>CM034146.1:818631693-818801368 GCA_019776745.2 Taxus chinensis
TAAATTCCTCATCCCATATAGACTTCCCACATCGATCAGTCTATCTCAAATACAAGTCAACAAATTTTTTTTTGGTCATGGACTTGCCCATTGTGACCTTAGATCTCTTGCCCAAAGACCATGCTACCTCATGCCACATAAAAAAATAGCCACCTTTCACCCTTCTCACCATTCCCACTCCCATTTCCTACCACCTTAAGGGACCTCTTGGAAACCAATACATTTGGTGACCATGTGACTACTTTTCACCTTAGATCAATCAATCATGTAATTTTTTTACGGTCTTACGTTCATCACCTCCTCCAAGGTATGATCTACTTGGTATGATCCTAACCAATCAGGTGGCTTTATTGCCCCTCTTATCTTTTGACCATCTTTATTTATGTTTTGATTGCCTTATACAGGACTTGGTCCTCGATGCTTACCTTTGGGGTAATCTTCTTCTTCTTTCACCACAATTGACATCACCTATACCAATTTTCCTATAACCCACCCACACCTAGTAGACCTAAACCCACAACATACCTAAAACCTACTAACTCATTTTCATACCTCATCCTATTCTTCCCTAGATCATGGGAGAACTACATCAGCCTGAGGTCCTTTTTCACCGGGACTATGTAGGCAACACTCTGAGGGCATGGGGCCCTTAGAGGTTAGCTTGGCCACTCTCTACCCAAAACAATTCATCTTTCCTCTTCCTCACATTACATCATACCCTACTTAGTTTCCCTTTTATATCCAAATTTGAAAATTAAACCACATATATAACAAGTTGCTTCATATTTTAATCCTCATCACAACATACATTTATTACGACTACCATTTCTCTACCATCATCATGCATGTATTATACCATATCTCACATATGACCCATATATTTATTTCACAAAATAATGAATCACAACTGCAATTACTTTTAACTCAATCCATGCCTAAACAAACCTAAATCCACCATGCCTAACCAAACATGACTCAATCTATTCCTATGACCTAACTCAATCATCCCTAAAACATAACCTGACTCGATCCATGCCTATGACCTAACTCAATCATGCCTAAAATATAACCTAACTCGATCCATGCCTATGACCTAACTCAATAATGCCTAAAACATAACCTGACTCAATCCATGCCTATGACCTGACTCGATCCATGTCTATGACCTAACTCAACCATGCCTAAAACATAATATGACTCAATCCATGCCTATAAACTAACTCAATCCATGCCTAAACCAAACCTAACTTCATTGTGCCTAACTCACCTAATTTCCATCCATATCAAAAAAATAAATCGAAAGTCTCATCCAAACATCAAAAAATCAAGAATCTCATGTATCTCATCATATAAATAAGTGTTTATCTCAATACAACATGCATTGATGTCCCATCATGTCCATCATCTCACAATCATTGGCACGTAGGTCGATACTCAATACAAAATGTCATTGGCACATAGGTCGGTCTCATATACAATAAAATAATGAACCAATACAACTATCTCTCGGGACATAGGATGGTAAATATCACAAAAATGACTATCCTACATCAAATATCAAAAGCCCCATATCAAGCATTTCAGAGGATATCCTCCATCTTTGTATCACCTTTACCCTTTGCCTCCTCGGCCCCTGTTTGGTGACCTGCTAGTATCTCCCCACCCATCATAGATGGCGGTTGAGTCCCTGCTGGCGCCTCACCTAGATTTGGTCTCCATGTGCTAGTGCCATCTCCTTAACCTAGCCTCAAAGCTCGATGGCCCCCTGTGCTCTCTACACTGTGAGTGCAGGATCTAGTCCTCTCACTCAACACCTGTTGTGCCTGGTACTCTCCATAGGATAGAAAATCTATCCTGACCACCATCAATTGGTCTTGGTAGTATATGGCCTCACCTAGGGCATCCCGTATCCTAGATATAGGCATGGTCTGTGGTGGTCCCATAGGTCTTAGACCCTGTACCTATCCTACGGGACCCTGTCCCACTCCTACCTATGAACTGGGATTTGGTCCCAGTGCATGTGGTGGTGCCCCTTGCCCCTGTGCCTATATCTATGACTGTAAGGCCCCAATCTATGCTTAGGCTATGGCTAACTGGCCCTGTAAACTTACCACCTATGCTTGTAAGGCCACTACCTGACCATCATCCCCCTCTCCATCTCTATCCCCACCACCGGCCATCTGGGCCTGTAGACTAGCCACATGTACATGTAGCTTGGCTACCTCTGCCTCTGTGCTCTTTAGTTGTGTTTGCACTATACCCAAATAGGTAATCAGAGTAGCCACCTGCCCTTGTAGGGCGTATCTCTGCACCGTGATAGTGGCTAGATCTAGCTGCCCCAGTCTGTGTGGTATGGCTCGTAAATGCACCACCCGCCACTATCTGTACATGTCTATGACCCCGACATCATCTATCCACCAGTCCACTGCCTAGTCCTCCTAACCTGTGGGAACTATAGGCTGTGGTAGAGGAGGGCCTCTCCATGTTGTCTCTCCTATATTATGGGAAGGGAAGAGGTATGTCCTGTAATAGCTTGAACTACCGCCTGACTCTATCTACCAAGATCATCTCATGCTCCCCGACATGACGACCTTGTATCCATCTCAAAATTTAGAGCTCAACTAGATCCTCATGCATATGCCTATATGAGGGGAATCCCTCATAAGGCCTCCATATAATGTCCACTCTAGAAAACCCCTCTAATAACCACCAGAAATAGGCCACATCATATATGGGCCTATTAGATCTCCACTCTCCAATAACAGGCACCCATCACCTGTACCCCACCCACATAAATATCAATTGGAATGCATCTACTCGAGGAATCCCTACTGGCTGCACATAAGCTATGTGCTCATAAGCCCAACAGTATAGTAAGAAGGTACAACATAGGCTGAACCTACATAGCCACTCATAGGCCCATAACTCTCTGTATAGCTATACTAATAATGCTGGCACCCAGGAAAAGTAGGTCTCATCTATCATCATGTGGTGGAGTACCCCCATCAATGATCAGGGAAAACGTCCACTCTCTACATCTAGCAGTGCAAAGCAACACACTACCTCCATCAAAAGAACCACTAGCCTCATCTCCTTCAGAAGAGCTAGGTACATCTCTCCATATCGAATGTTGACACTATGGAATGTTAGCTCAGCCATCCCCTCACCAAAAACCATCAGCATTAGCTCCTCCGAGGCCTTAGAGGAGATAGAGTAGACCTGCGTACCCAATATGGGTAGCCATAGAATCCTGAACATGTTCTCTAGGGTGACAGTGATCTTACCTGTCGGCAAGTGGAACATGTTGGCTGGGGAATCCCATCTATTGATGAGTGCGACCATCAAACTAGGCTACCAGACTATATGCCATTAGCGTTGAACTCCATTCAAGCCCACCGCCTCCACATGCTGCAGCTCCATAGGGGTCGCTACACTATGCACTCTCACAAGCAAGGGCGGAACCCTATCCTGCATATGTAGCTGATCTCTCCCCTACATCCAATATAAACAATACATTAATCTACATTTATCACACCCACATTCTCCCTTATCATTTCACAACAACCTACTTTACCCCTACCCATCTTAATCACCCAACCTATGGCACTTTGGCCCCTTACCCCCTAAAACCAGACTGGTGTTAGTTCCCTTTCACCGACCTCGGTCACCCCTTAACTGGCATCGGTCACTTGTTTTGTGACCGATACCAGTTTCATATTACTGATGTCGGCCAAATTTGACCAACACCGGTCACTGTCACGGTAAAAACCTGTGATCCCCAAAACCCCCCTTTCTCAAAAAACTTCCCCCCTTGCCCCGTTTACCCACCTAAAATTACCTAAACCTCCCTTGCATCTCATCCCATCCCTTCCTCTCCCATTTATTTCCCTCCTCATTTCTATTTTACCCACTTTTCCCCCCATTCCCAAATTTAATTTTTCCCCCCACCTAAAACAACAACTACAACAACACTCTACCAATGATCTAATCTATCTAACCAAATACAACTAATGTTGGATGCTTACCTCATCCGGTTTCCATCGTCTCGGTGGCACATCTGACTGCTGCACCGGTGGCCCACCCGATCCATCTCTAGCCTCTGCCATCACTAAATATCCCCCACATCTCAAACCAATCGAATCACACGCACCGATCCTGTGGACCCACCTCTCACTAACCAATCACCCATTGTTCACACCACTAACTCAATTCTCCATTTTGTCTAGACAAGTTTCTCTCTTTTCTCTCTCTTTTGTCATTTTCTTAATTCACTAAATGATAAATGAATAACAAAAAACATGGATTTTTTGTTTTTATAACAAACCTTACCTAACTGATGCCGATTCACCTTCACTGACATCGGTCTCATGCCCTACCTTACTATGGATGATTGCCCTATACTGGTGTCAGTTACCCTTAACCAACAGCAGTCACCCTTTCTTGCATAAAACCCACCATTTTACCCTGTTACCCCGCCTATCCCTTCTTTTTTTCCACACCTACCCTTTACCCTACTCATTTACCCCACCCACCTTTACCCAACCCATTTACCTCACCTTTCCTGACCTCATCATTTACTACCTCCCTTTGTCCTCCTTTGGGGACTCTTTTTTTTCCTCATTCCTCAGCCTTACCCGTGCTATGACCTAGATTTTTGGCCCTAGACAATCGGTAGTGACCTTTGATCTCATGTGTTTGCTATACCTTACGGAACTGTTACCTATGTTGTTGACCTAATGATCTTACATAGCCTATTTCTGTAACCGTTATCCTTACCCTACCTTTGGTGTACCGGAACATACCTAAACATTCCTACACCTAACCTACATCATGTTTCCTGACCATATCCTATACCTTGGATACCAGAATCACTTCAACCTTGTTTGGATAAACCTATCAACCTTAGACGATGTAGAGTTTGACTACTCTTTAACCTAATCACGTGTTTTAGTCTATATGTGTGTGTGTGTGTGTGTGTGTGTGTGTGTGTTTTATTGTTACTACCTTTGACACTAACCCATAACCTAGATTACCCGAGTAGACCTTTAACCCTTTTTGCCCCGTTCCCCATCTTCCCCTTTCTCACATTTACCTTTTATCAAACCACTCATCGATTTTTCCTTCTACCTCGTTAGTTCTTGGTTTGAGGGGGATCACCTTCACCCAAACATGGGGGAAACCACATCTTATTTTTGTTAGCGTCACTTACCAATACAAGCTACGCAACAAAAAGGGGTAAAATGTAGACACTAAAATTAGGTCACACTCACCTTTGGTCCCTTGACAAATAAACACCCTTCATCACATTAACCTAGCCATGGCCCCCTTCACTCCACTAATATTAATTTAATCAATCTAATTAAATTAATTCATTATCCTCACCATATTTATTATTTAAATATCTTACTTATGGATAATGTCCACATACATCTCACCTAGACACCTCATCAAGCAAACTCACCCTAATACCTATTCTTAGTAAGTTGCCATAACTAACTAAGACTTACCCAAACCCTAAAAGTCAATGCCTACATTCTCTCTCACTGCATTCCTACATTCTTACCAAAAAGCTTCCAGTCTAATTCATGGGTTAACGACACGAGATCCCAAAAAATCAAGGGGATCGGCCTAGTTTAGTAAAACTAGGAAATCCTACCTTGACGGATGCCGGTTACCCCTAACCGTCCACCGGTTAAGCCAGAACTACCGTTGATCACCTTTTATTCCCTAAAACAACCTTATTTTGGAGGTTGGAAAACATTATGGCACATTCCTGAGAGACATCACATCTTATGAGAATGAGTTCCAACGAGAACATGCATGCAAGGAAGGAGGTCAAGAATTTTCTCCTACACAGCCATCCAACACTCACACCCAGCAAGGATTTGATCCAACCAAGCAAAAAAGGAATACACATGCAGCCCATGTAGAATCTTTCCTATGATTGGTGATTATCTGTAGTTTTCAATCTCTTACCAACATCTTCATCCCTCAATCACAAGCACCCAGGATCAAAATCCAAGTAAGTGGAACGTTGTATTCCTCTGGTTCATTTCATTTCATCATTATATTGTCACCATTTTTTTCTCTTGGCCACCCAAAGACATCCATTAATACTCACCCCTCCATATACCCATTAAAACCTTGTCAAATCCCATCCAAACCACCTAATACCTTATTCTAACCAACCAAAGTCCTTTGTGCAATCACAAAGGAGACCCAAAACTCATTCTGTAGCATTCCCAATTTTCCACAATAACCAGCACTGGTTACACCCAACTGTCGTCTGTCACCCTTAACTGGCATTGGTCTCTGTATGTGCCCATACAACCCAGAATAGTGGCCTATCCACCTAATTCCACATCACCCTTATTCATTTGTGATCTACCTGAGACCTCTATCAAACATGCAAGGACCCTGAACCAGTTACTTGACTTTTAGATCTTATTTTAACTTAGCTTGTTAGATTAGATCTTTCTTATTGTATTTTGGATGAGGTACCCAAATCATTTCAATTACAATAGGATTTATTTTATTACCCACATTAAAAAATTTTAAACAGTGGACTGACAGTCGTTTAGGAAGTACCACACTTCCTGGATCTAGCACACACTATGTAGTTCACTGCACATATTTTTTAACTCTTTTTTGTGGTCTTGCTTTCTATTGCAGGTAGCTCCTCCTAGCCAAAAGGAAGCTCTCACAATCAGTTGTGGATCAAGGATTCAACACGCGCATGATAACCCATCAACAAACATTTCAATAGGTATTCCTCCTATGCCCGTTACCCTATCTGTTTCGTCAATATTTCAATGAAACATCTAAGAATCAGGTGAGACAACAATGTTTCACACTGATCTATTCAGAAGTATAGACACTGGAGTAAGCCCCATTCTTGGAAGCACAGCTTGCAACTTAGATTAGTTAGAGGAACTATTAGCCAATTCAGCACATGAGACACGTACTGGGATTTGGTGTATAGATTATGAAGTGGAAGGGAAAACCAAGGATAATTTTTCCCCACAATTCAGTACGTTCATTATTGTTAGACTGTGAGATATGTCATTTAGACCATGATTCAAGCCAGTACTTTTTATTACAAAGCGTGATCAGAAAGAACATATCTTGATATTGTAAGATTTTTTCATTCCACAACTCACAATACAAAGAAGACTGCAAGTTGATTGATCAGATCCATCATGCCATCGATATTGGTGTGTGACAGACAAGAGTATCAGATAACTGTAAAATTAAAAATGAGCACCATGATCATGATCACAAACAAGGGCATTATGATCGGAATGAGGGATGCTTTGAAGGAATTCATGGCAAAGGTCGAGGATACCATGGTGGATTCAGGGGATGAGGCCATGGTGGTAGATGAGGCAAGTTTCCTCATGGAATGTGTTTTACATGCAGATCTCCTGACCACTAGAGGCATGAATGCCCTCAAAATATTACTTTTTCTTTTTGTGGGAAGAATCATAACTATGAGGAATTCCTAGACTTATAATAGCATCTTAGCAAGCAACATAAACCAGGAAAACAAGGGCACATGGATGATTAGAATACATCGAGCTACAGAAAATTAGTGGATTCCAAAGTTGGAACTAGAACCTAAGGTAGTGCATATGAAGATTACTACATGTGTTAAAGATGCATGCCACTAAAGAGACGTTACAATAGAATCCTACCATTACTAAGGAGGAGGTTTTACATGTAATATATCTAGATCCTACACATCATAAGGAAGTTTATCAAGAGACCATGAAGGTACTCAGAAATCTTCAGGGTGAAATATAATATTTAAAGGAATAGTCACGTAAGTTAGAACAAAAGAAGGAAACATAAACAGTCAAATCAGATGTTGATGATTTGAAAGAGGTATGCAAGATATTGCGCCAGGAGAACATTATTCCATTACTAGGGAATTGGTTAAAGGGAAACACTCCCTACGTAGGGTATTACAAATGGATGGAAGATCTTACATGCTAATCTTCCCCCTCATATCTTGTATTATGACAAGGAAATCATTCTGAATGTTGTTATGGATTGATGGCTTTTGAGAAATATATTGATTGAAATAGACACGGAAGTGAATGTGCTTACTTTAGATGTATGGGTGTAGATGGGCAGACCTCTATTACAACCATCCTCTAATGTAATGTTCATGGCTAATCGGACTAAGGCCACTCCTATCGGAGTTTTAAAGGATGCATCCATTACTATACAAGGGGACAAGTTCACTTGGGGACTTTGAGGTTTTTACACTTGCAGAAGCAGAAAAATTCCCAGCTCTACTTGGGGTGCTCTTGGTGTTATGTAACTAATGTTGATCTATGTTCCAATGAGGGGTATATAAAATTTTCAGAACAAGGAGGAATGAGTTATTATACCTTTAACAGATGGAAAGTATACTCCTTACGTTGAACCTTTAAGTGAGGAAGACCTAAGCAAAATTTATGTGCGTGCCATTCCGAGATCTGAAATTACTTGAGCCATCTAAGGAGGGAAACCTCCTGTGGGAAGATGCACAATTTATTAGTGATACTAAAAGTATTTCTTATGATAATTGGGAACATGGGACCTTTGAGCTGATTGGGTGCGAAGTAAAAAGTGCCTTTGCATGGAGGAGCACTGGTGAAGGAATCTCCTATAGTATTATTGTGTGCCATGGAGTAGTAGTGGATGAATCAAGTAGAAATAAGAAATGTGTTAGTGTATACCCTATATGGGATGGTAACACGCTAGTGGATGGTTCAAAGGGATAATCTCATAGAATGGAATGGAGTAAGAATTTCTCTAACAACCCAGTTTCTCAGGAGCAATGCGTCTAATCAATTCTGCATATATCATGGTAATCAACCTGTTTAGCACCACATTCAACAGTGTGAGAGACTCTAGATATCAGGGCAGGAAGCTTTACCACCTTCACTTTGGGTGCAAAAAAATTTATTCCATGTTTCAAAGCTATGCACGTGCTTGGTATGTTTATGAAGAACTGCATAGGGAGACTAGGCATTAACATGACTTTGATTGTAGGAATGACCCAGACTTTTGACTACTTCTCTACTTAAACTTACGGTGAGAGAGGAATTATGGGTTATGGAATGCTTGACTATGAGAGATAGTACAAAGGCTGAAGAAATCATTCAGGAGTTACTTGGTGAGGTAGAACTAAGAGTGTGTTTTGATGAAGTAGATGATATAGATGCCGAACTATTTAAGCATGCTTGCTTTGAGAAGGAGAAAGGAAAGATGGCCTACATAGTGGATGATGAAGAAGTAGAATATATGGACATAGATCATTCAATCGGTACATGTGAGGTTTTAGAAAATGTAGATAACAACACGTAAACCTATCATGAACATATGAATACCAATAAAGTGAACATTGGCATGAATGTTGAACCTAAGGAGTACATAATTGGGGATTATTGGTTTGATTCTCAAAGTGGAAAAGATAATTGAGTTACTACGTGATTTCTTGGAATTATTAACTAAGGGGTACCATGAGTTAAAAGGGGCGCACGAGTCATTAGGCCTAAATGAATATTAAATTAAAGGAAGGAGCACACCCATTCAGGAAGAGACCTTATAGGATAAACCCTAACCTGCATGTAAAAGTTAAAGAAGAAATTGAGAAAATTCTAAAATCTGGCATCATTAAACCCCTAGAAGAATCAGAGTGGGTTAGCCCTATGGTAATTAGTATAAATAAATATGGTCAAATTAGGATTTGTGTGGATTACAGGGAGCTTAATGCTGCATGTGTGATTGATCCTTTTCCTACGCCTTTCACCGAGGAAATATTAAAAAGACATTGCAGGGCGTAAATTTTACTCTTTCACAGATGGATTCTTGGGGTATCACTGGGTTAGAATTACATAGGAGGATCAAGAGAATACAACCTTCACCACTGAATGGGGAATATTTTCATATATTGTGATGCTCTTTGGGTTGAAGAACATCCATACTATATTTTTTTGCATAGTTGTTCAAGCAATTCTAGGATTTTATTCACAAGTTCTTATAGGTTTCCCTTGGATGATTGGATGGTATATGGGCTTGTTAAGGAACATTGTGACAACTTGTACTTAATGTTTGAAATATGCAGATAATTAAGCATCTATTTAAACATCAAGAAGTGTGTATTTGCTACACCTTTTGGAATTCTATTTGGGAATATCATCTGTAAGGAAGGTTTTGTTAGTAGATCCAACTAAGGTTCCAGTTATTGTAGGCTTGGAGGAACCTACTAATCAGAGTGAGGTGCACGGATTCTTGGGCCATACAGGGTATTAAATTTTTTATCAAAGGATATAGAAATATTTCCATGCCCCTGGAGGAGTTACTAATGGGAAAAGGGACATATTATTAGGGAGAACCGCAACAGCGCACATTTGAGGCAATGAAGGAGAGACCTACTACAATGCCTATTCTATGTTTTCCCTTATGGAAGTAACTATTTCACGTACATGTGGATTCCTCTGGCATGGCCATTGGTGCAATGTTGGCTCATCCTGGAGAAGGTATTATAGATCATCCTATCTCTTTTTCTATTATAAAGTTGACTTCTGTAGAAAACAATTATACAACTACAGATCGCGAGGCCTTATCGATGATCTACACATTGCATAAGTTCAGACAGTACTTGATAGAAACACATTTTGTATTTTATATAGATCCCTGTCACTAAAATACTTGGTAGATAATCCCATTTTACAGGGGGTGCATATGTTTATGATTTCTCATACTCTAATAATTTGACTTCATAGTTGTGGTAAAACCAGGTAAAAGTAATTCTAGCCCATACCACTTATCAAGAATTCAATCAGGGGAGGACATGAAGACAATTGAAGATACAATGCCAAATGCACAGTTATACAAGTTACATTACGTGCCTTTAGAATTGGAGGATATTTTTGTATTTTTACGCACAGGAATAGTGCTAGAAGGAATGAAAGCCTTAGAGAAGAAATAACTTGCAATTCGTGTTGTACTCTTCATGTTGATCAATGGTGACTTATACAAACTAGGTTAAGATGAAGTATTGTGTCAGTGTGTATTAGAACATGAGTGCAAGGATATCATGGAAGAGGCTCATGGTCGTATTACATGTGGGAATTATGTAGGTGACGCCACCATGCATAAGATTCTACTCATTGGATTATGGTGGAAGATCCTGTACCAGGATTGTAAAGAGTATTGTAAGGTGTGTGATCACTGTCAGCACCTTGGAAAACTTGGAAAAAGAGATGAAATGTTGTTGAGGCCTATTACGAGTGTAGAGCCATTTGAAAAATGGGAAATAGAATATTTGGGTCTTATTTCCCCAGCCAAGCGTAGAACCGGATCACGCTACATCATCACTTGTACAAACTATCTTACAAGGTGGGTATAAGTGACACCTTGAGAGTTTTAGGTAGTTTTCTCCATTTGAGGGAAGAAATAATGGGAATTTTTTGAGAAGCATGCTTAGGAGAAGCCAATTTCATACACGTGCAAGGATTGATCTGGAAACCCAAATGAATCCCTTATGCAACAAAGAAGGTGAAATTTCCTGTAGCAAGTAGTTTTTTTTTGTTTATTGTTGATTTGTGCAGAAGAAAAGAAGCCAGTCAAGATATTTCACACATACCATAGCCATGTTGATCTGAAATCTCATTTCTTGAAGGTGAAAGATCACATTATGATTTTTTTTCTGGAAGTTGTTTATTGCATATTTATCTAAGAAGGTTACAAACAAGCATTTCCACGCACAGCCAGAGAGATGGAGATATAGCCAACAACCCATGCATTGGGCAGAGGATATCTTCCACATAACAAAAGAAATAAAAAATCATTCTCCACACAGCCAAGGAGGAGGGAGAAAATGCAGGTCAAGAGGAAAGGATCCACGCCTGGGAGAAGAAAGAGAATAGAGCCAAAAGACAACAAAAGAATTTTCCATGCATCTTTTTGTGCAAAGTAAGAAACAAAGGAATATCCACATAGCAGCTCAAATAATTTCCACACATGCTTGGGGAGAAGGAAGAACTAGTTTGAAAGCCACTAGAATTTTCCATGCATACAAAAATCCATGCAGTAGTTGAGGATTATGCCCATGTATCCCGCTAAAAAGACAAAGGTAAAATGCATTTAAAACAGAGGCCCACATTTTAACTGTTGTTCATTGTCAATTTCCATGCAAGTTGAAGGTTTCTCATGACTACAGAAGAAAGAGAAACAAAATAGCAGTTAAATCCATTTTCCATGCATGTTTTTGAGTGAGGAAAAAGATTAAAATGTAACCAAAATAGAAATCCACACATGCACAATGTGGTGAAGTTCAATGTAGATTTCCTTTTATTATTTATTACTTTAAAAAAGGGAGATATTCATGGTGTTACACAAGCTGAGAAGATGAAAGATTTCTCACGTCAAGGGTGGATGGAGATATTCATGCACACGGTGAATTTTTTTTTTTTAAATAAAGAGCTTTGAAGATTTGACGTGTTGCTACAAGTGTTGAAATGATCTAAAGTTGTATTATTTATTTATGGTGATTTGAGCTTCACCTCAACATTGTTGTATGGTCATTTTGAATTCGGCATTCACTAAATCACTTTTTATTTTAAAAAAAATAAAAAAAAAATAAAAAAAATAGAAAGAGTCGTATTATTCTTGCGATAATGGTGGTCCAGAGACTTAGACCCGACACCTTTCTAGTGTCCTGGGTTTCTTTTTGCTTTCTAGTTTTTTAAAAAGTATTCATAATGGGCGAACGTTTCAATAAGTCAGAACTAAATTATGCATACCAAGGATTAGTTCCAACATCGTCTTTAAATTCAGCATATAATAATATTTTGGATACTGATATGGGCAAGGTAGATATGGTTCAGTTCTGTGATAGGGTAAGACGGGAAGGAAGAACTACATTCTCCAAAAAGTTTTTTCGTTGTGGCTTACCTCAAACGAAAGCATTTCCTATTGCCATACAATGCCCCGAATTTTTCCTAGCTTGTGCTAAATATTATGACCCTAAGCGTTGGGGAATTTTTAATGACATAAATGAACCTTTCTTGCTCAATTCTCTAGATCATATGGAAGATTTGTTAAGAGTGCCACTCCATGAAGAAAATGCTGACATCACGCAAGAATCAGCTCAACAGTTGCGGTAATGATGCTGGGAGAAATTCCTCAAGAAGGTAGGAGTGTATCAACTATATGAACTCCTATATTTTGGAAAACCAGAAATTTTATACCAATGGCTTATGAGCAGAGTTCATGAGAAATTATTCTATTTTTCTAGACATCGGGTAAGGATCGCCGCACCTTTAATTGCCACATTGACAGGACTGAAGGACATAGGGACATAAATCAGTAGTGATCTAACCAATAAGGTAGCTGTTATAGTCATAAACAAGGAGTTGGGATACTCCATGGGTCCACATAGAATGAACATATATAGATTAAGGAAGTACCATGTGGTGCAGGAAGCTGCACATCTACTTACTAAGATGAATGATCAAGAGAGATGGTATCAAATAAATACCATGTGGCTACATATTGCGAAGAAAATGTCACAAGGAAAAGTTTACAATTTAGCAGGCTTCATAGCAAAAATGATTATTGAGGAAGTGTGCACAGGTGAAAATATAATTTTTGGTGCTATCCTATTATCTCTTGTGTTTGTGGAAATTGGAGTGCCTGATGGGCCAAATAACAAGATCTGGGAATACCCCGTGGAGAAAAAGTCCCTCGCAAAGAGGTTTGAGAATTATTTGTGTGAAGGAACAATGAGTGGCCTATTCAAAAAAAGGGTAGAACTATGGTATGATCAACTGCGTAAGGAATTTGAAGAGGAATGGAGCATTCCAAAGGAGTTACCCTCAGAAGTGGGTAAGGTAGTGCAGTTCATAGTGTATCAACATTTTTACATCACACAGTTTGTAATGAAGGATGGGACATGGAGTCCTTGGTGTAAACTTCCCTATGTCTTCATAGAACACTATTTCTAGGTAGTAGTACACAAGTTTACTGAATCATGTCGGTTTAGTTTTAATGCAGACTAGGCAGATTGTGACAACCATACTCTTTGAAAAACTTATATTTATCCAGGTCAGTCTGCCTACATTGAGAGGCTCATTTCAAATGTTATAAGTATGAAGCTGGTAAGTTTGGATATTAGGGGTAGTGGAGCCATGTTTTTCTATCTATAGCTTAATCCTAGGTTTGATAATAAAAAGCACATGGAGAATGAGTTCATGTTACCAGGGCCACCTAAGGGAAAACACACAATTGAAAATGTGGAAGCTCCAAAGCCTGCCTCGACCATAGAGATAGACGAAGAATAAGAATACGAGGATAGTGGAGGATTGGACCATAGAGGCTGGAGGCAAACCATAGATAGAGTGGAGAGTGATCATACAGATATAACCCCACAGGCACAAGAAGGAGAGGAAGACTTGGACATAGATGCAGTACATGAGGAGTGCCAGTTTAAGAAGGTGTTCAGGAGAACCAGAACCCAAGGCATAAGAACATCACAACCTTTATGAAGGTCACCTCGACTCTCCCCTCAGAAAGAAAAACTTGAGAAAAATAGAATAATAAATTTGAATCTTAGCGAGAAGGGAGGATTCCAAAGAGAGCACGCCTGGTACCCTGGTTCAACTTAAAGACGTGGAGGAACCCTGGGATAAAGAAATAAGAGATGAAGAGTAAGGGGTGAAAGAGGCAGAAGAAACTATGTAAGAACAACCCAACATGCCCATTACAACTTAGGTAGGAGAAGGTGCAACTCCAGACCTTGGCGCCTAGGTTCATAAGGGGCCAAGGACAAAGAGAAGTGGATAATATGTTGTCCCTAGTATGGGCTATGCTGAGGACATAAGAAAAATCATTTGCACCTAGTTTCAGAAAACTGTGGGCCTTAAAGAGTTATATGGGTGGGGGTTAATAGATCCAGATATGGCCACTACATGCACAACGAAGTAGTTATCCTGGTCTATGTAGACTCATATGGACAAACCAGACTTTGATGTATGTGAAGAGTCATGTGTCTCACGAAGAGTGAAGAAGGCACCCTAGAGCAGGAACATAACAATAAAACCTACTCTAATGTTTGATGAACATGTCAATAATGCAATAGTCAAAGTATATGTTGAGGTGGCACAAATAAACATTGATAAGGCCACCACCATTAGAGCATTTCTCGAAGATAACAAGGCTAAAAATGAAGAGATAATGTGTTTAAAGGAAGATAATGAATGATAACAATTAAAGAATGAGGCCTTCGTGAGCATGGCTAAGGAGATTGGTGATCACATTCTAAAAAAATGCCTCATCTAGAATCTTAGGTACCAAAAAATTTTCCATCTGCTATGCATTATGTGCGCACTTTGGTCAATTTGGTGTTAGACGATGAACCAATTTGGATGCCTGCACCAAAATATTTTGAACAAGAAATAGAGAGAGCATGGGCATCTATGCTTAGAAAGATTTCAACTTACAAGGAATTTCTCCAAAATTTAAAGGATGAACTAAAGAAAGTAGACTGAGCTCTTAATTGTTTTACAGTATCGAAGGCGGTAATAAGGACCAGAACTCTAGTTGAAGATAATGAAGTTGTAGCAGCAATGAAAGATGAGACTTTAGGGTGTGTAGAAAGAATGGTGCTGGTAAAACAAAAGTGCAAGGCCCTTGCAGTAGCCCATGATCCACACAAAGAGAGGATTGATGAGATTGGGAAGCTCATTGAGTAGAAGATGGACCTTGTGGAAGGAATGATGTCAGGTATGGCTAATGTTTTCGGAGTAATGTAGAATGAGAAATATAAGATCACTCAGGAAGAACTAGATGTCGTAGCCACAAATATTATAGAAAAGAAAAGGACCACATTAAATGAATGGTAGACAATGGAGGATAAGATCAAAAATGAATATCTAGAGCTAATCCTCCTAGTTGAAGAAGAGGGAGTTACAGAGTAAAGATTTATTTTTTTGTACAGTGATTCTTTAATTCTTTCAATACTTATTCTTTATTATTGGGAACATCAGAAAGAATTCACATTGCCAGATGGTAATATAATTTAGTGTGGAGTAATGTTGAGTAGATAGAAATTTTTCCTAAGGAGAAGACACAGGGAGGATGTGCACGTGGAAACAAAGTGCATTTGAAGGCATGAAAGAATAGGGAAGGAAACATGTGCCATAATAGTTTAGCTCAGGACTTAGTAATTTTTATGGATACGGGATATTTTTAGAGATAGTGTGCAAAGAACACATAAGGATGAAGACTTGCACTACATGCAATGATAATTTAGGAATGAGCTACTGATAAGTGCCATGCAGGGTTTGAGCTAATAATAGAACTACTTTTTCCAGTTAACTATAGGACATATATTATTATAACCCTTACATGTATGCATGTTGTTGTAAAGGCGTGTGGTTATTATCATCATGCAACCTATTTTGAGAAGTGCATGGGTAGTGAACGGAAATTCCCCACCTATATAAATATGTATTGAACTATGTAGTCTATGATGGATGTGTGTGAACTATTGTAGAGTTATTTTGTTGGATCTGATACGCACATGACTTATGCATATACTTTATAATTTAATAAGCTTCTATGTTTTATAGTGTTTAATGCAATGAAATATATTGTCTAGATAATGGTGTTGAACATAACTAAATCTAGTTCATGTATGGTTAATCTTATTATAATTATTATTTAATTCATGATTCTCTAAGATCTAGATCTCAATTATGCATTGTGGAATGTTTATGTTTAATTATGGATCTGAATATGTATTATCATCATCACACTAGCATCCTATGCAAGAAACTCTAAAGAGGGGCTTGGTACCTTTTGTGTGCTTCAGGTGAGTGCTCAGCTCAGTCTAGGTGATGTTCTAGCACACCTGGGTTTTCTACAGTAAATTCTAGGTTACATCAATTCTTATATATTTTTAGGGTGTAAATATCTGGCGAACCTGACTCTTGATTAAATTTATTTCTTAAACCTTAGTGATCCTAAGGTTTCTCTTTATTTTCTTAGTGTGTTATAGCTCTAAGATTCATATTTTTTCATGAATCCTTACCTCTTTCGTAATATTTTCCTCAAGCCTAAAGGTTTCCATGTTTTATCTAATGTGAACTACTATCCATTTGATTATATTAATGCTCTTATTTGTGAGGGAGGGGATCCCTATTTTGATTCTACTCTGTTGTTACACAATATACCACTATGCTCTCTAATGCTTGTCAGCACACATATTTTTCTAATGATATCTTTTCTCATTCTATATTCACTATTTGTAATAACCACGTACAAGGTGAGATTTCCTATAATGCATTTGATAATATCGGTCTACCCAAAGATGAGTCACAACATTTTACATGATTTTTTAAAGAAAATGTTGATAATATTGATTCCCTTCTCTATACCATCTGAGACCAACTTAATCATATTGTCATATCCTCAACAATTGTTCTAAATCATACATCATCTAATGTTCATACATATATTTTTCCTATAATTATGGTACCTATTTCAATGGGGGAACATATCCTCCGCTTCATAGTGTTATTACATGTCTATTCCTATGACCAATATTATTCCCACATCTCCTATTTTTACAATGGAGGATTAAACCCTAGGAAGAATAGGAAACTTCCAGTAGTGAGGGGGTGCCTAAATATAAATATTTTCATTATTTTTTGCTATTATCAGAGATTAACATTAATTTTTTAAACCTAAATTCAAAATTAATTAACCCTTTTTTTGATATTTTTATCAACACAATTTTCAAGCATACACAAAAAAATACTATAATATATTTGCAAGTAAAAAAATATGAATGTTTGTAAGCTCATACGATTTTTTTGGTATTGTTACCCATTCTCTAATGTAACTTTAGCTAATTCAGGTGTGTAATTTTTCTCAGAAAATGTTCATGTATTTTTATAGTGTCATTGGTGTAGCTAGTAGAGATAAATATAATTAAATGATAAAATTATTTAATTCTTTGTTCCTAATGTTTTAGGGGAAACATCTCTTTTTATAAAGGAATTAGTAGGATTGATCTATATACCGCTCTTCACTAGACTATGGGGAGCTACCTAAGAATTTTAATTGTTTTGCAAAAATTGGGGCTTTTTTCAGTTTTGAGTCCCATAACCTACTTGATATTGGTAAATAAGAAGAGTAACCAACCTTGTATAAAAAAATTATATTTGTTACATTCCAAGCATCTCTTGTGATTAATTCTCTCCATCCAAAGATTATTACTTGTCCTTATTTGATAATTTTATAGGATATTTTTATTCCTTTTGTACACCAATTTCTCTAAATTAGTGATTTCTTATGATCCTTATGCAATTTTTAAAATATATTAATGTATTTAGCTTATATTTATTTATTTTATTGGAGGAAATTATTAACTAAAATTGTAAAAAAGGCATCCAATTCAATTACTACCTATGATGCTCCTAACCTTTAATTCGGCATTGTATCTATACTCATAGTGACTTTCATTTTTATTCTTCTAGCATGTAGGTTGTTAAAACCCTTGTTCATACTTTGCACACTCAAATATTACAATTATAACATGACACGTCTAATTATTCTCATGCTATGGGTTATACTCAATTTCTTCATAACACACTTGCACCATAAGTGGTTTATTATCCCTTTCATATTGGTTTCATTTCTTCTAAGCTTCATATCTATGATGGAAAGGGTGATTTTGAAGAAAATATTCATACATTCCATGTTTCGCAATTTGATTATGCTTACAATGATGCATTACTTACCAAGGTCTTTCTTGAAGTTTTTAAGTATTTTGATCTACAATAAATATATGATCTCCCTATGCATTATGTGTGGACTTTAACCCCTTTATATAACAAATTTCTTACGAAATTATTTATCAATATTAGGGACAAATTTTTCAAAGCCCAAATGTCTAAAATGTGACGGATTTTAGTGAGCACATATGCGATTATGTTCTACACTACAAGGATATGTTTGCCAAGATGAAAACATATTTTGGTTGATAGTGATCATCAAGATATATTTACACAAATTATTTTTAATCATTTATAAGATTCAATTATCATTGAAGCGTTTCATTCATTTGATCATTTATGTCATACATTAAAAGAGCATGAAGCTAAGATCCTCAACATGAATAATTTCAAATATATTGATAATGCTCCTAACACATCTATTCACAAGTTTAAAGGAAATTATACTTTAAAAATAAATCATAATGATGACAAAATTAAATTTAAATCCACCATCAATGTTGTCTCTCAACCCAAAAAAAATCATTTGAAAACACCTTGGCAATGGTTCACATGTTTTCCTTGTGCAACACATCTAGTGTTAAGACAATTACTTGAGTGCAACCTTTTACCTCTCCCTCCACCACTTGAGGTCGATGAAATTGAAATTTTTAGTAAGAATTTTAATGATAATGACCATTTTGATTATCATAAATTTGTTGGCCATACTACTAATTAATGTGTTAATATTTTTCATGTTATACTAGACCTTATCAATGTTTGTGATATTAAATGGGATGCCGCTATTGAATCGAGTCCTACTAATTTTGATGCAAAGATCAAAATATTTAATGGCCTGTTTTTTAATCATAAAACTAATAAATATAATTCATAGGTGTACCACACTCATCAAGTTATATTTCCTCCACATTTTTATGATCACCCATTGGATGTTCTAAAAGGTACTATTACTAATATGAAACATTCTCAGACAGTTACTACTTTTGATAATGTTGATATGGCTCATAACATTGTTTCAAATATACTTTAAATTCATGATATTATTAATCAATGCCATATACATAATTTTTTGGTTGATAGTAACACTAAATATAATATATACATTCTAAAGTTACTTTGTTCTATTAGGTATACTAAAAAGAAACTAACACTCAATACTAAGTAAAAATTGGGGCATATTGTAATCCTTCTCACATTTGTCTCTACTAATATTGATATTAGATATTTTTGTGTTGCATATTATATTCATTTATGTGACATGTGTTTAAGTTTCTCTTTTCTACATGATTTTATGACTATCTCGTATATATTACATAGATATGTTATGTTTAATAATTATCATTAAGTGGTCGCAATTAGGAGTATACCATTCTAAGATCTTACACCTAAGTTCTTTGCCCAAAAAAATAAATTTACTACTACTTTTAATTGATCTATACCTTGGTATTTTATTTTACATGCTATTTCTAATGGGTCACTCTCTTCTAGCATCCTTCTACTAGGTTTTCTATGTCTCATTCTACTTCTAGTGGGTCACTCTCTTCTAGGCCTTCTGCAAGGTCTTCTAGTTCCAATTCTACTTCTGTGCCACTCTCTTTTAGGCCTTATGCTCGGTATTATAGTTTTCATGCTACTTCTAGTGGGTCACTCTCTCCTAGACCTCCTATTAAATCCTTAAGATGAATTCTATTCCTTATGGGACCTTCCACACTAGATCTCATATGATGCATAATATGGTTTCTACACAACTTATACAAGAGGATATTTCTTCTCTTATTACACTTGTGAGGCCTGAGCCTCCTTCACCTTCTAGGTTTTTCTTGCATCTTAAGGAAGCTCTTGTTGGTAGCTATTGTGTTATCCCCTTTCTTGCACATAGCTATTTATAAAGGGAAAATACATTCACATAATCACATAATAAAAAACAATCACATATTTGTAAAAAATATAAAATAAGGACTTGTTCATAATTCAATTGGGTAGCTTGTTACTATGCATATGTTGTTTATCATATCGGTTTCATTGATATCTTATTTTTCTATATAATATTTACACACATGAATTCATGAGGAATATTGATCTTAATGTAGGAAACATAGAGATTGATACACGATGGTAGGTGTTGACTTCATCCTTTACTAATGACACTAATATTTGGGGGTATCTCTTACACTATACATGTTTTTTGTTTTTATTTATTTATACTTTACATTTCTGCATTATAATTGATTACATATATTATGTATATGTTGTCTTTTGAGCTATTATTACTAACATGTGTCTTATACATCCCTAACCTATCGTGTTCTATGTGATTTTCACTACTACTTTTTATTCTTACTTGTTAAATTACTTTCATTACTTGCTTATATTGGCTATTTGATTTATTTTTGTATGCGACCCCGAGTTCCTTAATTTTCTTATGACATTGTGGGTGTCCCATATTTTCGGCTCTATGATTATCTTATGTTTGTGCACTTGCCTCTTTGTATGCGTCCTAACATGCCTTATATACAATTATATTGTGACATCATGGGTGTCCCAAATTTGTGGCTCTATTTATTAATGTGACTATTTTCTATCTTATCACTTATGTTAGCTTGGTTGAATATATCTTCACTATTGTGCTCAATTTATTATATACACATATATTATCACTACTCTTGTTTATGTTGACTAGCTTGACTATTGATTTTCCTATGTTCTTGTTTTGTTATCGAATAAATGATTACTATTACTACTCCTGATTGTTTTGTGTTGCTTGTTACATGTTACTTTACTTGTGTTCCATGGTCTCCACCATGCACAACCCCATTTTGTAGGTACAAGTTCTCAACAAAGGAAACCATTATAGACTTCTAAGTTTTCTAACACAGATTATCAAACTTATCTTACATGGGTGCGCATATTTTATTTTGAACCACGTACTCAAACATTGTATCACGTGTGCCTCAAAAGAGGGGAAATTTTCAGGATATTTTCTACAACTATAGCTGGTAAAAGTAGACTATAAGACACATGAATAGGTTTTAATAGGGTTAAATTCCTCATCAAAAAGTGGCACGAATAAACATTGGTAAAAAAATATACACTTCAGTTCAAGACTATAGTATGGTTCAGACCCTACTCCATGTTCCTAAAATGGGGGCAAATTCTAAAAAAATCCAACAATTTCATATTCCTACAAGTATTTATGAACCTCCAGTACAAATTCAAAAAAAAAATTACATAGTTCAAAGCATTTTACAGGGGGCATGAATATTTTATTCCTTCTCCATTGTAATTATTAGATATAATTCCAATAATATGGTTTGGGGGCATGTTCTAATTTTGACTTCGCAAAATTAGTAAACATGAAAATTTAAAAAAAAATCAAAAGTGTTAACTTGTGTGATTGTTCTCCTTCATCACAATCATATTATTCTCACAGTCATTTTGGCTTTTGTTTCATCCATTTTGAATGATCCCTTCTCCCGCTACGCCACAAACCGTCTTTTAATTATTTAATTAATATTTACCCTGTTATTTAATAAAATTAATATTTATTAAATTTTAGGGTTTTTAATTAATAAATATTAATTTAATACTCATGGAAGTTGTTTGAAAAACTTGGGAGAACTTTTCTTCTTTTTATTAATTGTCATAACTGTCGTGAGCAAGTGTCGGGGGCAATTTTTTCTTCCGCTTCCAATTTCCGTAGAAAATTTTAATTTTTCTTCTATCATCTGGAAATTGATGAGGAGATGGTTACAAGAGGTTGTTGAAGAAGAGGAGATTGGGAAGAAGGATAAATAAGGAGAAATTGCATATATCCAGATTTTGGAGAAGGAAAATCTTATCCTACAGACACTACCTGACTTTCACATGGAAACCTGACACGAGCATTAGCTAGAGCCAGGAAACCTTGAGAGTTTTAGGTAGTTTTCTCCATTTGAGGGAAGAAATAATGGGAATTTTTTGAGAACCATGCTTAGGAGAAGCCAATTTCATACACGTGCAAGGATTGATCTGGAAACCCAAATGAATCCCTTATGCAACAAAGAAGGTGAAATTTCCTGTAGCAAGTAGTTTTTTTTTTGTTTATTGTTGATTTGTGCAGAAGAAAAGAAGCCATTCAAGATATTTCACACATACCATAGCCATGTTGATCTAAAATCTCATTTCCTGAAGGTGAAAGATCACATTATGATTTTTTTTCTGGAAGTTGTTTATTGCATATTTATCTAAGAAGGTTGCAAACAAGCATTTCCACGCACAGCCAGAGAGATGGAGATATAGCCAACAACCCATGCATTGGGCAGAGGATATCTTCCACATAACAAAAGAAATAAAAAATCATTCTCCACACAGCCAAGGAGGAGGGAGAAAATGTAGGTCAAGAGGAAAGGATCCACGCCTGGGAGAAGAAAGAGAATAGAGCCAAAAGACAACAAAAGAATTTTCCATGCATCTTTTTGTGCAAAGTAAGAAACAAAGGAATATCCACATAGCAGCTCAAATAATTTCCACACATGCTTAGGGAGAAGGAAGAACTAGTTTGAAAGCCACTAGAATTTTCCATGGATACAAAAATCCATGCAGTAGTTAAGGATTATTCCCATGTATCCCGCTAAAAAGACAAAGGTAAAATGCCAAAACAGAGGCCCACATTTTAACTGTTGTTCATTGTCAATTTCTATGCAAGTTGAAGGTTTCTCATGACTACAGAAGAAAGAGAAAAAAAATAGCAGTTAAATCCATTTTCCATGCATGTTTTTGAGTGAGGAAAAAGATTAAAATGTAACCAAAATAGAAATCCACACATGCACAATGTGGTGAAGTTCAATGTAGATTTCCTTTTATTATTTATTACTTTAAAAAAGGGAGATATTCATGGTGTTACACAAGCTGAGAAGATGAAAGATTTCTCATGTCAAGGGTGGATGGAGATATTCATGCACACGGTGAATATTGTTTTTTTTTAAATAAGGAGCTTTGAAGATTTGACGTGTTGCTACAAGTGTTGAAATGATCTAAAGTTGTATTTTTTTTTATGGTGATTTGAGCTTCACCTCAATATTGTTGTATGGTCATTTTGAATTCGGCATTCACTAAATCACTTTTTATTTAAAAATAAAAAATAAAAATAAAAAATAATAATAGAAAGAGTCGTATTATTCTTGCGATAATGGTGGTCCAGAGACTTAGACCCGACACCTTTCTAGTATCCTGGGTTTCTTTTTGCTTTCTAGTTTTTTAAAAAGTATTCATAATGTGCGAACGTTTCAATAAGTTGGAACTAAATTATGCATACCAAGGATTAGTTCTAACATCGTCTTTAAATTCAGCATATAATAATATTTTGGATACTGATATGGGCAAGGTAGATATGGTTCAGTTCTGTGATAGGGTAAGACGGGAAGGAAGAACTACATTCTCCAAAAAGTTTTTTCATTGTGGCTTACCTCAAGCGAAAGCATTTCCTATTGCCATACAATGTCCCGAATTTTTCCTAGCTTGTGCTAAATATTATGACCCTAAGCATTGGGGAATTTTTAATGACATAAATGAACCTTTCTTTCTCAATTCTCTAGATCATATGGAAGATTTGTTAAGAGTGCCACTCCATGAAGAAAATGCTGACATCACACAAGAATCGGCACAACAGTTTTGGGATGAAAATCCTTTGAGAAGGTCGAAGATGGTTGGTAAAAATTGGTTGGTCAAACCAAAAAAATCACACTTCAAGAATTCCCAAAGGGTTGTTTCGGTATAATTTCATGAAGAAATAAGAGATATGATTACCCTCCTCAATAGGGTTTTTGGTCTTCCTTCTACCAGAAATTTTCACCCTTGAATGTACAAGTTCATTTGTATCATTTTTGATGCAAAGATGTTTATTGATTGGGCAAGTATCATTAACAATACACTCCATAAGCAATTGATTGAGGTAAGGATGACAGGTCATTTTTATATGACCTCTTATTTGATTTATGTTGTAGTAAGAAGGAGGATATTTTAAGGGATAACAACTAGAGGTACAATGGGTCCTGGAAAGAATAGTGTTTTTCACTTTTACCCACAACTAGAGTTCAAGAATGGTTCTCACCATTTCTAAAGGGTAAATGATGCTTTCCTATTATATATAATCCGGTCACTAAGGAGAAACCCAGAGGAAATATTTTCAGAAGATGCGAAGGAGGTGATAAAATAATGGGGAACTTGGTTTATCCAGTTTCCCTCTTACTCCTATATACGAGTTGATGGATTTTTGGGAGCTCCTTATAAACTTCCTAAATATGTAAGTGATAAAATAACATTGATGGACATTTAACGCCATCTTTTCAAAATCCATTGCTTACTAGTGGATAAATGCAAAGGAGGTATTCATTTCCCAATTGAGATTGGGGAATACAAATGTCCAAATTCCCACAGTGCAGAGGTTATGGAAAAATAATTTCTCTCATAATTATACATCCTTTCACAAGTAGGGCTCAATTTGATATTAAAGGATCCATGGAAAAATCCCTAGGAGCAAGATATAAGCACAAGGAAAGCATAGAAGACTATAGGGTAGAATGTATGGATGACAGGGAGGTAAGATGATGAAAATTTTCTCATCTCACACTGACTCAGATAAAAAATTATGGATTGAGGGATCCTCCCTTAACCCTTTCCAATAATGTGATTGATCTTATAGATCATGCCTATGATAAGATAGTTTTCACTCCACTCCCTGGTATTGATGGGAGTAGAGGAGATGAAACTTCTCTAGATGTTATGAATCAACCTGTGTTAAAAAGGACTATGATGTGGTATGAGAACCAAATAGCCAATCCTCTCCCATTTCAAGCACATATTCCAGAAATATAGAGGTTTCCAGCGAAAGGGGGATTGAAACATAAAAAGGTTGTGTAAAATTCTTCACACCAGTACCCACCAACATCATCACACGCATCTCAGAGGCAAAGTTGGTGGTTACCCAAACCTATCTCTAATAAAGAAGAGTTATCTCAATGATCAGTAAAAGTGTGCATCTTTGTGAAGGAAAAGAACATGTTTCAGGTATTTCTACACCAAACTCATCTATTCACATCACTAAGAGTTCCAATAGGCCTACCGAAGATCTAGATCATCAATGTCTTACACCAAAGTCCAAGTAAATCCCAGTGGTACAGATATCTAATTCTTCTGAACATCCAGGTGATAAGGATATTCCACAAGAACATGAGGATAATCAAGAATTTGTTGTAGATGATACTTCACCAAGGATTGAGGCCACAGAACAACTTCCTAATTGTTTTATTCATGAGAAAGGAAAAGATGATTTTTCTTCTAGTTCTCGACTTTTTTGTGTCGAATTAATGAATGAAATACCGACCTGGGTTGACTTTTAAATAAAAAAGAGGAAGATATTGGTCAAAGTGGCCAAAATTGATTTGGAGTCTCTTTCTACCCTCTCTAATAAATTTGTGCCCGAATATCCTAAGGTCTTCTCCAGAGTAGTGATTGATGATATCGGAGACAAGTTTACAGAAATTATAGTTCCTACTACTGAGAAGGATCATGGGGACATGAAAACCATTGACTATGAATTATCCAAGATAGGCCTTGGTAAGATAATTTTTAAAAGCGATGTTTTTATGGAAAAAGTATTAAATGAATAGTGTTCTTAAAAGATTATAGAGATACAAATATGAAATTTCCCAACTCAAGGAAGAAATGAATCGGTTGATTTCATATGTTCAACATTTGATCAGCCCAATTGAGGCTTCTTTTCCTATTCTAGAGATGGTGGATATTCCGGATCAATAAATTCTCAATCAATCAAAGGATTTGATCACTCTAAGGAACACTCTAAGGTCATGGGTTTCTGAAATAGAAAGTGGTGGGTTGAAAATAATTTCTTAGGTGATAAAAATATCTGGGAATATTTATGCCTACCCCTCATCCAGTGTTTCCATTTAAGGAGTGCCTCATTACATAATTAATCACATTGGATCAGATTTTTCCAAGTCTTCAGTATCTTTCTCGCATGGAATCTACATTCTTAGCCTCAGAGGGGATACTTGAGTTTAATCATCGTATGACATGAATTCGATGGCTAAATCATGCTAAGGTGAGGAAAATGATTCTAGAAGACTTGGTAATTAAGTTTGATAGTTTGTACAATGAATCATATACAACACTCTCTTCCATTCAAGTCTTCATTAAAGAGATTCCTTATACCTTCATTGACAAACATAGCCAAAGGAATTCAATACAACATTTGGTGGATCAGTTTTAAAAATTGATACCTGAAATGTATACTCTTGTTGATGTATTTTCCACTTCTTCTATGGATCAATGTTTCTGAATCAAACACCTGTGTGAGGAGATCCAATCTAAAGTTACAAAACTGCATACCATACTAGGTAAGATTCTTGAAATGTAGGTAATTTTTGATGCTAGTATTAGCCCTAGTTGTTTTCTAGGAGAAGAAAAGATGCACCAGACATTGCAAAAGCTCAAATATTTTGAATTGGCAAAGAATCAGGATCCTTGTTTTGCCAGCAACATGGTAGAATGATTTCCTATATCTTCTCATGGGTGGGAGAGTCCATTTCTCATATGATTAAGATAGGTGTACCCCAACCCAAACAGATAAGGCAATGATTTTTGTCAAATATTTTGAAATTGGTATTTTAAATTATGTGATTGTTAAATTCACTTTTGAGGAAACATATGAAATTTCTATTTTTAGTTGTTTTTTAGTAAAGTTCATTGAAAAAATTCAAAGTCACTTAAGTGACCTATTTAATGTTAATGTAAACCCTAATTACTTTGTAACCAAATTTTGGGTTATAAAATAAAGTTCAGGGGCTCATTTGTAAAGGGTGACTTTGAGAGAGGAGAAGAAAATACTTTTGTGTGCAAGATTTTTTTCAAGAAGAAACTTTGTGCTCTTTTGTGAAAACATTTTGGAGTTAATGAAATATGAACTTTGTGTCTCATTCATTGTGTCTTGTAACATTTGATGTTCTTAAGTTCATTAGATGTTTAAATTTTGCATGTAAATATTGCCTTTGATCTTATTGTCAACGTTACTAAATTGTTGTTCTTGTTCATAATGATCAAGCTCTATTATTTACTTGCTTAGGCATGTTCCCTTTTAATCATTCTCATTTAGTTGATGTAAAATCTATTTTATTTGTGTTAGTTATTATTTTTTCTTCTCCATACAATATTAGGCTATGCTTTTACCTAACTCTTGCATGTTCCTTCCATTCTTTCCTTTCCTTCATTCCATTCCATCTCTCTCATTCATTTTTCTTTCCATTGATGTTCCAAAACACCCCCCACATACAATTTTGAATGTACATGTGTAAATACATTTTTGGTTTTCAATAAAGGTAGCCTCACCTTCATTAAGGAGGGAATTCATTCCCACACTTTTGCATTTCAATTACATGTGTGAAAATCCATATGCCAACAGTTTTTAGCGACTCTACTGGGGATTTAGGAATCATTATCCAGTGATTGGTTAAATCTTTATGACTATCCCCTCTCCATAAGCTCTAGTTCTTCAACTAAATATTGTGCCCGATGAATATTTTCAAGGAGAAATTTTTTCCAACCTTCAAACAGTAGCTTTGGAAAACTGTAAAATCTTGCAACAATTTGTGGCTGTTGATAGAACCATTGACAAATAAAACTACGTCGAAGACCTTAGAAGAAGAGCACCCACACTTATGGCTAGAAGTCCTCCTGGACACGTGTTGATCATTGTTCACCGACATACTCCTCTTCCACCAAGGAAATAACATGTATTCCTATTACAGGCAAACCCACCTATCTTGCCACCAAATATTCTTTTTGCAGATACTCAAGAAGATATATCATCATATTTGAGGCAAGCTATTAGGGAAAACCACATGAACAAATATCATTTTCATCTCACCGCATCAGTACTAGATAATAAAGAAGATCAATTAATGAGAGTTACTAGAGTTATTCAGGTGCAAATAGCTCAAGAAAGAGAGTGGAGAGAAAAGGATAGGGCTGATTAGAACATGCTATTGATCTCTTCACAGTAAGATTTCAAACTGGAAGGAAAGAGATTTACGCGAGGAGAAAAAGCTAAAGGTCGATCTGATCCCATTTTTAAATTTCAAGGAAAGTTTGGTTTTAAGTTATCTCCTCCAAAGAAGAACACACCTCGTAGATTTGTAAGCCTTGCATCAAGTCCTGAAAGAGCAAGGAATGAAGGAATCACTATCAGTCAAGAACTTGTCCTTGCCCACATTTTTTTCCCTTTGTATACCACCTTTCCTAAAATGGAAGTCAACACACCATGGGGAAATGCCATAGGCCCATTGGCCTTACCAGCTCAACATGACCTCCCAAGAGGATCGAGGAAGATTATTCCCAAGTTCGACGGAGATGGTAAGATGTCACCAGATGACCATCTTTCTTCCTTCTTTGTTGCATGTGTTATTTTTTTGGTAGAATATGAAGATGTTGCTATTCACCTCTTTTTCAAAACATTACATGATGTTGCTACAGATTGGTTTCATCATCTGCCCAATGGATGCATTATAAGTTGGAATGATATGAAAACTAAGTTTAAATATTAATTCAAGACAATAGAAGATGAACATGATCTTCTTTCCCAATTATATCAGGTGAAGAAAGAGCCAACATAATCCATGAGGAATTTCATGGCTGAGTTCAACAAAATGGTGAACAAATTTTCTTGTCTGGATTTGTCCAAACCTTGATGGACAAATATGTTTATTTATTAACGCACAATAACCAGAAGTGTGCTATCAGCTAAGAAGGGCTAGAGTGGATACTTTGGAGCTTGCTCAATCCTTGGCCATATAAATTGAGGATGACATAATCATGACAAGAAAATTCAAGAAAACTTTCCTCAAGGGAAAGAGTCAAGAAGCCCCCAATGCTTCATAAGCTATAATTACTAAGTTGGCTAATGATGTTTTGGCTTTGAAAAAGAAAATTGCTCAAAGTAGTAAATCTTCTCCTTACAAAGACATCCGAAGAAAAGGATATGTTCCCAACAGATCCAGGATTGTAGGTGCTTTGACGAGGCTTGCTATTGAAGCAACTCCCGCAACTAACTCAAAATATGATGTCGTTGAAGAAAGTGATGATGAATTTGAAGTTTTCGAGGTTGATGAGGAAGAGCCAGATTCTAGAACATCTAAACCTAAAGTTGAAGATCTTGAGGGAGAAAGTAATAACCATTTCTTTAAGTACCATTCAAAAGAAGAAGACGAATACGAAGAAATTATAGAAGATATGAATAGTAAATCCTTCGTTGTCTTCACACGCTCTCAGAAAAAGGAGAAGAATACCACTAAGGCGGGAGATAAAGAGGTTTTTAAGTAACTTCCCAAAAGAATCTAATACTAAGGAAACTTCCAAAGAATCCAAGACAAATGAGACTCCTAAAGAGTCCAAGGTGACTAAGGTTTCCAAGGTCAAAATTATCTTAAAGAAAGAAGAGCCTTTTTCAAGTCAATCAGTTGATAAATCTGCTATCAAGAAAGTTTCTTCTTCCACATATGTATCAACCAAGCCCATAGCAAAGGTCAAAATTGTTCCATCATCAAGTTTGAAAGAACTAGTATTTGAGACATCAAGTACAATTACTTTTCCCAAATTTGATATCATTGATCATATCAATAAAACAAAAATTTCCATGTCACAAGTAGAGTACTTGAAGTTCAATAAGGATCAACTCAAGAAATTGTTCCATTTTATCAAAGGCGACTCTACTGTTCATCTCCTCTAAAGGGATTATGAAAAACCCCCAAAGATGGGAAAACTCAAAATATTGTGGAGGCCACTACACCTTCAAATGAAAAGATTGAACCTTTCTTTATGTCCTCTCTGATCAATGGATGCAAATTAAGTAATTGCATTATAGACTTTGGAGCCTCGAATAATCTGATGCCAACAAAAGTAGCACATTCTCTTGGTTTGACTTGTACAAGAACATTCAGATCATGTTACTCCATTGAAACCAAAGCAATTTCTCCTTTCATCAGGCAGATTAAAAGATGCCCAAATGGTTTTAGCCCAATTTCCATCGTAAAGCGAGTTAAGGTAGCTATTTTAGTTGTTCATATTCCCGCCTCATATGGAATTTTGTTGTGCAGGAAATTTTGCAGAGATTTGGGTGGTGATATTCAAATGGACTGGTCTCATGCCATCATCCCTATCAATGGAGAAAGGAAGAAGCTTATGTCAGAAACTCAGGAAAAATTCATAGTGATGAAAACCGATTATCTCCGTGCACAGGTCTTGTTCCAAGGCTTGGGTATGGGTAACTACTATGATGACTGCAAAAGCTCATGCCCCTGAGATCACTTGCCAAGACCCTAATGAGATATAGACTCTTGAATTTCGATGGAAGTTGTTGTTTATATACGGGTTTTGGTGCAGGAGTGGTGCTCATATGTCTGACAGGTAAAATATTTCCTTTTTCTTACAAACTCCAATTTTCAAATACTAACAATTAACTGTATAGTATTAGGCAATAGGATCCTTGGCCTTCAAGCTATAGATTAGTAGAAAGCTTCTGTTAGAAGATAACTTGGAAGCCGTCGGTACGGTGTCGCCAATTAATCGTGGAGTACGGTAATAGTCAAAGTACAATAGGAATGTTGTAAAAAGTAAAGATTTTTCGTAAGTGATCACGGTACATGTTAAAATGTCAAAGTTTGGGTAATTAGAGATAGTAGGGTCTACTATGATTAGGAATTAGAAATATTACCCTATTGGTAATAAAGACAAGGAGTGAGGTCATAAATATCTCGAGTAGTGTCAATTTTATTTGTAAAAAGTCCTCATTCAAAATGTGATCAAGGAATGTACACCAATGATAATGGTTTATCTTAGGCTTAAGTAGATAAGCTTACAATGTACAGATAAGAGTTGGAAGGTATGGAATATGATTCGATCAGAGTGGATTTCTTATCCTATCTTAGAGATAGGATGAGATAATCCTGGACAGTTCTACTAAATAGAGGAAGTGCCACCCCCCTCATTTAGCATAGATCAAGAAGTACCTGAGAAATATCAAGTAGGAAGTGTGCAGAAGGAAGCCATCAGTTAAAGGTGATGTTGCAAGAAGCCACTCGAGAGGTGTAATTGTAAAGTTTCTCAAAGGATTAGTCTTCACTTGAAGTACCTCATGGGTGAGAACATAACAATTTCATGTTAATATTATAATTTACTTTGAGCATTTCAGGATTTGTCATCATTCTGCTGACTATGAGTATAGTTAACGATTGGTATTCTTGTGATAAACCTTGGTTGTCAACATTGGTAAGTGTGTCTCAGATTGAGGATCACACCAAATTTGTAAGGCTGTGCATTAGTAAATAATCATGATGCACGAGGAGTTCTCCGGTGAAGAATTGAAGTCATAGTGCCGGACCTTGGTAAATGGAGCATGCGCATATCTCCTTGAAACCTGGTGCAAAATATTTCCTTTTTCCTGGCAAACTTGAATTTTCAAATACTAACAAAACTACCAGAGATATGAGGGAAATTAATCCTTGAGCCTTCAAAAGCTGCAGATGGACGGAAAGGGATAAAAAATTTGGACAGTCGACTTGGATAGATACATTAATTGATTGTGAAATCAGGTAAGAAATCAATTCCAAGTAAAGAATGATCGTTTGATACATTTCTACAGATCTTAATAAAGCTGTGGGATGCAATAGATAGCTTATCGATGCTTCCAGTCTATGGACCAAATCTGTCCCTACCCGAAAAAAATGGAACAGAAGCATGATTCTCTATGTTAGTCTCAGTTTTCTCTGGTTATGAATTTCTCATTCAGAGTTTGATAAAGACAAATACACCATTGATATGGTTTTTAGGCCACCCCTTAGCGTTCGTTGACAATGTAGAAGAATTGGCAAGTATTTAATGATGATCAAAAAATTCCGGCGCAACTTCTTAGAAAAGAGGGATAATTGATATGAACAATTCATACTATTGATAGGAAGTCAAGATTATCGTGATATATCAGTGATTACTATTGGGCCCCCTGATATAGCTTCCAAATCTTAAGGGTGCGTAAACACGTGGAACAATAAAGTGTGGAAGTGAAGGCGTCAAAGGTAGGATTCCAAAAAAAGGGTTCTTGGAGAACCAAGGGCATGCACACCACGCAAAGAAGAAATTTGGGACTTAGCCATTTTTGCATTTTTGGACAGGACACATGAAGAACGTGTTCCGTTTGGATAAGGTTCTAGCCTAGTTTGACAGGGTGTCTTGCAAGGAATATACCCTGCGATAGAAAGATCCAAAAATTTAATCATGAAATAGAAGAGGCATGTGCCTGGGGTAACCCACACCTTGACACTTGGGGCCAAATTTGAGGCTATAGAGAAGTTTGTTAGAGCTCAGAGGCATATTTATATGCATGCCCTTGGCAAAGAAAAAGAAGAGAGAAGTGAGGTAGTGGAGCTCTGCAGAATTATTGTGATGAACTATGGGATGAAAATGGGTAAAGGATTCCAGTAAGGATGTAATGGATTTGAAATGGGGAATGTGAATTTGTTTTTTAGTGAGAATACATGTATGGATCCCCACATGGCACATGACTACGATCTACCTTATGTAATCTTTTATAAGTAATACTATGAATGAATGTGATAAGGTTGCCATGACAAATGTATTAAGACTCTTTCTCTATATTACTTGACATATTTATATTGTACTTCTGTTCTTGTATAATCATGAATCTTACTTGAATGCTATGTATAATGGTGGATTTACAACTTCCTAGTTCTATTACTTCTGTTGTGCACTTTTCTTTTATTATGACTGAAAGGGTATAGAAGTTGTTTTAAGCTCTATAGATTTTTCATGTCTTTTAAATCAGTAAGTCAAGATCATGAGCATGCCTTCCACTGAAATCACATAAAATAGAGGGACTCAAATCCCTTGCGTGTGCCTCGGGTGAGTGCCTCAGTGCCTGTTGGGTGATAGGCCGAATGCGCATGAGGTTCCCTTGGATCTTTGTGGGGTGAAAAAATGACTACATCTTGGTTCTATTTCCAGGACCTCTTTTCAAAGTTGTAGTGTAACATGGCATACATCATGATTTGTGTGAAAAGTGATGGCAGAGTGCTTAACACTTGAGGTCTTGAAGATTGAATTTGAAAGCATAGAGAATGGATTCACTCAGAGATTCAGTACTGGATCTGAGGTTTGATATGCAAATATGGGTGGAATACACTCTTTATCATGAGTTGTATGAAACCATTCTTCTACTATTTCCCAATAGAACTGTTATTTGAATGGCTAGCAGCTTATACATCTAGATCAGGTTGGCATTATAAATCACACCCTTGGACCCAAGAAACATATCAGAACTTGCAAGATGTTGATCTAACGTGGACCCGTGCTATAGATCATTGGTGGAAGGGAGTATTGACTAGCTACACTTCAGAATATGCCATTTCCACATATTCCTATCCAGAAGTTGCTGAGTTTCGAGTTCTTGCAAGAGCCCAGGGGATCATTTCTACACTATTCCCCTTGTGATCAAAATCTTGATGGTAACCATGGGTTTAGAGGCATTTCCTATGGCCGGCTAAACCACCACTGAGTGCTTGGCGAGGAAGCTAGGTTGCGGGAAGGATGGATGGATCTAACGACTGAACAGAGAAAGGGAGGAGAGATGGCTCAAGTATAATGAAGCACGTGAAAAGGAGATCAATAGATGATGTGTAAGATTATGAAGTGGGTTATGGAGCTAGACTTGGTGGGAAAGGATTTGAGGTTCACGTGGAGGATGTGGAACTGGAACAGTCTATGGTACCCCCATCTTGGTAAGTGTGGGAGAGAAGAACCTTGTAGGCTTCTGATGAGAGTCCATCACTGGTAGAGAAAGAAGAGTCGTTGGCATGCATCTGACCCTACCTAGTGACCAAACCTTGGCACTTGGTTTGTTCTGAATGACAGGAAAAATACAGTACTGATCCATTTGATTTCAGTGATAGCATTTTCCATTAATCAGGTGCCTAATAAGATACAAATTCTCATTTGGGACTTGTATGGCTTCACACAATATTTCGGTATTTGGTGGAATGTTTGGGCAAAAGGCATGTATATTTTCTAGCTGGTTTTGGAAGCATGTTAGGAAGTGGTGGGGACCCAGATACGATTGGGAGTGGTACTAGTTCAAAAACTGTCAGCGCACAATTCAGTGAGACCAACGGGAGTTCAATTTAGTACATGATAAACACAAGCCTTATACCCAACATAAGAGGATCTGGAGGTGGAAGTGGTGGAGTTGGTGGTTTAGGATCTAGTGGATCCGGTGGAGGAGGAAACACATGGAGGAAACCAAGGGACTAGATCAGGAGGGCAGGGGCCTCAACCACCTCCTCAAGTATTTTTCAAGATGTCTCTACACTTACCAGATTACAGTGGGATAGAATATGCCATGGAGCATGTGCATAAGTGTGAGATGCTATGGCGTGCGAAGGGAATCACATGACCCAAGATCGAAAGGCTAGTTAATTTGAGACTGACCTTGCAAGGACACATGCATAGTTGGTATAGAAAGTATGACCCTCATCAGACTATTATGGATTATACCACACTATGAAATGCTTTCTTGGAAGAATTCCATATACCTGAGTTTGAACAGAAGAGCATTGGCTCTCTCAAAGAAATCCAGCAGGGAATGGTAAAGAGTGTGCGGGAATATGATGCATGTTTTAAAACTCTATTATACTAAACTGTCTTATGATATCCACCCATCACAACATGCTCAGTAGTTTTTTGGAAGGTTGATCACACCCTTTAGGAGGACTTTATCTCATAAAACATTCACGGACTTACATGCGAAGTGTTGGAAGTTGCTTTAAGTGCTGAGGCAGTTGGTAGTGTTGACACTGGTGTTAGCCCATTTCTAGAGGCTCAAATTGCTGCCATGACTAAGAAATTGGAGAAATTATCTACCAACATAGTTCTAGAGATTCACGGAGGGATGTGGTGCATGGATTATAACGTAGAAGGGCACATAAAGGATAATGGTGGGATATTTACTCAGAAGGTGGTGCGTGTCGTAGCGGTAAATTGTGAAATATGTCACGAGGACCATGATGCAAGTAGATGACCCTTATTGTAGCACACGATCTGTAAAAACATATCTTGTTATTCTAATATATGTACCTCACCCACACATGACACCAATGATTGTAGATTGATTGACCAGATTCATGAGGTAATTAATCTTGGTGTGTGCCAGACCGGCATTGCCAACAGTTCCAAGTTAGATGACTGTGGGTATGGAGAGCGTGGAGATGGAGGTGTGCATGGAAGAGGGTTTCACAAAGGATTTCATGGTTAGGGTAACCATGGAGGAAGAATTGAGTTCCCATGTGGGACATGTTTTCATTGTGGAGCCAAAGACCATTATAGGCACGAATGTCCAGATCTTCTACAATGTTCCCTGGTGTGGAAAAAAACATAAGTACGAAGAGTGCCAAAAGTTATACAAACGTATGAGTTAGTAGTACCAGACGGATAAGGGTGCTACTATGGTGAGTATTAAGAAGGCTGACACGTAATTGGATTCTGTGAGTAATACGTGAATCAGAACTATGAACCCATTATGGTAACAACAAGGGTGGAATCCACGCACGCAAAGGAAGCACCTAGGAAAATACCTCTGGTTTCAAGGGAAGAAGTAGTACCTGGGAAGTATCCAAATCCAAATCACTAGAAAGAAGTCTACCAGGAAACCATGGACAGTAATTCAGAGTTTACAACGGGAAATACAATGCTTAAAAGAGCAGACTAGAGAGGATGAGCAAAGGATAAACCATAGAAGCACCAAGGGGTGACTTATACGAGGTTAAGGAGGTGTGTAAAATGTTAAGGTAGGATAATATTATTCCCCTTCTAGGAGCATGGTTGAGGGAAAAGGGTACCACGTGCACTGGTTAAGAACATGAAAGGAAGATCCTACATGCAAACCTCCTACCTCACAGCCTTGATTATGACAAACAGATTACCCTAAACACTGTAGTGAATGGATGGTTGCTTAGCAAAATCCTCATTGACATAAGCACGGAGATTAATTTTCTCACTATGGATGCTTGGCATCAAATGGGAAGATGTGCATTACAATCATATTCAAATGTGTTGTATATGGAAAATAAGACAAAGGCAATGCCCATAAGTGTATTGAAGGATGCGACCATTACCATACAGGGGACTAAGTTCACTGGATATTTTGAAATCTTGGTGCTTGTCTGAGGTAGATAACCTCTCAAAATTACTTAGGCACCCTTGGTGCTATAAGAATAAGAATAATGAAGATCTCCAGTTTAACAAGGGGTACATAAGCTTTGAAAACAAGGAAGAGTAGGTAGTTATACCACTGGTTGATGGGAAGTCCTACACCCTATACTGAACCCCTTGGGGAAGGAAGTCCTAGATAGAATATATGTGTGCTCCATAAGAGATCGAGAGACCATCCAGCCTATAGAAGGAGTCATCCAGTTTGATGATGCTCAATCTATCAGTGATACTACCAGTATAGCATGTGATAATTGGGTGCATGGGACTTATGAATTGATTGGGTGACATCTGAAAGGATTAGTAACCGAGGTAACCATGGTGCATATAGTTCGACACCTGGGAGGAAAGGAAATAACCAAATATTCTGGGGATGCATACCCTGAGGTCTTTTTAAGAGAGATGGAAACTCACTGGAGGGAGGACGAGTGACGAAGTATTGTAGGTTATGTTTTGATAGGAATAGTAGTAAGGTGGTGGGCTACACATAGTGAAAAATTGTTGGAATGCGTGAAGTTAGAATTGTTCTCACTGTCTGATTCTCAAAAAGTAACATACCCACCGCTATTAAGGATTATAATGGAAATGGACCCACCTCTTCCCACATCCAGGCATGTGAGAGGGTCTGGGGAGAAGGCGTGGAAGATTTACCACCCTCCCTTTGGGTGTAAAAGTTGTATTTAACACTACAAGGTTACACGCACTTGGTATATCCATTCTGAAACACACCACCAAATGGGAAGTTGGTTGGAATTAGCGGCTGACTTGGTTCACACATTCAAGTACCGAAGTACCAAGCAATCAGTTGATGAGGTATTGCAGACTATCAAGTGCCTCACTTTGGGGGATTGCACCATGGCAGAAGATAGGTTAGTAAACTTACTCTATGGGCCTAGCTTAGAAGCACGGTTTGAAGAGGAGGAACTAGAAGACATACAACTCGAACGTGCGTGTGTTGAAAAGGAGAAAGGAAGATGGTATATGTTGTTGATGGAGAGGAGATGGAAATCCTGAATGTTGACCATTCGGTTGGGGCACGTGAAGTAGTTGACAGTTCAAATGCATGTGCGCATGTGTTTCATGAACCACTCAAAACCAAGGAATTTAACATTGGCTCTGAAGAAGAGCCCAAGGAAGCTATCATTGGGGACTACTAGTTGGACAAGAAAGTATCAAAGATCATCGATCTATTGCATGAATTTGAGGATTTATTCCCACGTGAATACCATGAGTTGAAAGGTGTCCACCCTTCATTAAGGGAAATGATGATAAATTTGAAATATGGTGCACACCCGGTCAGGAAGAGGCCTTACAGGATGAATCCAAACATGTGCGTAAGGGTTAAAGACGAGCTAGAAAAGATGATAGCATCCGGTATCATTGAGGCTTTGGAGGAATCAGAGTGGATAATTCCAATGGTGATCAACAAAGGATGGGTGGATTAGGATATGTGTGGATTATAGGGAATTAAACACTGTTTGTATCATAGATCCTTTTCCCACCCCCTTTAATGAAGAGATTTTGAAAGGAGTTTCTGGGTGTGATGTCTATTCCTTTACGAATGGATTCCCGGGATATCACCAAGTAAGGATTGTCAAGGAAGACCAATAAAAGACAAATTTCCCCACCGAGTGGGGAAGCTTTGCATACACGGTCATGCCCTTTGGGATGAAGAATGCACCCACTGTATTTTCGTGCATAGTAGTATAAGTATTTAAGGACTTCATCCACAAGTTCCTTCAGGTATATTTGGATGATTGGATAGTGTATGGATTGGTAAGATACCATTGTGATAACTTGAGGTTGATGTTTGAAATATGTTGGCAGTTGAGGATCTCCCTCAACATCAAGAAATGTATCTTTGTAACTCCTTTTGGAACGTTGTTGGGACATATCATATGCAAAGAGGGCTTATTAGTGGATCTTGCGAAATTTACAGTTATTGTAGGGTTAGGGGAGCCTACCAACCAAAGCACAGTGTGTCGATTTCTTGGACACACTGGGTACTGTTATCCAAAATTTACCCCCCTAGGGTAAATTTTGATAACATGCATCAGAAGATTCAAATCCCAAGCAAATTGATTGATTCAGAGCAAAATCAGGTTTCTAGGGTCCCTTCAGGTATTTTTCTAACTCCCCTAGCCGAAGAAACAGGGAGCAAGCTCTGAGAAAATGCAAAAAAGTTACAGAAAGGCAAATAGGTTGATCCAGGAAAAAATCGTAAAAATGACTAAGTCCTAGTCCTAGGGGCAGTCGGGACATTTGGGACAAAAAGGCCCGAACCGGCCGGCTCGGCCGAAGTAAGAACAAACAGCCCGCAAAGCAACAGGGACATCTGGGACAAAAGTACGCGGTGGGCGCGAAATGCCGGTTCGACCGAGAAAAAATTGGCTAACTGCTGAGAGGGACGCAAATGGGACAATCCGGCCAAAAAGGCGCGAACCGGCCGAACCAGCCGAAAAGAGTCAAGTCAGTCCGAAGCAAAGTGGGACAAGCGGGCCAAAAATGCCCGAACCGGCCGAATCGGCTGAAATGAGTCCAGAGGGTCCAAAGTCAAATGGGACATCTGGGACAAATGGACGCAAAATGCCCGAACCGGCCGAAATGAGCACAAAGGGCCCAAAATCAAATGGGACATCTGGGACAAATGGAAGCGAAGTACGCGAAGGTGAAGGAGCCGAAGACCAATCAGAAACTGCCACGTGTCCTCACAGGAGAAAAAGTCAAAAGGTCAAAGGGGCGAGTTATCGAGCGCTGAACCAAACCAATGAAATGGCGCCACGTGTCCAAGTTTAAGGGGCCCACAAGCAATTTCAAAAGGAAAGCCTGTGAAAGACAGAGGAGAGAGAATTGCTCGTCCAATCAGCACGTGCCACGTGTCGTCTAGATGGCGAAGAGCGGGAAAACATTTTAAAATTCGTTTTGATCTGTTTCGTGCCCTAAATCTTCAGATCACCATATCTTTTGATCCAGAGCTCGGATTTCCACGTTCTTTATATCAACGGAAAGCTGTTGAGATGCTCTACATGATTCTGGGATCAATCTCGAGTTTTGGTGCAGTCTGAAGAGAGAAAATCGAGAAACGGCTCTGACGTGTGGTAATGGCCAGAAGCAACCTTTCAACAACCTGTTTTAATGCTAATGGGTCGCATTCTTCTTCTGCACGGCCAGAAGTGACATTTTAGCGGCCAGATTAATGCAAATGGGTCGCATTCTCCTCCAAAATCGGTCAAATATGGCAGGGTATGGGTTGGTAAGGTATCCTATGCCATTTTAATGCGTTGGTATTCAATGAGGAATGGGCTTACATGTTTTCCCACGTTTCTATCCCCTGGGCTCGACCCATGCAATGTAAAAGCCAGATTTGGCTCATTTTAAAAAGTGGTTGTTCATTCTTTCTGCTCTGCCCTCCCTTCTTTTCTTCTCTAGGGTTGAAAATGGAGTTCGAACCTCCTCCCTTGCTCTGTAATGGCGTTTTTTCCTTTTACCATTAATGGAATGATGTTCTGTGCAAACTTCTGGAGCAACAAAACGTGTTTTGTGATGCATCTGTCCATCCTCTCTCGTTTTTGCTTGTCTTCTTCTTGCCTCTCTTCATTGCAGGTGTCTGTGCACGTTTGAATGTTCATTGCAGGTCTGGAGCTGTGTTCATAGAGTTTTGGGACATTTTCTGTGTGAAATCTATCCTTGGGTTTGTGATGCTTCTGTCCATCCTTCCCAATGGCTCACCTCTTTTTGTCCCATGGCAGTTTTGATAGATGTTCAACATTCTCCTTCTCTGGTGTATCACCGTTTTAGTGTAGGCTTTTGATGTTCTTCCCCTCTCTCTCTCTCTCTCTGTCTCCTTGGCATGGTTAGATTAGGATTAGATTAGCTTGCCTGCACTGGAATAACTTGTGGCAGGTAGTTTAGGAGCAGGAACCAGCCTTCTCTGGAGATTCCTCTCTCGGTTTTACAAGTCCCACGCTTGGAGAGAGGTTTCCATGTTGTGCAATCACACTGGATGCCTGAACATCAACCTAGAAGCCTGATGTGCGTCCAGGGGTGCTGTGATTTTGCACTAACAGTTTTGGCACGCCCGGTGGGACCTTAGAGGTCTTTCACTTCATATTTTGCAGGTTGATATGTTCCTGTGAAGATTTCAGCCTTTGGAGGCACTTGCAAACACATCTGGCGACTCCATCTGGTCAACAACCCATCTCTGAAATTGCAGACCTCCCTTTCCATTCATTTCCATCCATTTTCCATTCATCCTTCTTTCCATCCCTTTCATTCTTTTCCATTCCATGAAGTTGTGCAACCATGACTTCATTTCCATCATGGATTTCACATCAACAACAGCAATATATTCCACCTCCAACACGTTTTACAAATCCTCCAAATCAGCATTTTGAGCATATTCAAGATCAGTATGCATACCCATATGAACAGCAGTGCCAAAGTCAGTTTGGCTATGGAGCTTTCCAAGAGCAAGAGTATGCATACAATGAAGACAATCAGATCCAAGATGCTGGTCTGTTGGAGAAAATCCAAAAGATGGAGGTGGGGATGGTGCAGTCCAAGGCTCAAGCACAGATGAAAGCTTTTGGAATCGGTTATGGAGCACCCTGTCCATGGGTGGGACCTTTTCCAAGGCACTACAGCCCTCAAGAGAAGCTGGACTTCATGATTGCAAGATGCTGCCCCAACTTGCACAAGTGGACAGCAGAGATAGAAGTGCCTATGAGACTTGTTGTTGAGCAACCTTGTCAATGGGTAAGTTCTACACCATCATCATGGTTTTTCTCTTTCCTCTTACTCAATCTGTTTCAGTTCACCAGTCTCAAGTTTCAAACTCTCCATCTGCTGTCCCAAGTGTTGAATCCATCTCTCCACCTCTCAGTCTTCCACCACACCTCGATTCTTCTTTCCTTTTCCCTTCCAAACAGTCATCCCCTCCACAAGAGCTAACAGAAACACCCCCTCCTCCAAAGAAACAAGAGGTTTCACCTGCCTCCACCACCACAAAAAATTGTCAAATCAGTGGAGTTTCAACCTATCCCTCCTTTTGCATTCCCAATTCCATGTGGGAAAGAAGAAATTGTAAAAATCAGTCATCAAGGACAGCAGCAAAAAGAGAGAGCCAAAAAGATGAAGAAATGACAAAAGCTTGAAGAGTTTGGGCTCTTAAATTTGGGATGACAAAGATCCCCTTGATGGTTAAGCCTACAGAAGAGGCTAAGGTTGAACAAATGGTGGTTAGGACTGATTTTGTTGAAGAAGAAGATCTTGCAGCCCCAACTTGTCCTCTAGAGCAGCAGATTGAAGAGTTTGACTTGACAAACTTCATGCTGGAGGAAGAGTTCAATCAAGAGCAAGATTGCCTTCAAACATTGGAGGAAGGAGAAGCTGCTCCAAATCCAAAAGAAGAGGAGCACATTCTAGCTGTGGAGGAGAAAAGTGCAGATCCAAGGGCTTTGAGCACAAAGCAGGTTACAGAAGAACCTTCAGTTCTTCTTTCCACTTCATCTCTCTCAAGTTCTATTACTGAAAAGGAGTTTGATCTCTCAAACTCAATATTGGAGAGTGAAGGAAACCATGGTGGTCAAGTTGCAGATCAAGAGGACACCATGGAGGAAGTTGAACACGAGCAGCAGGACAGCAATGAGGTAGTTTACCTGTCAGATTTGGAGGACTGTTTTGATGGAGAAGAGCCGGTTGAGTTTTCACCATTCTCTCTTTCATCATCCACATTCCAAACACCAGAGCCTGCTGCCATGAAGGAGAGCTTTCATTTGCAGCAGCCTGCATCTTACAGCAGCTCTTTGGAATCAAAATTGGAAGATTCTAATCTTCCATGTTCTTCATTGGAGGAAGAGAAAGGACAGAAGGATTCCACCATTTCTTCCACATCATCCATTCAAGAGGGTCTACAAGAAGACTCCATTCTTGGAGTTGAAAATCACAGCAATGGGCATATCAAACGGATCAGACCTTGCCCAATCAGGTATTTGGCTTCATTGGAGCCAAAGGAGAAGCCACAACCAGTCATGCTTGCTTCTGAGCATGAGGATGAGCTAAAAAGTACCAAGGATCAGCTGCCATACCTCTCCAATCCAAATGCAGAGCAACTAAAAGAGGTATTGGATTTATTTTCAGTTGATACCTTGATGATTTGGATAGAAGACCAGCTTCTTGTTGATTTTCCATCCATCCAAACAGCCATGATCAGTGCCAAATCAGTTGCATGGCTGCCAATTTTGAAGAAAGGGAGCTATTTTGCACAACCAGTTGCAGGGTTTGTTTAGCTTGCCTTTGCTTCCAGTTAAAGTAGAGTAGTTAGGTTTGCTTTCAGCAGAAGAAGTGCTTGTGCACACTCTGCATGTTCCATTTGGGGCATGTATGATTTTCAGTTTTGTACATAGTTTTGGTGTTGCTGGTTCTGCTCTTGCACAGTTCATTTCAGTGGCATCTTGGTGAAGACACTCCAGGTTCAATGGGTTTCCAAGTGGCTCAGAGGGAGGTTTTCAAAGTTCAGATCAGTTGCAGGTTACAACTCATGACTCCATGCCCAATGGATGCTTCAGGCTACTGATCATTCATCTAGCAGGCAGATGATCCCGCTGAGTCGCCAAATTGTTATCCAAAATTCACCCCACCTAGGGTAAATTTTGATAACATGCATCAGAAGATTCAAATCCCAAGCAAATTGATTGATTCAGAGCAAAATCAGGTTTCTAGGGTCCCTTCAGGTATTTTTCTAACTCCCCTGGCCAAAGAAACAGGGAGCAAGCTCTGAGAAAATTGCAAAAAAGTTGCAGAAAGGCAAATAGGTTGATCCAGGAAAAAATCGTAAAAATGACTAAGTCCTAGTCCTAGGGGCAGTCGGGACATTTGGGACAAAAAGGCCCGAACCGGCCGGCTCGGCCGAAGTAAGCACAAACAGCCCGCAAAGCAACAGGGACATCTGGGACGAAAGTACGCGGCGGGCGCGAAATGCCGGTTCGACCGAGAAAAAATTGGCTAACTGCTGAGAGGGACGCAAATGGGACAATCGGGCCAAAAAGGACGCGAACCGGCCGAACCGGCCGAAAAGAGTCAAGTCAGTCCGAAGCAAAGTGGGACAAGCGGGCCAAAAATGCCCGAACCGGCCGAATCGGCTGAAATGAGTCCAGAGGGTCCAAAGTCAAATGGGACATCTGGGACAAATGGACGCGAAATGCCCGAACCGGCCGAAATGAGCACAAAGGGCCCAAAATCAAATGGGACATCCGGGACAAATGGAAGTGAAGTACGCGAAGGAGCCAAAGACCAATCAGAAACTGCCACGTGTCCTCACAGGAGAAAAAGTCAAAAGGTCAAAGGGGCGAGTTATCGAGCGCTGAACCAAACCAATGAAATGGCGCCACGTGTCCAAGTTTAAGGGGCCCACAAGCAATTTCAAAAGGAAAGCCCGCGAAAGATGGAGGAGAGAGAATTACTCGTCCAATCAGCACGTGCCACGTGTCGTCCAGATGGCGAAGAGCGGGAAAACATTTTAAAATTCGTTTTGATCTGTTCCGTGCCCTAAATCTTCAGATCGCCATATCTTTTGATCCAGAGCTCGGATTTCCACGTTCTTTATATCAACGGAAAGCTGTTGAGATGCTCTACATGATTCTGGGATCAATCTCGAGTTTTGGTGCAGTCTGAAGAGAGAAAATTGAGAAACAGCTCTGACGTGTGGTAATGGCCAGAAGCGACCTTTCAACAACCTGTTTTAATGCTAATGGGTCGCATTCTTCTTCTACACGGCCAGAAGTGACATTTTAGCGGCCAGATTAATGCAAATGGGTCGCATTCTCCTCCAAAATCGGTCAAATATGGCAGGGTATGGGTTGGTAAGGTATCCTATGCCATTTTAATGCATTGGTATTCAATGAGGAATGGGCTTACATGTTTTCCCACGTTTCTGTCCCCTGGGCTCGACCCATGCAATGTAAAAGCCAGATTTGGCTCATTTTAAAAAGTGGTTGTTCATTCTTTCTGCTCGGCCCTCCCTTCTTTTCTTCTCTAGGGTTGAAAATGGAGTTCGAACCTCCTCCCTTGCTCTGTAATGGCGTTTTTGCCTTTTACCATTAATGGAATGATGTTCTGTGCAAACTTCTGGAGCAACAAAACGTGTTTTGTGATGCATCTGTCCATCCTTCTCTCGTTTTTGCTTGTCTTCTTCTTGCCTCTCTTCATTGCAGGTGTCTGTGCATGTTTGAATGTTCATTGCAGGTCTGGAGCTGTGTTCATAGAGTTTTGGGACATTTTCTGTGTGAAATCTATCCTTGGGTTTGTGATGCTTCTGTCCATCCTTCCCAATGGCTCACCTCTCTTTGTCCCATGGCAGTTTTGATAGATGTTCAACATTCTCCTTCTCTGGTGTATCACCGTTTTAGTGTAGGCTTTTGTTGTTCTTCCCCGCTCTCTCTCTCTCTCTCTTTGTCTCCTTGGCATGGTTAGATTAGGATTAGATTAGCTTGCCTGCACTGGAATAGCTTGTGGCAGGTAGTTTAGGAGCAGGAACCAGCCTTCTCTGGAGATTCCTCTCTCGTTTTTACAAGTCCCACACTTGGAGAGAGGTTTCCATGTTGTGCAATCACACTGGATGCCTGAACATCAACCTAGAAGCCTGATGTGCATCCAGGGGTGCTGTGATTTTGCACTAACAGAACCTTTTGAGAAATGGGTAATAGATTTTGTCAGACCAATCTCACCAGCTGCACAAAATACTACTTGCAGTATATCATTACCTGTACTGATTATCTGATAAGGTGGGCAGAGGCCGCACCCACTAAGGATTGCACCGCAACCACAGCTACTAGATTTTTGAGGGAGAAAATTTATCAACAGGTATCGGTGCCCATTAATTTTAACAAGTGATAGGGGCACTCACTTCTTAAATGAAACAATCAGGATTTTATTGGCAGAATTCATGTAAGTAGCCCAGTTGACACCAATAGAGCACCCCTTATCACCCTCAGGCAAATGGGACTACAGAGGCATTGTAAATAAAATCTACTTAGCTCCACACATTTAGACTAAGATATGTGATAGTGGGTCCCTTCAGGATTGGGATGACAAGGTATCATACAGTCCTTTGAAGCATACTAGAACAACGTATAAGCAGTGTTGAACAAGGGTGCACATGCCATTGGGTCAACTAGTGTTTGGCACAGAAGCTGTCAAATTCAAAGTGGTGGTGAATTTATGCTACCAATAACTGTGGGCCATAGCATGTGTATCAAGGATTGGATGATGGAACAAGACGCTGGCAGAGAGAATAGATGAGTTTATGAAGTTGAATGAAAGGCACTCACTATTCAAGTTGTGGCACGTGCCCAAACAACTAAAGGACAATGCTATTTTTCTCAAAGGCAAGGTGTGGCACCCGAATGGATGAATGCTCTGGAAAGGAAAAGGTTAGCCATATGATTCACCACACCCTTCATGTTGATAAATGGGGATTTGATATAAGATGGGATCGCGATGAGGTTTTTTCTACTAGTGTGGGATTTAGAACATGAACACATAGCTATATTAGAAGAAGCCCATGGTGGGATTACCTGGAGGACACTATGCAAGGAATGCTCAAGCTGTACTATAAGATCCTAGTCGCTTGGACTATGGTGGGAGACAATTCACCAGGATTGTATTGAGTTTTGCAAGGCTGGTGACCACTTTTAACACCTCAGAAAACTTGTCGAAGAAGGGATGGGATGTCCTTGGGCACCCCATCACTAGTGCATAACCTTTTGAGAAATGGGCAAAAGATTTTATCAGACCAATCTCACTAGCTGCGCGAAGGACTAACTCAGAGTATATCATTACCTGTACTAATTATCTGACAAGGTGGGTAGAGGCTACACCCACTAATGATTGCACCATAGCCACAAATATTGGATTTTTGTGGGAGAAAATTATTAGCAAGTATGGGTGGCCCAATAAGTTTAACAAGTGATAAGGGCACTCACTTCTTAAACGAAACAATCAAGATTCTATTGGCAGAATTCATGGTAGCCCATCACAAGACTACCCCTTATCACCCTCAGGAAAATAGGTACTGCATAGGCTTTTAACAAAATCCTTAGTCACATATTGATTAAGATATATGATGTGGGTAGGAATTAGATTAGGATGATAAAAGTATCAACAGTGCCTTTGGGTATACAAAACAATGTATAAAAGGTTGAACAAGGCCACACCATTTCAACTAGTGTTTGTCACGGAAGTAGTTTTGTCGTAAGTGGAATTCATGTTACCATCTCTACATATAGCACACGCAGGAGGGTTGGATGATGAACAAGCACTGGAAGAGAGAATAGATGAGTTGATGAAGTTGGATGAAAGGCACTCGCTAGCAAATATGGAGCCAAACAACTGAAAAAACTAAGTAAAAGGCATGGCATGACCACCACATTAAGAACAAACAGTTTGAGGTTGGCCAAATGGTATTGCTATATGATTCAAAATTTCTACACCATCCTGGAAAGTTGAAGGTGCATTGGTTGGGTCCTTATGTAATTTCATACATCCTTGATTCAGGTGCATGCCAGTTATAAGCAGCTGGATGGAACAAAATTACCTGGACACTTCAATGGGAGTAGGTTGAAGCCCTACTATAAATAATGCTTCTTGGTGTTTGTAAATAAGGTAGTTCTGCTAGTTAGTTTAGAATTTCCTTTTATGCTTTTCCTTTCTTGTTTTTCCCTTTCACGTTGTTGTCTTGTTTTGTGCCTTGGGTCGGTAACCTTATTACTTTTTGACTTATGAATGCGTAGAGGACGCACATCATTTTAGTGTGGGGTGAGGTGATAAAACAGAGAAGCATGAAGTTATTCTTACAGGAGGATTGGGTTGGTAGACTGTTCGAACTGGCCCCGTTGAAAATATGCATTAGGAGAAAAGAAGGCAGATGGGTGGCAAAATAAGGTTACATGGGAAATCCACGTACAAGGAGAAAAAGTGCAAAAACATGAGGTAGGTGAAAGCAAGAATCGTGAGGATGGAAGAGGTGCCTTTGGCACTGGTAACATGTGCACAAGAGTCTTCTATCAAGATGGATTGTCTGCACACCAAAAGGTTGGAAAAAGTTTTCACGCAAGGATTGGGTGTGGGTGAAAAACGTGCAAGGATTTCATGCAAGGATTGGGTGCACAAGGAAAAGTCACTGAAGTCAGGTTTGTTTGAAAAATGCCACATTAAATATTGTCATACGGTGGTAGGTAGCCTAGCCTTTAATGTGTAAAAGTGGGAAAAGCTATAAATACAAGGATGGGCAGTTCATTATTTTACTTTGTGAAAAACAAGGAGAATGATTTTCTTTCAAGAGCTAGGGTTTCGAGAGCTAACTCGTGCGAAGGAAAATCTCAAAAAATCACGTGCAATCAGTCTCGCTAGATCTACAAACCAGAGTAGAAGTGATTCATGGGTGTGGGGAATGTTGTGAAAGAACACCATGATCAAAGGAGGAAAATCAGAAATTAGGGTTTGTACTCTAGGGCATGGGGCGCATGAGGAAAACTCTCAAATAACTCAAAAGTAACCAAGGAATGAAAGAAAAGGGTAAAATGACGGCCACAAAACCAATTGATAAGCCTGCAGTACAATCCAAGAAGGGAAAGGGTAAGGGAAAAGGAAAGAAGAAAGAAGAAGAAATCCCTTTGGATACCAATGAGGAATGGTACTCAGAGATGTAATACCCAGATGGGGTTTTGCTAGGGCAAGAGTGGGAGTCCCATATCAGACAGATGACCATAATCGATTACAATCACCAGTCAAGTATAATTGTGAAGGAAATGGTGCTAGAGCTAGTGCACCCCACAAACAAATGAACACCTGATGGGATGCCGATCTACAGGGACGTAGTCAAGGTGAAAATGGAGAAGTTAGGGCTTCTCCAGCTTTACGAATTGCCATACTTTGGGAAGCCCGAGTGCCTGTACCAATGGTTAATGATGTGCATGCATGAAGATTTCTTCTGCTTCATAGGGCACAGAATGTGCATAACTCCCCAGTTAATCTCACACTTTACAGGCCTAAGCTGTAAAGGGGACGTGATCATAGATGACCTCCAGGATGAGGAGGCAATTAAAGAAACCATTGCATCCTAGGATTATAAGAAGGGATCAAGGTACTACGACGTCACAGATATCAGTGATCCGGTGATGAAAATGGCTGCACACCTCGTTTCCAAGCTGAATGGGCAAGAGAGGTGGACCCAGGTGAGCAAGCCCTGGTTGAATGTCTACAAAAAGGTCATGTGAGGGCACCGTATACAACATCTCCCAGTACATAGTAGATGAGATCATAAGCAGCGTGGAGAATGGAGGGAAGATATTATTTGGGAACATTCTATTAACCATTGTGTTCTCAGAGATCGGGGTGTCGAGATGCATCTGATAAGTTTGTATGGGAGTACCCCGATGAAGACCCTTCGCCCACGGATAGGTTCCAAAAGTATACTTGTGATTCAATGATAGGGGTGCACAAGGCGCGCTTGGATAAATGGTATACGTGCCTCAGGAATGCATTTGAGGCTGAATGGTGAATTCTTGAACAACTCCCCATGGCGACTAAAGGTGAAGTAGAGTTCATGGTATACCAGCACTTCTGCATTGGCAGATTCATCTTGGTGGATGGTAGTTGGAGTCCCTGGTGCAAACTCCCCTTCTCATTTACTGCCCAATTCTTCCAAGCAGGGGTAAATAGGTACAAGGAGTCAAAGAAATTAAGACTTGACCTGTCCACCCTTGACAGTGAACACAGGGAAATGAGAAATAATCTGGTCTACCCAAGGAAGCGTGCATACATTGAAAGGTACATGTATCACAGGATGTACACATTGTAAGGCCCATGACCTTACCCATTGCTGAGAGTGTTGCTGCTAGGATCTACCTACACATAAGGCCAAAGTTTGAAAAGGGCGTGTACTTGGAGAACAAGATATCCATTCTAGGTGACCCCATGGGAAGAAAGAAGCCCACGCCAAAGTGCAAGGAGAGGGAAGAAGAAGAAGAAGAAAAAAGGGTGGTGGAGAGGCAGAACGTAGGTACCACAGGGCCGAGTACCTACGTCAGAAAGAAGAGAAGAATGGTGGTCAGGGAGAAGACCCCAGAGCCTGATGAAGCCACCATCCCTTGAAGGACCTTTAGATGAAGAGAGGACAACATCCCCAACTCCAGAGTTTTCTACAGGGGAAGAATAACAAGGAATGGAGGAACAAGGGTCTGAAGATGTAGACGACCCAAATGCCTATCTAGGCAAAAAGGATGATGTTGAAGGGGAAGAGTTGGAGGTGGATCAAGAGCCAATTGATGTCCATGACTCAGAGGGAGAGGAAGCTAAAGATACAAATGATTCCTTCATCTTTGTAAGGAGGAAGGGTGCCCAAAGGGAGGAAGGCATGCGCAGCGAAGAGAGGAGTGAAGGAGCTAGTACCAAGGAGCCAGGTATGCCCAAGCTCACTCAGGAGGAGGTGAATGAAAAGGAAACAAGGGAGGCAGAGAATATTATTGATGCCTTGGTCAATGAGGAGTTGGGGCATAGCGCAGAGCTCGTGCTTGGTGAGTTCAAGAAATAAAAAAGGGAGAAGAGTGGAAGTAGCACAAAAGACCCAACTCTTTCGGTAACTGTTCCCAAGGGCATGCGCATGGGAAGTAAACATGCGGGGAAGGAGGAAGAACAATGATGGGTTACATTGATGACCCCAACAAAGTTTTTACGCACGTGCATGTTTCCAGAGTACCATGCCCACCAAGGAGCTCACTGCCATGGATTCCTTTGACCCTGAGGGTGGATACCCATGAATGAGGAAGATGCTATCATGGGCATTCGACTCCCACCTCGATGAGCCTGAATTTGAGATTAACCAAGGAGCGGTATTGAAGTTGTCTAAAGGAAAGGGGGACAACCCCATTGTAAACACAATGCAACTATCAGATGAGAAGTTTTGCAACTCACTCAACAAAGTCTCCATGGAAATCGAGGCTAGGCTCTTTGTCAGGAATGACAGGGTTAGAGTCTTGGAGGACCTGTTGGAGAAGAGGAAGGAAGAAGTGGTGAAGCTAACGAAGGATCTCAACCTTGAGAAATTAATCATCACTCAACTATAGAGGGAGCTTCAGGAGGAAAAGGCCAGGGTACGTAAAGTTTCCAAGAAGGTGGAGCTCATCTCCCAATCGATTATCACGAAGCACCCAGGACCTTAACCCTCCCGCGCAAAAGTATAGATCCTCCCTAGAATGTCTAGAGGACTTGACTCAGATCCTCACCATGGAGAGGCAGCCCTTGGCATTAGAGTTGGTAGAAGAGGTAGCAGCACACTTGGAGAAAGAATACAAGTTGAAGGTTGACGTGCTCATGGCCGAATACAACAAGGTGCTCACCGACAGGTAAGAACAACTGCACAAACCATGTGAGGGTCACTTACGACCATTGCGTAGATCAAGACAAAGTAACAAGCATACTGCTTACCAGTGACGAAGCTGAGTTGAAGGAATTCAGAGAAAAGAATAAGGGCAATAGAGCCAAGCAGGAAAGGATCATAGCTAAAGTAGAAAAGAAATCCAAAGCCATTGAGAACCGGTGAGTCTCAATCAAAACCCGGCTAAAAGAGCTCTACAAGGTCATCATAAGGAAGATGGATTCCCTAGAAGATCACGCTAAAGAACTGGAGACTGTGGTGGAAACCATTACCACACAAGGGGAAGGGATAACCTTCGATGAGGTGAGCACCTTGGTTGGTGGCATCTACACTAAAGTGCAGGAGGAAGTCAGCACTTGGAGTACACTGGAGGCCGACCTCTAGCAAAATTTTCCCCTTCTTCTTCTTTAGGAAATTTTCCCCCTATTCTTTCTCTTCCCCATTCTTTATTCTTCCCCCCCATTCTTTTCCAAGGCAAGGCCTTGCATTCTTTTTGTACTACATTCTTTGAGAAGGTTCCTGAGGGTGGAGAATAGGTGAAGTGTGGGGTAATGTTGGGCCCCTGATATAGCTTCCAAATCTTAAGGGCGCGTAAACGTGTACGGAACCAATGAAGCACGAAAGTGAAGGTGCGCAAGGCAGGATTCAAAAAGGGTTCTTGGAGAACCAAGGGCATGTGCCGCACGAAGAACAATTGGGACTTAGCCATTTTTGGCCCTTTGGGCAGGACACATGAAGAACATGTGTTCCATTTGGATAAGGTTTCAAGCCTAGCGACAGGGTGTCCTAGAAGGAATATACCTTGCGATAGAAAGATCCAAAAATTTAATCATGACATGGAGAGGCATGTGCCTGGGGTGACCCACACCTTGACACTTGGGGCCAGATATGAGGCTGCAGAGAAGTTTTTTAGAGCTCAGAGTCCTATTTATACGTGCGCCCTTGGCAAAGAAAAGGGACAGGAAGTGAGGTAGCGGAGCTCTACAGAATTACTGCGAGAACTATGGGATGAAAATGGGTAAAGGATTCCAGTAAGGATGTAATGGGGAAATGGGGAATGCAATTTTTGTTTTGTGAGAATACATGTATGGATCCACACATGGCGCATGACTATGGTCTGCCTTCTGTAATATTTTATAAGTAATACTATGAATGAATGTGATAAGGTTTCCATGACAAATGTATTAAGACTCTTTCTCTGTATTACCTGCATATTTCTATTGTACTTTTGTTCTTGTATAATCATGAATCTTACTTGAATGCTATGTATAATGGTGGATTTAAACTTCCTAGTTCTATTACTTTTGTTGCATGCTTTTCTTTTATTATGAATGAAAGGGTATAGAAGTCGTTCTGAGCTCTATAGCTTTTTTCATGTCTTTTAAATCACTAAGTCAAGATCATGAGCATGCCTTCCACTGAACTCACATAAAAGAGAGACTTGGCTCTCTCTCGCGCACCTCGGGTGAGTGCGCAGTGCCCGCTGGGTGATAGGCCGATGTGCAAAAATGACTACAATAACTTGACGGTGTTCTCAAAGAAGTGAGAAGATCACTTAAGAGATTTAGAGAAAATATTGTAAAGTGTAGACTTCATAAGATCTCTTGAATCCAAAAAAATTTTGTGTTCAGAGTTACGAAAGGGAAACTCCTAGGTCATATTATTTCTAAGGAGGGAACTAAAATTGATCCTAAGCATGTTCAAGCGATCAAGAATATTTCATTGCCTACAAGTAAGCATGGAGTCCACTCATTCTTTGGGAAGGTTAATTTTTTGAGAAGGTTCGTGCCAGATTTCACTGAGCTGACCAAAGAAATTTTTGATATGATGAAAGGAAAATAATCCTTAAAATCGTCAAAGGAAGGTAGAGAAGCATTTGAGAAAATCAAGGGGACTATTGCGAAAGCTCCTGCATTAGTGTGCCCTGATTTTAAAAAGGATTTTATAATCTATTGCTATGCTTTGCCACACACAATCTCTGTCATCTTCACTCAACACAATCAAGAGGGAATCAAATATCTTATTGCATTCATGAGTTCTAGATTCAAGAAACATGAACTCAATTACACTCCCCTTGAGAGGCATGTGTACATAGTACTGATAGATTTGAAACATTTCAAGTACTATGTGTTAAATTCTCACACCAAATTCTTAGTACCAGACACCGCAATTAAATCGATGCTAACACAACAAGAACCAGGATCTAAAAGAGGTAATTGGGTCTCCAAGATTCAAGAATATAATTTGGATATCAAGCCTACCAAGTTGGTTTGAGGAAGAGGACTCTGGCAACTCATCGCAGAGAATGATCCATGAGATGAATCTAAAGAAGAACTAGTTGAGGAAAGTTTACCACTGGTAGTTTTTTTCAGTACCATAGACGAATGGTTTTCTAACATAGCTTATTTTTTCACATATGGTGAGTGTCATGAGAATCTGACAACTAAGGAAATATGAGCTATCAAATTAAGAGCTGTTAGGTACATCATTTCGGATGAGATTTTGTTCAAGAAAGAAATTGATGGCATGTTCCTCAGATGTGTCGATAAGGAACAACAACCTAGGTTGTTGGAATCCTTTCACAATCATGCTTGCAGTGGTCATTTCTCTAGCCCAATGAAAACTCATAAAATTTTACGAGCATATTAATACTGGCCCACTATGTTTTCTGATGCTCATAAATGGGTAACAAAATGTGAAGCTTGTCAATAATTTGTTAGAAGACCAAAATTGGTAGCTTTGCCTTTGAATCTAGGTATCATTGAAGAACCCTTTCAACAATGGGGTTTAGATTTCATCTGGATTTTGAATGCTAATTCTATTTCTAGTCATACTCATGTGCTCAGTGCTACTGACTACTTTACAAAGTGGGTAGAAGCTATACTAGTAAAAAACATCTACTGTGGTAATCTGTGACTTCATCAAAGAGAATATATTGATTCATTACGGAATTCCACAAAAGATCATGAGGGACAATGCCACCAACTTCTATTTTGCAGAGATGATATGTTTTTGTTATGGGTATGGGATATCTTTGTCCCATTCATCAGATTACTACCCTCAGGGAAACGATCAAGTAGAATCTAGTAACAAAATCATCATTACTATTGTGCACAAGTTAGTCGAAGAAAATCAAATAACTTGAGACAAAAATTTATATGATGCATAGTGGGATGACCACATAACTCTAAAAAGAGCAATCAAAATGTCTCCATTCCAACTCTTGTATGGAACCGATGCTCAAATTCCCATCACATTGGATTTACCAGCATTATTCTTGGCTCAAGCAGTTGATGATGAATGCTTCGCCAATGCGTTAGATAAAAGTATCATGTTCCTAAGAAAGCTTGAAGAAAAGAGAAGTCAAGTGGAAAATAGGATCGAGGAACATCAATCCAAGGTAAAGAAATTGTTCAATAGGAAAACTAGGGAGAGACAATTTCAAATGAATGACTTAGTTCTTCTTTAGGACAAAATACGTGAGCCAAAAGGAAAGCACGGGAATTTTGATTCGCTGTGGCTAGGCCCATTCAAGATTAGACAGTTCTATGGAGATAGAACTTATTACTTGGTGTATCCTAATGGAACTCATTTTTCTTTGCCCTAAAATGGGAAATATCTCAAGGACTATCAAAATTGAAAATGGGTTATCCCCCGTATGTACTTAGGTAATTAGGATTTTGGTTTGTTTTGTTTTCCTTATTTTTTGGTTTCTTCTCTGTTGTCATCCATTTTTTATGGTCCATCATTTTTGGGATCATGTTCATTGAATATCTGGGTTTGGGACCGTTGCTACGTCCATGAAGTCCTTTTCCTCCAATAAGAGCTGGCTGTTATCAGATAATTTTGAGTTTGTAAAATTATTAAACGTGAAAATTTTACTATTTCTTTTTCAAAATTGGTAGTTTACGTTATTGTTCTCCTTCATCACAATCGTATTATTCTCATGGTCATTTTAGCTTTCATTTCATCCATTTTGAATGAGCCCTTCTCCCGCTATGCCACAAACTGTTTTTTAATTATTTAATTGATATTTACCCTATTATTTAATAAAATTAATATTTATTAAATTTTAGGGTTTTTAATTAATAAATATTAATTTAATACTCATAGAAGTTGTTTGAAAAACTTGGGAGAACTTTTCTTATTTTTATTAATTTCCATAATTGCCGCGAGTAAGTGTCGGGGGCAATTTTTCTTTCGCTTCCAATTTCTGCAGACAATTTTAATTTTTCTTCTATCATCTAGAAATTGATGAGGAGATGGTTACAAGAGGTTTCTAAAGTAGAGGAGATTGGGAAGAAGGAGAAACAGGGAGAAATTGTAGATATCCAGAGCCTGGAGAAGGAAAATATTATTCTACAGACACTACACGGCTTTCACATGGAAACCTGACACGAGCATTAGCTAGAGCCAGGAAACCTTGAGAGTTTTAGGTAGTTTTTTACATTGGAGGAAAGCAATAGAAGGAAGTTTTTGAGATCCACGCTTGCAAAGGAGAAGCCAATTTCATGCACATGTAAGGATTGATCTGGAAACCCAAATGAATCCCTTATGCAACAAAGAAGGTGAAATTTCCCGTAGCAGGTAGTTTTTTTATTTTTTGTTGATTTGTGCAGAAGAAAAGAAGCCAGTCAAGATATTTCACACATACCATAGCTAGGTTGATCTGAAATATCATTTCCTGAAGGTGAAATATCACGTGATGAATTTGTTTCTGGAAGTTGTTTATTGCAGATTTATCTAAGAAGGTTAAAAACAAGCATTTCCATGCATGCTGAGAAGACGACAACTTTCTCATGTCAAGGGTGGATGGATATATTCATGCACATGGTGAATATTTTAAAAAATAATAGTAAGGAGCTTTAAAGATTCAACATGTCACTAGAAGTGTTAAAATGATCTAAAATTGTATTATTTTTTGATGCTGATTTGAGCTTCACCACAATATTGTTGTATGGTCATTTTGAATTCAGCATTCACTAAATCTCTTTTTATTTAAAAATAAAAAATAAAATAATATAAATAATAGAAATATTTGTATTATTCTTGTGAAAATAGTGTTCCAGAGACTTAGACCTAGCACCTTTCTAGTGTCTTGGTTTTCTTTTTACTTTCTGAGTTTAAAAAAAATCATAATGGGTGAACTTTCCAATAAGTCAGCACTAAAATATGCATACCAAGGATTAGTTCCAGCATCCTCTTTAAATTCAGCATATGATAATATTTTGGATACCGATATGGGTCACATAGATATGGTTCAATTCTGTGATAGGGTAAGATGGGAAGGAAGGATTATTTTCTCTAAAAGGTTTTATCGTTGCGGCTTACCTCAAGCGGAAACATTTCCCATTGCCATACAATGCCCCGAATTTTTCCTAGCTTGTGTTGAATATTATAACCTTGAGCATTGGGGAATTTTTAATGATAGAAATGAACCTTTCTTGCTCAATTCTCCAGATCATATGGAAGATTTGTTAAGAGTGCCACTCCATGAAGAAAATGCTGACATCATGCAAGAATCGACACAACAATGTTGGGATGAAAATCCTTTGAGATGGTCGAAGATGGTTGGTAAAAACTGGTTAGTCAAACCAAAAAACTCACACTTCAAGAATTCCCAAAGAGTCGTTTCAGGTGGAATTTCATGAAGAAATAGGGGATATGATTACTCTCCTCAGCAGGGTTTTTGGTCTTCCTTCTGTCAGAAATTTTCAACCTTGGATGTACAAGTTCATTTGTATCATTCTTGATGCAAATATGTTTATTGATTAGGAAAGTATCATTAGCAATACTCTCCATAAGAAATTGATTGAGGTAAGGATGACAGGTCATTTTTATATGACCTCTTATTTGATTTATGTTGTAGCAAGAAGGAGGATATTTTTAGGGCTAATAACTAGAGGTACAATGGGTCCTGGAAAGAATAGTTTTTTTTCACTTTTACCCACAGTTGGAGTCCAAGAATGGTTCTCACCATTTCCAAAAGGTAAATGTTTGTTTCCTATTTTATATAATTAGGTCACTAAGGAGAAACCCAGAGGAAAGATTTTCAGAAGATGCCAAGGTGGTGATAAAACTATGGGGAGCTTGGTTTATCTAGTTTCCCTATTACTCCTATATATGAGTTGATGGATTTTTGGGAGATCTTTAAAAACTTCCTAAATATGTAAGTGAGAAAATAGTATTGATGGAACTTTCATGCCAGCTTTTCAAAATCCATTTCTTACTGGTGGATAAATGCAAAGGAGGTATTCATTTACCAATTCAGATTGGGGAATACAAATGTCCAAATTCCCACAGTGCAAAGCTTATGGAAAAAGAATTTTCTCTCATAACTATACATCCTTTCACAAGTAGGCTCAATTCGATGTTACAGGATCCATGGAAAAATCCCTAGGATCAAGATATAAGTACAAGGCAAGCATAAAAGACTATTGGGTAGAATGTGCAGATGACAGGGAGGTAAGATGATGACAATTTTCTCATCTCACACTGGCTCAGATAGAAAATCATAGATTGAGGGATCCTCATTTAACCCTTACCGATAATGAAATTGATCTTGTGGATCCTGCCTATGATCAGATAGCTTTCACTCCACTCCCTAGTATTGATTGGAGTAGAGGAGATGAAACTTCTCTAGATGTTATGAATCAACCTGTGTTAAAAAGGACTATGATGTGGTAAGAGAATCAGATAGCCAATCCTCTCCCATCTAAGGCACATATTATAGAAATACAAAGGTTTCTAGTGAAAGGAGGATTGACACATAAAAAGGTGGTTCAAACTTCTTCACACTAATACCCACCAACATCATCACATGCATCTCAGAGGCAAAGCTGGTGGTTACCCAAACCTGTCTCTAATAAAGAAGATTTGTCTCAAGGATCAAGTAAAAAGTGTGCATCTTCATGAAGGAAAAGAACGTGTTTAAGGTATTTCTACCCCAAACTCATCTATTCACATTACTGAGAGTTCCAATAGGCCTACCAAAGATCCAGATCATCTATGTCTTACACTATAGTCCAAGAAAATCCCAGTGGTATAGATATCTAATTCTTCTAAACGTCCAGGTGATAAGGATATTCCACAAGAACATGAGGATAATCATGAATGTGTTGCAGATGCTACTTCACCAAGGATTGAGGCCACAGATTTTTCAGTGACCTACTAGTTTCAGTCATGAGAAAGGAAAAGATGATTTTTCTTCCAGTTCTTGAATTTTTGTGTCCAATTAATGAATGAAACATCAACCTGGGTTGAATCTGAAATAAAAAAGAGGAAGAGATTGGTCAAAGTGGCAGACATTGATTTGGAGTCTCTTTCTACCCTCTCTAATAAAGTTGTGCTCAAAAATCCTAAGGTATTCTCCAGATTACTGATTGATGATAGCGGAGATAAATTTGTAGAAATTGTAGTTCCTACTACTGAGAAGGATCATGGGGATGTGACAACAACTGGCTATGAAGTATCCAAGATAGGCCTTGGTAAGACAACTTTTGAAAGTTATGTTGCTATGGCAAAGGATTCAATGAATAGTGTTCTTACAAGGTTGGAGAGATACACATCTCAAATTTCCCAACTCAAGGAAGAAAAGAATCATTTGATTTCATATGTTCAGCATTTGATCAGCCCAATTGAGTCTTGTTTTCTTGTTCCAGAGATGGTGGCTATTTCAGATCAAGAAATTCTCAATCAATCAAATTATGTGATCACTCTAGGGCACAATATAAGGTCATGGGTTTCTGAGATACAAAGTGATGGGTTGAAAAAAATTGCTAAGGTGATAAAAATATCTAAGAATATTTATGCCTACCTTGACCTAGTGTTTCCATTCAAGGAGTGCCTCATTGCAAAATTAATCACACTGGATCAGATTTTTCCAAGTCTTCAGGATATTTCTCACATGGAATCTACATTTTTAGCCTCATAGGGGATACTTTATTTTGATCATCGTATGACACAAATTCTATGGCTAAATCATGCTAAGGCCAGGAAATTGATTCTAGAAGACTTGGTAATTAAGTTTGATAGTTTTTACAATGAAGCCTATACTGCACTCTTTTCCCTTCAAGTCTTCATCAAAGAGATTCCTTACACCTTCTTTAATGAACATAGCTAAAGAAATTTAGTAAAACATCGGGTGGATCAGTTTACAAAATTGATACATGAAATGCATACTCTTGTTGATGTTTTTTCCACTTCTTCTATGGATCAATGTTTTAGAATCAAACACCTGTGCGAGGAGATCCAATCTAAATTTACGGACCTGCATACCATACTAGGTAATATTCTCAAAATGTAGGTACTTTGTGAGGTTAGTATTCTCCCAAGTTGTTTTCCGGAAGAATAAATGATGCACCAGACATTGCAAAAGCTCAAATCATTTGAATCGGAAAAGAATCATGATCCTTATTTTTCTAGCAACATGGTAGAATGATTTCCTATATTTTCTCATGGGTGGGAGAGTCCATTTCTCATACAATTAAGATAGGCATAACCCACCCCCAATGGATAAGGAACTGGTTTTTGTTGAATATTTTGAAATTGGTATTTTAAATGATGTGATTGTTAAATTCATTTTTGAGGAAAACTTATGAAATTTCTATTTTTATTTGTTTTTTAATAAAGTTGGTTGAAAAATTCAAAGTCACTTAAGTGCCCTATTTAATGTTCATGTAAACCCTAAATAATTTGTAAGAAAATTTTGGGTTATAAAAGAAAGTCAGGGGCTCATTTGTAAAGGGGGGACTTTGAGAGAGAAGAAGGAAATAATGTTGTGTGCAAGCTTTGTTTCAGGAAGAAACTTTGTGTTCTTTTGTGAAAACATTTTGGAGTTAATGAAATACAAACTTTTTGTCTCATTCATTGTCTCTTGTAACATTTGATTTTCTTATGTTCATTAGATGTTAGATGTTTAAATCTTACATGAAAATATTGTATTTGACCTTATTGTCAATGTTACTAAGTTGTTGTTCTTGTTCACAGTGATCAAGCTCTGTTATTTACTTGCTCATGTGTGTTCCCTTTTACTCATTCACGTTTAGCTGATGCAAACTCTGTTTTATTTGTGTTAGTTATTGTTTGTTCTTCTCCATGTAATATTAGGCTCTACTTTTACCTAACTCTTCAATGTTCCTTCCATTCATTCCTTTCCATTCCTTTCCTTCATTCCATTCCATTTCTCTCATTCACTTTTCTTTCCATTGATGTTCCAAAACACCCCCACATACAATTTTGAATGTACAAGTTTTAATACAGTTTTGGTTTTCAATAAAGGAAACCTCACCTTCATTGAGGAGGGAATTTGTTCCCACACTGTTACATGTCATTTGCATGTTGGAAAATCCATATGCTAACATGGCATGGACCTTCTTCTCCTTTACATTATTTCAAAATTTACATACTCAAACTTAGATATGCAAAACATAGTATAGGCATAGTTCATCTATTCATTTTTACTGTGTAGTTTATATACAAACGTGGTCCTAAATATGTCTACAATAGTGTGGTCCATGGGGTTTTGAAAGGTATCAAAAACATTATGTGTTTGATAGGGTTACCTTCCTCTCATATTTCACAATTATGAGGGAATATATCTAAGGTTTCCAAATATTATAATACATGGTCTTCACTCTTGATGACGTACTTTGATTCTTCTCTCTCTCCTCTTTGGTGTTAGGTTACATGAAAGCAACACTAAAATTTCTCCTTCAACACAATTGGGTATTAATCACCCCCAATCCTTTGAAATTTCAAGAACACATCCAAACTTGCACCCGCGTCTCGGATCTTGAAAAGGGCCAAGGTGTTTGATACCACAATGGAACTGTCCCCAAGTTTTGGGACCTTGCAAGCTTGGGATGGATCTCCTGAGAGGGCAGGTTCCTCTATCTATTTCTATTGTTACTGCTACTATTAAAAGTGGAAACTAAGATAGGAATGCCAAGGGACCAGGGAAAGAAGAATAACATGAAGTAAACTACACTAAAAGGTGAGAGCACCAGAAAAGAGGGATGAACACTATCTTCTCTGAGTGAGAATGAAAGGGAATGCATGAAAGGAGGCTAGGCATTCACCAGAGTAGCACAATAAAATACTGTACATTCACCAGATCGTTAGTCAAAATGATGGAACACAACTAAATATGAAGGAGGATGATATCCAACTGTACTCAAAATATAGAAAATATGGGACTTGAAGTGTCCAACATATGTGCCTTGCACAATCCATGGAGGAAGAAGGGAAAAATTGAATTTGAAACACAAACAAAAAATAACACAATGTCTGTAAAAAAGAAGAGGCAAGAAGAAGGAATGATCTACTAACATGTTAGGACCAAAAGAGAATACTGTCACAAAATGATGCTTCTATTACTTCTACGTAAAAAATGCACAGATGATGGCCAAATGTTATTTCTACCACAATGATGCAAGGAAGGAGGCATGATATCCATGAGGGAAGGGCATGCAAGAGCCAAACATGAAGAGGTCTACAACTCAAAATATTAGTAAAATATGGAGTCCATGTAGGTGGGTGCAAAATGTAACATCCCCATCTAAGGATCCATTTCCAAGTGTCCAACATAATATCTCTAAATGTGGCCTTGCTCTTACAAAATCCATTCGGAATTCACTTTCCGGAAGCAAGGATAATTTCATTTATAGCTTTAAAATGAATCCATGGAGACTCATAAAAAGAAGAAGGGATATAAGGCTGCATACCATATATTTACCATAATAAAAGAAACCATATTTCTTTCACTGCATACTAAATAGACAAAAACTTCAATCATGAATTTCACAAACACAACCACTAAATTTTATTCAACCTAAGCATTCAATGTCTGTAAATTTCACTAAGAAACAATCATTTGCTCCGAATGAAATAAAAACACTCAATTCGTGTTTATCTTAAAATACGCTTCCCATAGTCTATGCCTGTGCCTTGAATATCCAATGTTCTATTGAAGTTAACTTCAAACAGAGGGTACAGGATCATACCTTATGAAGAAAAATTAAGGGTGGTGGTTGGAGTAGACTTCAGATCTACTCCATTTATCAATGTTTCACAAGAGAGACGTTTTCCATCACAGCAAGAAGAAATATAATCATTCCTTTTCTCACCTACCAGATCATTAAAACACCAAAATTTGAATTTTGAATTTCTCGGTTACTAAAACGTACTGTAGCTGATGTACCTAAGAAAACCCAAAGCTCTCCAAAGCAGTGAGAAATTTCAAAAAAAAAAAAATGACAGCAAGTATGAAGGTGCATAACTGAATTTCCATCTGCAAGGACAGATCCAAATACAACAGCAAAGAAACAATTGTAGTTCCACTTCCAATGATATGATATGGAAATATCTATTTCCAACTTTCATCCAGATAACCATACAGCAATTCATTTCCAATGTCAGAGTCATCAAGCAAAAGATAAGTAAGAATCGATAAAAAAATCGAACCGATGACAACAGTCACAAAATCAAAACCCAAGAGCAGGGTTTTTTTAATGTGTGGCTTAACATGCCTGAAATTGGCTAAGATGTTTTTCCTTTCCACAGTGGCCAAATGCCTCCAAATAATGTCAAATATTTTCAACCGAACCAGGTCAGAAAAACCAAATGCAGAGCAATTTCGAATCAACCACATGTTGTTTCGAGCTGGTCGCGAGGACCGAAAATTGATGCATTGTTGCAAGGATTTGCAAGCTTTTTAAATTTCCCTATTGGCATGCTTACCTTGCCAAAACTGGTTCCACGTAGGGATAGTTTATTAAATGCCAATGAATGCCCTTCCTCCCATCCTTATCCTTTCCTTCCAACACTTAAGGTTGCACATGTAGGTCTTAGTTTAAATTATGATCTAAAATCCACAGTAAGGGTATGAGGGAAGGGCACTTCCATCCAGCCTCCCTATTAACATACACATTAATGCAGAGCAGGAATCAGAGGAAGGCACCCGTGTCCAGGGGGTGTTCGACATACAGGGTATGCATAGGCTGAATGTGTAACTGGGACAGGGGATGAATCTGGTATAAACTGGTGAGACACACGGGGTCGTGGGAAAAGAACTGTATATCTTTAGTTAAGGCGTTCATATTACAACTATTACAAACTAACCTAATGGGTAGGAACTGGCACACAGGTGAAGTGAAGGGCGTAAGGTATCACATCCAGGAATATGATCATGCAAAGCATGTGAAAAATAGGCAAAGTATCACAATTGCTGGTTGCGTTGTCCTTATCACTTAATTTAAGATGCAGGGGATGAGAAGAAACTGACTAACCGGGGAAGAAGGTGCATAAACAAACATGAAGGATCGGTTGTTGCCGAGTCATGAACATGAAGGTGGGTGCCGAGTCATGAAATGAAGATCGGAAGGAGAAAATGGAAGATCGGTAGTTCCCTCGAGTCATTTACAGCAGCATATAGAATTTGTTATAAGATTGAATGGCATTGAATGTGTGTTCCATATTGTAAATATGCGAATAGGGAACATTCGTTTTAAAAAGAAATTGTGTGATCCAAACTGTGTTGTTTGGGCAAAGAACAATTATTAAAACTTGAATGTGTGTATGAATTTTATAGTTCATAACAGTGAACATTATAAATATATATATATATATATATATTTCCCTTGTTCTGGTATTTTAAAATGGGGATGTTACAAAAAGGAAAGGGGTGCGTAGGTAAGCTGCGACCAAGGGAATGTGCCAAATTATTTTAAGCACGTGCAATTCTTCAATGAATAACCTAGGGCCAGAATGTGTATGTAAGTTATCCAAATCACTAGGAGAGCTATTTGGATAACAGTTTTTGGTGACATTTGTGGCCATCTACTTGCTAGATGTAATAGATCATTAGTCTGAAGCATCCATTGGGCATGGAGTTTTGCTTGTTAAATCATGAAAATGCCATTGTGATCACTTTGAGAATCATTTCTGCACTATGTTCTGATTCTCACAACTGCTAAGGGAGGCTCTACATTATAGAAGTAACAAAAAAGTGAACACATAGGAAGAACACAAGAGGAAGGAACTATGTACAAACAAACAATGTGCGGGGAGCACACTTGAAGGAATTGAAACTACTCTAATATATACAACATGATGTAGTAAACCTAATGGAAGGGTATGAGATAGATCTTGTTTACATTGGGATTTGCAGCGCGCTTCCATCCGGATGAGTTAAATCAAAAGATTTACCTTCCTTGTAGGAACTTGATGATGTATGGGGCCACTCCAAAAGTGCGTCAAACTTTGAATGGCACCCTGGTTTAGCTTTATTAGCATCCCATTTTAGAACCAGGTCCCAAACTTTGAAAGCTTGAGATCTAGACGTTTCTGTCAAACCATTTCGTTATTTCTTGTTGATGTTGCTCTATCTTGATCATGGAAGAGTTTCTGAGCTCTTCAAGATGAACCAGCTCTAACATCTTAATTTCTCTCTGATCTGCACCCTCAAATTCTAACTGATTGGGAAAGTGGCGATGAATTTATTTCTAGTGTCAAAGGAATGGCAACCTCCTTGCCATAGACAAGCTTGTAAGGTGAAGCTCCTATTGCCTTTTGGACTATGATAATATGTTTTCCTAGAGCACGTGCGTAAGACCTTCATATGCCATTGTCTTTGGTTGATGTTTATTGTGTGCTTCATGAATTATGATTAGGTTCTTGTTTGTTGATTCTACGCCACACTGTTTCCCTGAGGGTAATATTTGGAAGAGGTTTTTAGGTAAATGCCTAGACTTAGAGCCCAATTAGGTGATTTTAGCACCAAGGAAGAGATTTTACACTATCAAATATAATGGTTTGAGGAATGCCAAACCTTGTGACTAAGCCTTCGAGAAATTCAAGGATGACTTTGTCAGTTGATTCCTTAAGCGTGACATGCTTCTATCCATCTGGTGAAGTAATATGTAGCTTTCAGCACCCATTTATGTCCAGTGCTTGAAGGTAGATTGATCATGCCTATAAATTCGAGACTCCATTACGCAAAAAGGCTGAGCCACTATGGATTGGTTGAGAGGGGAAGTGCAATGCCAATCTTTTCTTTCCTGCAAAGAAAGTGCATTCTTTGCATTTTTTCACCCACCTATGTGCATCTGCAAATAGGGTAGGCCAAAAGATACCTGCCATTATGATCTTCATTGCTATAGTTTTGGCAAAGAAGTGTCCACCAGAGAATCCATCATGAAATTCTGTTAACACCTTGCTCAGTCTACGTGTCATTGATACATCTTAACATCATGCCATCTAGATTCTATTTTGAAGAGAAGTCCATCAATCAAAACATAAGGGATAGATTGCAACCTCAGTTGCCTTCTCTTTGCTTTGTTCAAACCAGGAGGGTACGCACCGTCGGAATGGAATGTGATCATGTTCTTCATCCAGTCATGCACACGTTCGGTGTCTATATTTTGTTCATGTTCTACATGCAGGAACGTCTTCATCCATAAATAATGAAGCCTCATGTTCACTCTATGTATCCTCAGCAATCTGCTTACAGAGTGCACTACCTCTTACCATCTTTGTGGCTTTAATAGTCACATCATATTCCATGATTTTTGTCACCCATCACACTCTCTTCTCACTGATTTCTTCTCCCATGATAAATTCTTTGACAGCTGAGTGGGATACTAACACCTTGATATGATTTTTGGCGAGCATGACTTTTGAATTTCTTGAGCACGCGCATGATGGGAAAGACCTGCTTATCCATGTGACTGTATTTCAATTCATAATCCTTTCAGTATCTAGCTGAAGAAGGCCAGTGGTTGTTCCTAACCCTTGTTTGTTTTCCTATGTTAGGACAACAGTAATGACTTGCATCAGCACCATAAGCATAAAGGATAAAATCCTTTGAGTAATTTGGATTGATGAGTGTTGGCACACAAGAAATCTTTTTATTGATCTTGTTGAAGCTTTCTCTTCCTTTCTGCTATCCATCTGAAGGCTATGTCCATTTTTGAGCATAGGGGTGATGGGCCAAACCAGTCCTGTAAAGTTAGGGATAAAATGCCTCACAAAGTTAATCTTTCCAAGGAAGGACTGCAAGGCCTTTTTTGTGCACCTGATAGGGTTTGGGATAGGATGGATGAAATGCATGCTCAGGATCAATTGTGCAATGCCATCCTTCGAAACCAAATGGCCCAAGAGCTCGCCCTGAGCCACCAAAAAATTGGACTTCTTGGGGTTAAGAGATACTCCAAATTATCTGCATCTCTTAAAGACCTTTTCCAGGTGCGCTATATGATCTGCATTACTCTACTTTGAGAAGACAATTATATCATCAAGGTAAACCAAGATGAACTCATTGATGTAGCCTTTAAAGGCAATATCCATGAGTGCACTGAAACGTTGCACCCACATTTGATAGAAAAAAGGGCATTTTTTGGTATGCATATGTTCCCCATTTGGTTTTAAATGCTCTTTTGAAGTAATCCTCTTCCTTGACTAGGATCTGGTTGAAACTTGAATACCCATCTAGCATCGAAGAACCTGTCTGCGTGCCAGCCACAGTCTGAAGAATCTACTCCATTAAAGGTAGAGGATAATGATCTTTTAGAGATGCCTTATTCAAATCTCTGAAATCAACAAACATTCTTATTTCACCATTCTTCTTGCTTACTGGAACCAATATTTGCAACCCAGGTAGAGTATTTAATAGGAAAGATAATTTTAGGCTCAATGAGTTTTGATAGTTCCTTTCTCATGAGGGGCTCTATCTTTGGATTGACTAGTCATTGTTTTTGTCTGACGGGTTTTATGCCAGGATCAAGGTCAATGGAGTGTTGAGCAACACTTGGATCAAAAAATTTGAGGTCCTCATACTCCTATGAGAAAATTTCACTGTATTTTTGACAGAGAGAGATGAAGGCCTATTTTTCTTCATGCGTACAAGTCCTGCTGAGCAACAACTCCTTTCCACACATAATAGTAATGGGAGAGCAGTCTTCTTGTGCGGTGCGCATGTATCTTTCTTCACCCTTGAACTCATCATCAGGTTTGAATATTTACTCTAAGGTGACCAAACCTTTAGGAAAATTATTTGTCTTCAGCTGTATTACTTGGTCACCGTAGCTATCATGCAATTCAGATTGCATACTTGATGAAAATTCAGCTTCATTCTGGATAAACTAGACGATCTGCACATCACTGTCGAACACTTTCCAACTGGTGTTATTGTTTGGAATAAATGGTCTAATTAACATCTTAATGTGCTAAGTGTTTCCTTTGAAAAATTCCTCAGCAGGATAAAATTTTGAACCAAGCACGACCATTTAGTCAACTTCCTTGTTCATTCTGCACAGGACTACCTGCATATTAAGAGCATCAATGTTCTCAAGTAGGTCCCAAACTCTATATTTATAAGCTTTAATAAGCTTATTCGTTGTCTGGCATTTTTTGGTGACCTGGTGGATGATCAATTCTATGGATAAAATAAATATCCACACATAAGTGAGTGAGGATAAATAAAAGAGAAGGTAAATAAAGTACCTAGGTGAACACAAGCTAAGGTAAACAACCTACTCTAACAAATCCACTCCCTTCTTATCATTGAAGTAATTGTATGTTATTGTTTACATTTTTTATTTCTTAGAGTTATATTATTATTGGCATTTTTATTTTTTATTAATAAATATGAATATACAACATGTAAAAAAACCTTTTAAAATTTATTTAACTCAATTTAGGTTAAATAATTTAGTGATTCTACTTTGTTCTAAACACTATTTGTCTTAGGGTTTCAATCACACTTTCCAAAAATGTTCCTTCTACTAGTGGCTTCTTTTGTGTGGAATATTTATAGCATGTTCCAAACTCCCTCTAGTTCGCATTGGTTATTATCCTTCTAATCAAGTTGATACCCATCCTAGATGTAATGGAGTCTTCCCACTACTTGATTATCCACGTGTTTGTCCTTCATCATCATATTTTTTATTCATCCACCACCTCCTTTAAATATCACTTTTCTTGACATGATTAAGAGTGATAATATATACAAAGATGTTTTATAAGGGGAATTGGAAAACCATGTTTCTCGTTGAGTTGAATATATATCTCCTCAATGAAATCAAACAATATCCCATAGTAAAATACTATTTACTTGAATTACTAACCAAAATAAAGGTCTCGCCCCCTCTAGCCTTTGATTAAAGTTTTTTTTATCTTATTGATGTTTTATGCCTTTTATTTGTTACCGACATAGCTAATTTATCTTCCCCCCTAGTGATATAGAAAACAAACATCCTACCATAAGTTACATTGTGATGATTATGTTACTATAAATTTTAATGTAATAATACATGATGATATTACTCTACCTACTTTATATGTTCATATTAATTATTATTATGTGTGTGCTCCTTATACATATACTTACAATGATAAGCATGGCCTTATCTCCTATAATGTGTCATCGACGTCTAATTTCTCTGTATATAAATTTAATGATGTAAATGACCATGTTCCTTGTGATGTTCCTATTATTAATACAAATGAGTAGATTTGTGTTGATTTTCATGATTCATTAGATGCACATATTATTTTTCTGATAAAATAACTGAAGCTAGAAATCTTAACTCTAGGGTGGCTAGAATTGTATTTTATAATCGTATTTCTTGGGAACTTTTTCCTAAACATAATTATTGGCTATCTCATCTTATGGATGTGCCATGTAGTCTTTTATTTTACTAAATAGCCCAAGAAGCATTGGCACATCAACCAGGAAAACCTGAGCACTCACCCAAAGCGCGCAAGGGTACCAGGTCCCTCTTTTATGGAAGCTTTGTCAAGGAGTTAGCATGATAAACACACATATAGATATTCTAGTTCCATAATAATAATGCAAGGATAACCATAAACATATCTAGAACTCAACCATATACAAGAATGACTTATACAAGAATCAATATTAGGTTTATCATGAAAGAACTAGTCATAGATATATCAACGACCAATATCTAACCATAAATATCCATTGTATTTGTTAGTACCCAATTTTCTTCTCCTTTTCATTCTGAGCAGCATTAAAGATATGGCATGAAGCTTGAAGGTAGATAGATCATGATGTATGTCATTTTGTTTATCTAGGGATTTGATCTAACTAGAACTCAGATTTGTGAAGAGATGGATAGCACTCAAATAGGACTTGATCTTGTCCTAATTGTTTTAGGTTGTGCCTTTCAACCAAGGTAAGAGGACCTATTTTGTAACCCTCAAATGGTGAAGGAGATGAAGATATCCCTCAATTTGTGTAAATAGTATGAAAATGTCCTTGAGAAAACATGATCAATCTCCCATTATTCAAACTCAACAAAGTTTTCACTACTAAATGATGGAAATGCTTTCAAGACAAGGCAAGGGTTACTAAAGACATTGTATGATCCTGATTTGCTTTGTGCATTTTTATATATGGATTTTATTCTTTTATTGACACACAATGCAATGCAGGGGTATTATACATAGGATTGGTTTTTTTAATGAAATTTTGGTGGGAGATTTTAGACAAGACTAACCAGAATTTGCCAAATTCTTTGAGGACCTTTACAAAAAAAACTTGTAAGACCTAAACAATAGAATGCTTCAAAGGGGTTAAGGTACTCCTTCAACCAGGATATGTGCACCAAATGGAGGCCCAGATTTGCACTCTTCCACACAATCTTTGACAACCTGCCACAAAATCTCGAAATAGATGAACCAACAAAGTATCCAGAAATCTCTATTTTATCATGACCTAAGGTGCACCCAAAGGTTTACAAACAATCTCTGAATTCAAGGAAGGTAAAGTGATTTTAAATTTGTTTATCTCTTAGTTAGATGAAAGCTCTTTTGAATGTGATATTTCAAATGTCACTAAACTATCAACAAGAAATGAGACCATGTATGATCAAGAGAGATTTTAAACACAAGACTACAATAGGAGAAAGAAACACAAATTGAAAACATTCTGAAACATAAGTGTATGCAAATTTTGCCAAGAGACAACACAACATAATCTAGAAATGATCAAATCTATTAGCAGGGGAATATTATAAGAACAATCTCAAAGCTTGTTGATGGCTTTACAACTGAAACCAACTCAACATGATACAAATCTGATGTAAAAAGGAATTAGAAATGGTTCTCAGTTGGTTTATCAAAAATAGGCTTCTTCCCATATTTTCCCGTGAAATTATAAGTTTCTCTGACCATTTGCATGAGAAATTCATGCAATATATAACTTTCCATTACAATTGATCCTTTGCCTCTCAAATCTTCCCTCCAAAAGTGGAATATTTAGAGCACCTTTGCTTTGCAATATTTTTGGAAAATGACATCTAACAGACTCATAAAAAGTTGTCAATTGTTCTTTTAAAAGGTGAATCATTAAAAAATTTCCATCATTATCCATTGTGGAGGCACGTTTTTCATCATTAAAGCATGTAGACCCCTTTCATTTCATTATTTCATCCTTATCCCTCCAAAATTTAACTCTGTAACTTCTTGATTTGATCTTTCACATTTTTACACGAGCTAGGGAAAAAGTTCACTTCAAAAACATCTCAAATATGTAAATTGATCCTTAAAAACAATTGCATTGGTCCTTGCAGGCACAAATGACATGAATTTGCCAAAAAATTGATCAAAATTGATGCAAAATTTGCATCTCCAAGCTTACTGGAGAAAAAATGGTAGTTAAATTGAAAAATGCACAACTACCGTTGATTTGTCTTTCTCCCTTCAATCTGAGCCCTCCACGTGTCACAATGTGATTGGAAACGGATTTGGGATCACTTTTGACTTTTAACACTTTTTGAAAAAATGTAAAATTTTGACATTTTTATCCGCTCACCCTCCCTTGAAATTTTGTGCTAACACGTGGCACAATATGATTAGATATGGGGTCATGGCTCAATTTTGCACATTTCCACCTTTTTTGGAAAAAAAGAAATTTTTCTCATTTTTCCCGTGGACCCATGCCTCTGATTCCGTCCCTGCCATGTGTTGGTCATTGATTCATCGCAGGGCCATGCTTCAAATTATCACTCTAACATATTTTGTTAAAAGGGAAAATTTTTCCTTTTTCCTCTAACGACTTGCATTCCCCTTTGCCCCTACCATGTGCCCCTCTGTGATTTATTTGGTGGACCTACAGCCCCTTTTGCAACTTTCATCCCTTTCACCAAAAAGGGAAAATTTTCTAAGTCCTCCGCCAGCCTTCCATCCCTATTTTAATGAGAACACGACACATCTCCACCCCTGATTCACCATCCCTTTTTTCATGATAATACGATGTGTGTCCACCTCTGACTTGCTGAAGGCTTGCACTCCGAAGCCGCCACCTATTCCATTTTACCTTGTTGGGGGCCTGCACTCTAAAGCTACCACATGTCCTCCCTTAATTGGATGTGGCCTTAGGAATTTTTCTTCATACTTTGACTCATTTTCCAAAATTCCTTAAGGCACAAAATGACCCACTTGTCTGCCTTCATTCTGCATGTGACACATGTACCTCCTCTGGGACCTGCGAAGCTACGGGGAAATTTTTTATTTTTTGTCAAAAACCAAAAACATTAAGTTTTCTAGGAAACCCACTGAATCTTGTCCAACCAAAAATGGCCACGTATGAGGGGATGCTTGAGCTTTAATTTGATGGGAAAAGGACACCAGTATGACTATCAAAAAACAAAGAATTTTCCAGGGATTCCCAAAATTGATTTTTTCTTCGTGGGTGAAGAATTTTTTCGTAAAAAAACAAATGGAAAGTGATTTTATGCAATTTACGACCATAACTACGACCATAACAAGGGATTTTTGGGGCCAAATATGCCTGAAATGAATAACTTTGAGCTCCAAAGGTAGGGAATAGTGGAAAAAATAACAGAGGCCCGTGGATTTGGAAAATTAGGGCATACAAAAGGGTACACATGTAGATTTCTTTCAAATTAGGACAAAACAACAAGTTTATGAGATTTTCAAAGCATTCAATCTGGAGGGAAAAGTTACAGACCACCAATTTGGGAGAAAAACATTTTAGAGCATGCAAACCAAAGGAAAATTTAGGTCAAAACGGTAGAGGATCGAAATGGGCACCAATAGTATTAATTATTGTAAAACACTGAAGTTGACTACATACATAAGAGTATCACCATAGGTCATACGTGCTCAGAACCAACAACATAACCTTACTACAAGTTGTCTCTCTCAACTATGTAAATAAATACATATTTATAGGTAGTAGGGAATTTCCCTTCACTACTCATGTAGGCTCAAAATAGGCTATATGCTAAGAATAACCATGCACCCTTACAAGATAAATACAAAAGCATGCAAGCCTTCTAATAGACTATCTAATAATATGAATTGCATATATAATACTATTAATAGCTGAAAACTATGCATGTTGTTCGATCTTCCTTTTTTCCAAAATAGTCTTTCTTCGCTTCTAAGTCTTCATGTTGATGTGTGCCCTACACTCAACATCTATATTTATTCTCATCATGCAAAATGGCTAATTCCTATCATCATGCTTTCCCGGGCTCACGCTATTTCACTATACTTTTGTGTTCACCTCCGCACCCTATGTCTGTGTGCCCTTCCCTTCTGCGCCTTCAATACTTAGGTTGTAATTCATCAGCCCAACATTACCCCACACTTGCTTCATTTCCACCCCCGACAATCGGTAACCATAACTTCTCTTCTCCATGAATAAATAATAAAGAACAAAATAATAATTGTAAAAAGAAAGAAATAATAAATGGGCATGCTACCCTTCAAAAGGAAGAATCAACTTTGGATATTCACTTTTAATCTCTTCCTCTAGGTCGTTCCAATCACTAGGCGCCTTATTAATTTGTCAAGGATGTCAGCAAGTACTCCCTCTATTTCATCCATAGTCATTTTTTCACCTTCTTTTTGCAATACCCTTAGGACGTTGGCCAAACTAGAGGCCATTCCTTCCATCACATCCATTCACTTCGCTATTAGTTTCCCAATGTATTTGATTTTCTCCTTGTGAGGGTCATGGACTGTTGTAAGTGCATCACACTTTTTTGCTACTAAAGTGAGCCTTTCCTCACACCTGAGTGTCTTGTTATTCTTTGCTACAAGGACTATATTTTCTTCCACCATAGTCCTTTTTCTAATGATTACCTTAGGATCCATGCAAATATTCAATGCTAAATCTTCATTTTTCATATCATTCTTCAGAGTTTGTAATAAAGACTCATAACTTATAATATGGCATGTTATCATTCCCTTAGCTCTCTCCACTTGCATGGAAGCATCCTTTGGTTTTGGCATTCGTACTGGACCCTCATCCAACACCATGTGAACCAACCTGCGTAAGTAATGCATAGAATAAGGGAATGTCTCAGCCACTCTTTCTTCCAAATGCATCCTTTCCTTCAAAATTTCATCACTGATATGTTCTTTAGCCATGTGCATAACATGTTCTACTATCTTTGTGTCTCCACTTGCATATCTTCTTAGGCATAATAGAAGTACTAGCGCCTAATTCAATCATGCAATTATGCACTAGGTGTCTTCTTATAATCAAGGACACATAGAAGGGTGGGGTTTTAACAACTTTACTCACTTGTTTCTCCTCTTCTTGGAAGATTATGATAGAAGCGCGTGGCTTCTATATAACTACGTCAGCACGCGGGAGTTGCACCAGAGCTTCATGCAATAGGTCCCACTGAGATGGAATGGTTAAGGCATCCCACATTGTGATGTTTATGTTTGTTCTCTTCATCTGGTAGAAAATTTTGAACGGAAGCCCCCTCATCTTATGCATTTGAGGAACAACATCCCTTCTTGACTTTTCAGGCGTGGAAGCCTAAATCTTAGTTGGGGTAGAGGCTTGGCCTACCAAATGAGGGGCACATAATTTTTTACATGGAGCTTTACGAGGGGCCTCCTATATAGGGATTTGAGAACTTTTATTGGATGATGCCTTGTCTGATTCTTTCTTCTTCTTAGGATATGCTTGTGTTGCCTGGATTATAACCTACGTGCCTGACTCTAATATTCTTTTCTTATATCTTGTGTTGTTTGTAACTTGGGCCCATGGTCTATTTGTATCTTCTACATCTTGGTTGATTGCGTAGAAGTCCTCCATACCAAAGAACTTCAAATTGGACTCCAAAGGAACTTCTGATCCTTCTAGACTATCTGCTTCATGGGCACTTGTTGAGGGCTCACAGGATGAATCATTCTGGATCATGAAGGCCCAGGATCGCGCAGCATTAGCACAATGATACTGACTATGAGGCATTTTTCAAGGGAAGAACCATTCTGACTCTTGTGCCAAGTTATTCTTAACTAGAACAAGCGCTCATCTTGCGTTGGGTGCCAAGAAAGAAGTTGCAGGACGAACAACTTGCAAGGGAAGATGTGCATTAAGCTGTCATCTTTCATTCTATTAATTAGGTGTGTATCTTTTATTTCCATATTTTTTCTGCCAGGGTTGATTGCCTTGGCCATGTGCCTGATTAGAACTGCTTCTATAGGCTTTTATCTACTACTTTTCTAATGATATGACCTTGTTTGATAAATTTCTGATCAAAGCCTTCAATTCTTCATCTTCCCTTTACTGTGATGGATTATAGGATGTTGAGGCAACTAGTTGCATGCTTTTCTCAGGGATAGGAATAGGGGCCATAGAAGGTTAGGGCGCCTGTGACATTTCTAGGAACCTAGGCATGAATGGTCTAGGAGCCAACTTTCCCACCTGAATGAGATTGTTTTCTACCATTGCTGTAATGTTATAAGTAGCTGGTAAAGTTATGCCTCCTATAGATTGGATCATAATTGAATTGTCATTGTTGAGAGCCTTCAGATAATAAAGAAAATCATGTTGGGTTATAGGTCTTACCACAATATGAATTATGTCCCAAGTCTTCTAAAATATTATGTTGAAATCAGTCATCTACTCATTGAGCGCCCTCCTTGTTGTTGTTAGTTGCTCCACCAAAGATAGGTGATCTAACTTGTCTTCAAAATAACTACATAGAGTTGTTCCATGCTCATTCCAAGTGCTAATAGATCAAAGTCTCAAGCCTCTATACCGCTGAAGTGCTTTACCTTTGAAAGAGGATGCAAGTAATATGACTGCTACATCATTATGTGTGATCAAATAGAGTGAACACACATTTTCTACATCCTAGATATGCTCTTGAGGGGTGACTTGATTCTCACCAATAAAGTAAGGAATACTCTTGAGCACGCCATTTGGCATATCATGTTGTATGGACAGGAGTATGGGACTCCCTCCATCAAAGTTTGTAAAGCTTCTCAATGGAGGGGATTGTTGATGTTCCATTACAAGGTGCACAAATTGTGTATTTTGAGGAGGATTTGAATGGGTGTAGCATGTTGGAGAGAGATATGCATTCATCAACCTTCTAGAATGAAATATCCTCAGGGATAGCTATAGGTATTGAAAAGAATATTTAGCTGCTCCACTTCTTCTTGTGTGCACTTTTCTCATGAAAGGCACTCAGGACAGCTGAAACAGAGGTCTTAAAATTTTGGCAGTCACCAGATGTAATTGAAATGAGCCTTTAAAGGCTGAAACACTAAGTTCACACACCAAAAATTAGAGATATGAAATTGAGATTTCAATGTTGGTCCCACCGGGCATGCCAAAAACTATTGGTTTCTCAAACTTGCACCCACATCTTGGATCTTAGAAAGGGCTGAGGTGTTTGAGACTATAATGGAACTGTCCCTAAGTTGTGGGATCTTGTGAGCTTGGGACGGATCTCCGGAGAAGGTCAGTTCCTCTATCTATTTATACTATTATTGTTACTGCTACTGCTGAAATGGGAAACTAAGCTAGGAATGCCAAGGGACCAGGGAAAGAAGGATAACATGAAGTAAACTAAAATAAAAGGCAAGAGCACTAGAAAAGAGGGATGAACACTATCTGTTCTGAGCAAGAATGATAGGGAAAGCATAAAAGGATGCTAGGCATGAATAACACAGTGAAATATGCATTCACCAGATCATTCTCATGGAACATAACTAAATATGGAACTACATGGGACCTGAAGTAGCACAACCAATAGACAATGTAAAAGAAGAGGTAAGAAGAAGGAATACAAACACGTTAGGATAGAGAATATTCACAAAACAATGCTTCTATTACTTCTAAAAATGAACAAAGCTATTACAATGATGATACTTCCTCCTAAGCATACAAGTGTTGATATGTGATTTCTTTTGTAAAAAGGATGTGTTCCTTTGGTTGAGAAGTCATGCTTGATATGTACTGTATCTTCTTTGCAGATTGCAGATCTTTGACTGAGTCAGGATATGATTAGACTCTTTTATTTATTTCATTTCACAGCTGGGTTTAATCTGATCTCGGAACGAATTATGAAGTTATTCATCTATAAGACCTAGCCTTGGATCAGTGGTATTAATCCAAGTGGTGCTTTAAGTTTTTCGTGATGAATTAAAAATTATAAACCTTTCACAGGTTGCAAGGTCTGAATTCATTGGATAAGTCAATCCCGAGTCTAACTCAGGTTGATCATGTGAAATGGATTGGTTCCTGATATCGAAGTATATCTAGAAGGTCTCGATCATGGACCAGGTAATAATTCGGTTTCATACAATTTTGTAGCCTAAAGGCAGAACAGGAGGTAACCCTATTCAAGAATGCATGTTGTAGGTCTTTTTCTGAGTGTACGGAATATAGACCTAACTGGAATTATTAATGTTAGTAATCTAAAACTAAACCTAACCTAGGGGTTAGATTAGTGTTAATCTAACCTAGACCTAGGCTAAGAGCTAATGTCCTAAGTTAGTAACTATGTTCTATGAAGTTAGACTAGGTGTTATCCTAAATTCTAACCTAAGTTACTAACCTAACTATTGAACAAGGATGTAAGGGGACCTATGGAGGGATGTGAACCATGGGAAGAAGTTTCTAGGTTATTTAATGCAAGGGATAAGTATGAAGGACAGGTATTGGTGGAGGTTTTTGAAATGGCTAACCTAAGCCGACGTGGCAGGTCGCCAAAACTGGAAATGGTCTTGAGATTTTATATGTCTATCGCCAACTTTGGTGGTCAGTGGCAGTGGAGTTTGAGCAGGAAATTAGGAGTTAATGCATTCAATGAGCTTGGAAGTCGAGCTCGGAATTCGCGAGAAGGCATGCAATGTGGGAAGTTGTTGTTTTGTTTAGCTTATCGCGAATTTCAGTTTTTCTTCTGCCTGTTCACTGGTTCTTCGCACCAGTTTTCTTTGTGTTGCATGGCGAGTATGAGCTTATCTAGCTCTTTTCTCTGGCAAGGAAAATATATATGTCATGGGGATAGCAAAATTTTGTTGGTCGCTCTAACTTGGAAAAGGAAAAGGAAGTCCGAGCTCTTTCAGTGGTCTGCTTCAGAAATTTGAGCAAAAATCCAGGCATGTTAGGCCCTAACCTTTAAAAATCTTGCTGTCTTTCAAGTGATTTCATTAGAACAACTCTGTTCAAATGATTTATGGAAATAGATGATTTTCTATGGATTTCATTGTGTGATTTTGGCACTGTATCTTCATGCTGGTTCTATTTTTTCATTTATCCCTTGATGGGTGTTTATTAAATTCGAACTGTGGCTTTATTTCTTTGTGTTTTGCATTCTGGCTTAAATATGCGAAATTTATGAAAGGAATGTATGCTCGTCCTGCTCGGCGAGAGCCCATAAATTATTCTTGTGATGGGTACAGGCCACTGTTATGCTTGTCGGTTTTGTCGTCGATGCATGTTGTGAATACTTGTTGGAAGGGAAACTGCTGGACATTTGTTTGATTATTCAGTTTTAATGGAACCTTGTAAGCTCTGTCATGGGTATTGATGGGGTGGTTATTGATACTTGTTTGGTTTCATTTTGTCTTTTAAATTTGTTTGGGAACAGGTAACTATTGTGTTACAATAGTCATTACGACCCAGTGGAAGTTGTTTTTCCTTGTTATTGTGGTAACGGGATTTAACCCATTGAAAGTATACAATATGGATATATGTATTTTATTTGAACGACTCTGTGGAGTCCTCTGAATGAATCGTATATTATGGTCCACTGCTGAGGATATAGATACATCCTTGAGTTTTGTTAATCTGAATTCCGTTGGAATCTTGTAGAAGTAACAGGTCATACGACCTCTGTTATTTGTAATGAAATTTGGTACTAACTCCCTGGGTATACATTTATGTTTCCTTATGTGTAATCTTGTTTGCGAATTTTGACGAGGTTCAGTTGAATTTCTTGTTATGAAATCGGTATTTGATTTGCTTACACTTGATTTGAATGCTTACTATTGTTGGCATAGATTGGATCATTAACTATTCTTATACTGTTGTTGGGACTCAGTTGAATTCTTGACAGATAAACAGTGTATCTGCTTCAATTATGACTGTTGGGTTTACTCTATTATTTGACCCTGTGGATTCCTTGAATATGGGATGATATCTTGTTTCTTTTGGCTTCTGTATAAGCCTGAGATTGAACATGTGATGTTTATTTGGCCTTGATGGATTTCTGTGAATAGCTTGACATCTTGTATAATGGCTTTATGAATTAGGTCATGGATACCATACTTTCTACTCTGATTTCATTCAAAAGTAGCTATGATATTCTAAGTTGTGTTTCCTTTAAGGTTACATGCCAGTTGATGTGGTTGTGCGTGATGCATGGTTTTCAACTCTCTCTGCTTAAGTCGTAGGGAGATGTCATTGCCCAAAGGAGTTCGAGTTTCTTGTTGGCTGTGGCAACAATTGAGTTCCTTTGAATTCGACCTTGGGTATAAAAGCCTTACAGTGTTGAAAAGGATTGAAGGGACTGTAGATTGTTATTGGGATTGTAGGCGTGTTACGCCTTCCTTGCTTTGATATCCATTTTTGAGTATGAATGAATTTAGGAGTTAACTGTACCTAAATAGGTAACGGCAATAGTTGTCTTCTTGCCTATCGCTTCTGCGTGAGGTCGTTCTGAGTCTGATTGGTTGATAGACACCGTTGTTTGGCATGGGAGCTACTGTACTGTAGTTGCATTGTTGTAAGTTTCAAAACAGTGGTGCTGATGATGGACTCGACTGATTTATTTACATGTGTATTAAGTGAATGCCTTGCTCTTGGAAAGATGGTACAGTCATGAGCTAGTTCAGAGGGAAATATGTACAATTGTTTATTTTTCTTCTGTTGTAAATTATAAGTTGATATAATTGTTTAACTAACATCTGTAATCGTTTTTACATAATGACAGTTTCAGGATTGATATGATATTCCTCTCTTTAAGTTGAATATAATGACTGCCTGATGTTTGTGCATCTTGGGATTTACAAGGAATAATTGCTTAGGAAACTTTTGTTCTTCTTGATTTCTAATATGTTGATGAAATATTTGAGAAGTGTTTAGGACTATTCTGTAACGATGATAAAGTTACACATTTGTAGTCATTTTTGTATTACAAAGGCATAGTCTGAATATGTTTACTTGTTTGGTGAATTGATCTCATTTAAACAGGGTGTTTAATGAAAACAATTGATGGATTGCAATTGTTTTAAGAGTTAGTGCTTATCATGCTCAGTTCATCGAACTGACTCATGTTGACTATTTTTGCAGATGGTTTCTGTAAGTGGTAAAAGCATGCAGATCTGATAGGATAATCAGATTGAATAAATTTGATTTATAAGTGAATTACATCTTGATTTTCTAAATAAGGAAAGATGTTCCTTTTTCAGTTGAGTAATGTATCAAGTATGCGGAATGCATACAATGTATTTGATTAGTTCTGAAGGAATGGAAATTGATATTGTTACTTATGTGTCTATATTCTTATCTTGATAGTTTGACCTTCTTCGGTTCAAATGATCTAAAGAGCATTGTTATTATTATATAATTTGGAGACTTTTTTGATTATCAATATAAGCTTTGCAAGAATATAAGACTGAATTCTTATGATTGTTTAGCAGTTCTGGTATGTTCTATCATAAGCTAAATTGAAATTTAGGTAACTGTCTTTGGAAGATAGGATTAAAATATACCTAAACAGAACGCTAAGCAAACTGAATTAAATTATTAATCCCTAGTCTTGATTATGACAGGACAACATTTAATTGGATTCTGAATCATTTATATTTGATGCTTATAAGTATGATATAAATTCAGTTAGGAGAACTGGTATAAATCTAATGGGGTTCAGATGGCAATCTCATGTGAAGGTTATGAGTTATTGTCCAATTCTGTTGTTTTAGAATCATGTATATTCTAAGAACTCTTCGATGAGACCTTGGCCTTGATAACTCCTCTGAGTATTGGGTTTTATTGAGAAAGGTCATCCTAGGATGAGGAATCCAGGGATTGGGAAAGGCTAACCTTAGGGGAACGTCTTTAATGTAATTTAAACTCAATGTGCGTAACGCATATTAATAAGTAGATCTTTTCGAGGCGGATTTAAAGGTTGATGGCACAAGTCAACTGCAGGGTTGTACCTCCAAGAAGATTAGGATCTTCTCGAAGTTACAACAATGCGGGTGACTTATGACGACACCCCTTGCATTGATCACTAAGATTTACACTTTGATCTCGTACAAGTTACTTTTGGACCGATTAGGTATGTGGTCACATTATATGGCTGCCTAGGAGACTCAGGGTATCTTGACATACTGGTTTAATTAGGATTGACCCAGTATGTCATTTTGTCCCTAGTCTTCGGGAGCATCCATATAACGTGGTTACCTTACTAATCCGTTCCCGAGTGATTAACTGGATAAAAGGGACTGACAGAAGTCGGTATAAGACATTCTACATAACATGAGAATGGGGTGAAGGACGTATTCCAGATTGACGAGTATGCCATTAAGGAATACGAGACATAAGCAGTATGTTTCAAATCTTTGGCCAAAGTATCGCAAGTTGCTGATTGTGTTGTCCTAATTCACCTAGTCTAAGGGATGAGATGCCGATGAATAATGGTAACAATTATTCAGTTAGGTTCCTTGGACAGAGCATTCTGAATCCCATAATAGGGAAGAGAACCACAGGAGTGAAGTGTTAAATAATAACGCCAACTCTTATTACTCATGAATAGATCGGTAGATTACCGAGTCATGGAATGAATAGATCGGAGGTACTCCGAGTCATTACAGCTGCATATGGTTATCTGTTATATGAATGGTTATTTGATTTGTGAGTTCTAAATTATGTATTTAGAACTAGGATGCATTTATCAAAAAAAAAATTGACTTGTTCTATTGTCTAAAATGAGGATGTTACAAGAAAAGAGGGATGAAAACTATCTGTTCTGAGCAAGAATGACAGGGAAAGCATAAAAGGATGCTAGGCACGAACAACACAGTGAAATACGCATTCACCAGATCATTCTCGTGGAACATAACTAAATATGGAACTACATGGGACCTGAAGTAGCACAACCAACAGACAATGTAAAAGAAGAGGTAAGAAGAAGGAATACAAACACGTTAGGATAGAGAATATTCACAAAACAATGCTTCTATTACTTCTAAAAATGAACAAAGCTATTACAATGATGAAGGAGGCTGATATCCACATACAAGAACCAAACATAGAGGTCTACAACTCAAAATACAGAAAATATAGAGTCCTTAGCAAAATGAATAATGATCCAGAGTGTCCAACATAACAAATGAGCCTTGCTCTTACATTTATAGATAAATCCATGGAGGAAGAAGGGAAAATGAGGGAAAACCCAAATTTGAAACACAACCACCAACAAGAAGCATTCAATGTCTACAAATCCACTTGGAAATTTGTAAAATATGCTTCCCCATGCTTGTTTGATGTGTTGAAGACAAAGGAGGGTGGATCATACCAAATTAGATGGTTGGAGCAGTCAGATCTGCTCATCAATGTTCAGAGAGATGTTTTCTCATTTCTCACCTACCAGATCCACAAAAATTTGAATTTTGAATTTTTGGCATTGTAGCTGATGTCAACATCTCTCTGAAAAGTACATGCATGTGCCGATCTGAGCTATGTAGTAGAAGATACGGTAGTCATAAGATTTCAGATTTGTCGGTGCACATAAAACACGTGGCTTACTGATTTGTTGTAAGGATTTGGTGCCCTGTTGGTGTGCTTTGATTAGTTGTGTACAACACACTTAAGTGTGTCAAAAGATGAACTGACACATAAGGGTATGAGGAAAGGTCGTGCAGAGGAATCAGAGGAAGGCACGGAGGGGGCGCACACGATGCATGTGGGGAGATGAAGTAAATTGGTGAGCAGAGAATGTATGGTTAAGGTGCAACAATTACAAAGTAATGGGTATGGTGCACGAAGGGCCAAGGACTTAGTACTAAGTGCAAGGCATGTGGGATGAGAAAAAACTAACTAGGAAGAAGGTGAATGCGTGAAAGGTGGGTGTGAGGGGAAGTGGAAGGAGAAAAGGAAAGGGTCACGTAGGTAAAATGCAACCAAGGGAATATGCCAAATAATTTTGAGCATGCACAATTCGTCAATGAATAACCTAGGTCCAGAATGTGTATGCAAGTTATCCAAATTACTAGGAGAGCTATTTAGATAATAGATTACATGAAATCAACACTACAATTTCTCCTTCAACACAATTGGGTATTAATCACCCCCAATCCTTCGAAATTTCAAGAACACATCAAAATCTATAAAACTAAAACAATAACAAGATATTATCCCTCTAAAGAATGAACAAGTGTAGACACAAAATTACACACTTTCTATTTAGATCATGCCTCTGAGTATGTTATTATATGCATGATTCCTAAGAAATAAAACTAGAGATTAACAAAACTTTTTTTGTTTTTTACATTACTTTATCCTTTTGACACTCTTATCATTTAGTTTTCTTGAATGGATAATTTACTTTTGGACATTGGACAACATGTGACCCAACTCTGTATTTTCTTCTATATCTTTCGAGCATCCTAAACAATACCACCCATTAGCGACAAGAATTCCCAAGCGCTACTATCCCCTTTGGTGATTATATCATTTTCTCAAATTTGAAATGCCACATTACTTGTTATCTTTTATAAAATCTTTCTTATCAATTTGGATCAACCTTTTTTGTTATTAATGACAAAATTCAAACAAGTGAATCATATATATACATGAATTACTCATTATTATTAGGGGTTAGACGCTTTGGGATATTACTTACTATTTACTACTTCAGAAAAGAGTGACATTTAAGGATTGCATTTACGATGTAATATTCATTGCATAAGAGGGGTTGTCTATTAATTCCATTTCACAAAATCAAATTGGGATAAAATTAGTTGTATCCCTCTATCTTGGTGTGACTGAAACAAGGAAAACCTAGCTTTAAGGGACATTGTTTAATCACACACACACACACACACACACACACTAGAACTACATAAAGTTTGAAATGTTTTGAAATGCTTAGTGATAATCATGTTGGGGTGACTATACGATAGAAAAGTGACATGTGAGCATGAGAATCTATAAGTAGCTCTTCTTCGTACCTAACCTCTTGAAATCATGCCGAGACAGTCGGTGGGAATAGAATATATATGGATACAAACAAACTAGTTGGGTAATCTTATATCCTGAACACACAATAATGGAATATGCAAATCTAAGGCAAAGAAGGCTCCCCTAACCTGAATTTGTGTAATGGATCGTTTAGATATAATAGCTGTTCGGAGGCTCTAATCAATGTCGAGCTCTACCGATATCCTATCTATTGGCTGTTGGATACGTGGAAAATGACTTTTAGGTGCTTCATGTATATTTCCAAACAAGGTCATGGAAAATGGTAATGAGAGTGGGTTTGTAGAAACTATAGGTGGTTTTCTAGTCTAGCCCAGAAAATGTTGGACTGATTGGATTCTATGTTTAATACAGAAAATTGTGTTATGATATCTAGCGGGAGTGGTGAGGATCTGAATACCAGCGTACGTAAATTGGTATCAATATTTAATTAACTTACAAGACTGTTGGGTTGTGGGACCTGGGGATCATAACCATGAGTTCATGGTTATTGTGGACCTGTTATGGTCATGTGAAGAATCAATATCTTCTCCCAACTATCCAATGGTCATAAGCCTTTTCAGCTTCTACGTTTAGTACTAGGAGTTGTGTGATTTTATTAGAATACCTTATGGGTGTTCTGGTAATTTTTATACATAACCCTGTGTCTATGTTGATGAGGAGGTCTTCTGCGTCTGGCTGTAAAACTAATGAATCACAACCAAATATTTGTTCTCTTTCAGGTTGTTGTATGGTCATGTAGATATCCTATTAGGGTAGTCTATAGTTGGGTTGACTTGACCAGAATGTGCATGCTTTGTCATCTTCAATATTTAATTGTATCAATTGTTCACTAATTGCTTGTTGGTTTGTTGTCGTTTGAAAAACCTGAACCCTAAGCCCTTGATCTATATCCGTTAATATTGTGAAGAGATTCAGCTGAGGTACTACCAGTTCAAATACATAATCCCTGGGCTCTCTGGGTCCCATAATTGTCATGCAAAAGATAATCAATCTTTAACTGAAACAAGTAAAATAACTATGAAAGATATATCTACACTATGCTTATATTTATCTTATTTTTGTATTTTCAATAATGTGTATTTGAATGAAATTAAAAGAGTAGATATTCTAATATATTCAGATAATGGGAAATTAATCTAATAAAAAAATTAAAACAAGAAAGTTAGCCTGATATAGCTATTTTCCTGTGCACTTATGAATTTATCCTAAATATTTAAATAACTAACTAGTTTAATTGAAATATTTCCAATCTTACCTCAGAAGTGAGGAATGAATCATAGATTCTCAGAAACTATCATTCCCCATAGCTTCCCTGGCAATATTGAAAGTGAACTTTAACTAAAATAAAATGATTTGCTACTCTATTTGATATATTGTAACTACAACTTTGATAGCTCAACCCTGGATTTTACAGAACAGTGGTGAATCTAGTCGTGTCGCATCTTGTTCCCTTAGTGTGATCTCCTCATTCCTTCGTGTTCTCGTGAATCCATAAAAGTATGAATGTGATAGTGTCAGCAGAAGAAGATTCTTGAACAATGGAAGCTTTGGATATAGACTAAATACAATGCAAGTAAGAGAGGGATAGTGCAAATGAACAGAGATTGACTATGTAATTCCTAGCAGGATTTATTGTGGGGATACAACACAAATATACCGAGAATTATGGGATATATATTTTGTGAAAAAACAAAACTTGCAACTCTAAGATTAACAAATGGATTCTAATCTAGAACTAGAACTACCTTATACTAAGTTGACTGTGTGGACAACAATGGAGTAAAATGAAAGCAAGAAGATCAAATGATCTCTAAAATAGAAAGGAGAGGCTCAGAATTCATGCAAAATCTAAATCTATTGAAACTTATGGAATAACTTCAAAACACACTGAATAATCAAACATGGAAGGAGAGGGGCCATTTGTTTGTGAACAAGCTGGGTATTTATAGCATTTGGATTTACCAGAGGGTATGTCTAAATTGAACTCTTCTAATATAAACAAAGGGAAAACACTATTTACTAGGTGGCCAAAACATAAATGCAAGCTTTAGTGGTTGAGAAATGCGGGTGAAATTTGAATTTTTACGTTTGACGAAATCGTCGAAACGTTCTGGAAAACATACATGTGATTGCTGCCCTACGCAGGGAGGCAGTTACAGGGCCACCACACTATCCTGGGTGGAGGTCACGGGATTGCCGCCCAGGCAGGGTGGTGGTTCTGTAACTTAAAGACAAAATGCAAGGAAAAAGGGGGTAGAGGTTAAAACAAAACATGCAAAAGCTAGACAAGGATTTCTAGGATGCAAATGTATACTTGGCAATCTTTTTTGGATTCTGAACACCTTGCGAAGAGATCTGAATCATCATTGGGGTTTCCATAACATATTTTCGGCAATACAGTACCTACATTTTTGGGTACGTATAGTGACCATTAAGGTAAATCTGACTCAATCATATGCATTATTTGTTTTATCTAATGTTTTATTCATCCTTATGTAGGTGGCTAGTTTTTTTCGTAGGTTCAGGTGTGACACTAAAACCCTGCAGTGAAGCTAGAGATACAAAGAGAGAAAGGAAGAAGACAAGTTCATACCCTGAAAAATATCAGAAGAAGAACATCTACCAGGACGTTAGCACCTCAATAGGCCTGTCCTTCTTTGGGTGTTTTTTTTGAAGTATTTTCAAATTATAGTTTTCCAGACAAAGTTTATTTAATCCAGATCTATCCTATTGCACTCAGTTTATATCCTAGAATCATTCAAGATCTTCGAATACAATCTAAGTCACTCTTATTCTCCCTATTATACACACTTTCTTGTTTATTGCATGATATGTATTTCTTATTACTAGTATATCTATTTGATTGTAGTCGTCTTATTAAGATTTAATTTTTGTTAAATCATTTAGTGAACCCAATCCTTACATGCTCTTTATTTGATCTATTATTCTCTAAGGAAAATCCCTAGTTGCATTAAGGTTCATATATTAATCTTATACTCATATTTACACCTTATTTTCATCTAGAATCATCCATAAATCTGATATACAAAATTTTCATAGGGTTTCATGGTTACTTCTACTCTTTGGGTCACTTTCTAGGTATCCTAATTTTCAAATCACCTTATTTCATATCTCAAGCATAATGACTCTATTTTAATATTCCTTTGAGGTTATTTTTAATTTTTACATATGTAACGAAAAACCTCTTTTTCCATAACTTTAGAATAATATTTAGAAATTCAAAGTTACACTTTTTGGTAATTAAAGAAAAATTCAAAAAATACAAACTTTTGAGAAAATCCCTTAGAGTTTTTTATCCTCCATATTCATATTCAAAAAAACCTATTTTTGTTTTATATAGTTAAAATTATATTTCAATATATGGTCATTTTATTCATTTGACAAAAATGTCTTTTTTTATCAAACATCACTTTCAAAACAAATCTAGTTGTATGTTTGACTACTTGTGTAAAATTCTTCTATGGCTTACCATAAAAATAATGGAAATTCTTATCTATTTTATATTCAAGTTCAAATTCATGATCTTCTTCTTAAGCATTCTTTAGTTGATAATGGATATGGTATTAATATATGCAATATCTCTTTTTTACATCAGAGAGGACTTTCTGTTGATGCTTTAACTCCATCTATTCTTTTCATTTGTGGGTTTTATAATACACACAATCAAGTACTATGTGATATATCTTTACCCAATATTCTCAGGCCATGCACTCTTAATTTTAAGGTCATTTTTATAGACACTAAATCACACACTTGGATGCATTTCTAGGTCTTAATCATATGCTTTGCATTCATATGTTTCCTAAGCAAGAAAAGTACTAATTGCTCACTATGTTTGGCCTCTTAGTTTCTTTTCTAGTCTTGTTCTTGGCCTTGCACACCCTACTTCCCAATCCGACCTTTGATACTTCACCTTTTTTTGGCTCTGGAGACCAACACCTAGGCACCCTCATCCCCTATGGGTGCCCTAGATCTCTTTGTATCTTGATCACTTATTTTAAGTACTTTCTATCTATTATGCATCCTTATCTCTCAGGGGTCGGCCTTTTAGTGATCAATTATGAAATTCAAATAAGGGAATCATATAAATACAATGTTATGGGATAGAATTAAAGGACCAATCTCTAAGCATCTGCTATCGCCACTTTAGGATGCATCCAAAGGCATATAAAGAGCATCATTGTATCCATATAGCTTCTTTCAAGGGACAAGGGATGGTTATTATGCATACACTTCATAAGAGGGGAAGTTCATTTTTCCATGCACGCATCTATTTATACTTTCTACATCTATCTACTTGCTCACTATCAAGTGTGACACACATAATAAATACCTAGGGCACGATTTCTACACACACACACATAACTACATTGGGTATGAGATGTACTGCAGTGCTTAGTCATAAGTTCACTTCATTGACAGCTGAGGATAGTTTGACCCCCATTTTGCATTATTTTCTTTTTAAGATTTGATGTGTTTTGGGGTTTTACATGTCATACATTTACTGTAGGTTATCGATGACATTTGTGGGCTTAGTGTGGCATACTAGTGACATACATTGAAGCATTGCGATAAATCAACAACCCTAAAAAGTTCATTTTATGAGTGTCTACATAGACTTTTGCACCTAGATAGGGATCCTAGTACCTTGGTGCCCCATTACTTCCCTAGGCACCCTGGTTTAGCCTTTCTCTACACTTATACATTTTTCTGGGCTTGGTTACGACCTCCTATGTTCTATTTTTACCGCTCTTTCACCTTCACACAGTGCTAAGAATATTGTGAAATCAACTAAGTATTCTAACTCTCCATTTCACTTAGGGTTTCAATTTGTATTATATATTGTTGGTGTCACTTTTTATACTTTACTGATTTATTTATCATTGTGACTCTAAAATATCCTATCTAGGGTTTAAACAAAAATATCATATTTTGTTAAATCATTTGGTGAACCCGACTTCTTCGAACACCTTTAGGGTATTTATTTCATTCTTGCTTTCATTTTTCTGAAATCCTCTCATTGTGGATATTTCTATTCATGATTTATTTCTTATCCACACTGAATTAAGAGCTAAAACCATTAATCTCTTGGCTACTACTCGTGTTAATTATGATATTCATCCAGATATATTCTATAACACATTCATAGATGCCTTTTCTTAACACATTACTTTTCCATCTAATCTCTTGTTGATCTTTCTCCTTTTGACAATGATCCACATTTCTACATAATGATTCACATCAATGATGTTGGTGTTAAATGAACTATAGTCGATAATGGATATGAGCTTAATCTGTGCACTTTATAATTCATTGAGGCTCTCTTCCTTTCTAATATACATGTTATTCCTTCATTCATTTCCCTTCACACTTATGATGGTTCTATTCATCCATGCATAGACCATATCACTCTACCTATCATTTTCAATCCTTAAACCCTTCATATGGTTTTAGTTTTCATTGAATTTCCAGTTCAATATAATTGAATACTTGGTATATCATGGCTTCATGTCATGAAACTAATACCCTCTACATTGCATTATTGTGTTAAATTGTTACATGAGGATGTAGAGTATATAGTTTCTGGTGATCGTGAACCATTCAAATATTACACCTGTTATTCAACCACTACCTTGCCTACTCCAATATCTGTTACTACTAATGAACCACAACCCATGGATTCTTCAGGTCACTTATAACCACTTGAACGTGTTATTTGCATGTTAGTCATTGTTCCATCTACATCATTTCCCATTCCCACTTCTACAACTACTATGGTACTTTATCAGGGGCTTTTCCAAACATCAGACGTCATTCCTCATACTTCACTTTTTCATGTGTAACCATTATTGGCACGTTCTCCTTTTACATGCACAGTTTTCATGAATGATTATTCTTGGGAAAATATCCCATTTGATCCTACTTTCTCTGATACTATATGTACACATGATGGCTTGACTCGGATAGGATTTTCATTCGATGAACTCTATCCTCCCCCTCATGATCCCCATATTTATCATGGTTTTATCCATATTACTGTTGCTTATGGGCTTCATGTCTTTTACCTCACAATATTTATTGCACACGCTCCCCGCACTTCTCCACTTACACTTGGGCAATCTTGGCTTGACTACATTGGGGCAACTTTAGACCCTGATCATATAGATATTTCATTTCCTATGCCCTTTGGTCATGTTTTCATTTGCAATGATTCATTCCTTGGATATTCAAAAAATCTTACTTGATGGTGTTTCACCTGATTCTTAGATGTTTCCTTGAATATTGAAAAAATAGATAGGGTAATGGGCGTAGGAGGAATACCTATTGAAATGTTTGTTGTTGGGTTATTACACGCGTATGACTTCTGAATCCACAGTTGATCATGAGAGCTTCCTTTTGGCTAGGAGGAACTACCTGAAATGGAACACAAGACTACCAAAAAGAGTTAAAAAATATGTGCAATGAACTACCTAGAGTGTGCTAGATCCGGGAAGTGTGATACTTCCTTAACAGCTGTCAGTCCACTATTTAAAAAAATTTAATGTTGGTAATGGAGTAAATCCTATTTTAATTGAAATGATTTAGGTATCTCATCAAAAACACAATAAGAAAGATCTAATCTAATAGGTTAGGTTAAAATAAGATCCGAAGGTCAAGTAGTTGGTTCTAGTTCTCTGCAAGTCTGTCAGAGGTCTTGGGCAGGTCACATGTGATTAAGTGTGATGTGAGAATAGGTGGGGTAGGTTACTATTCTGGGATGTATTGGTAAATACAGAGACCAACACCAGTTCGGGAGAACTGGTGCTGGTTACTGTGGAAAACTTGGAATGCCACAAAATGAGCTTTGGATCTCCCTTATGATTGCACAAGGGACTAGGCTAGTTGGAGTGAGGTATTAGGTTGGTCGGATGGGGTTTGACGAGGTTTTAATGGTGATATGGAGGGTTGAGTATTAAAGGAGGTCAACAGGTGGCTAGGAGAACAAAGGATGGAGATACAATGATTAAATGAATGAAACAGAGGAGTAAACTATTCTACTTACTTGAAATCTGGCTCTAGGTGCTTGTGAGTGATGGATGAAGGTGCTGGTAAGAGGTTGAATGCTGTTGAGGATCACCAAACATTGTAAAGCTCTTGTATGGGCTATATGTTGATTCCTTTTTTCCTTGTTGTATAAAATATATGTTGGGTGATTGCTGGATGATTACCGGGTGAATGCTGGATGTCTGTGTAAGAGAGAATGCTTGATCTCCTTCCTTGCATGCGTGTTCTCATGGAAACTTGTTCTCAAAAGAGATATCTCTCAGGAATCCTCTAATATTTTTCAACCTTTTTCCAACCTCCAAAATAAGGTTGTTTTTGGGATTAAAATGTGACCAATGGTGGTTCCAGCTTAACCGGTGATGGCTAGGGGTAACCGGCGTCGGTCAAGGCGGGATTTCCTAGGTTTGCTAAACTAGGCAGATCCCCTTGATTTTCTGGGATTTTGTGTCGTTAACCCACGGATTAGGATAGAAGCTTCTTGTAAGCATGCGGGAATGTGGTTAGAGGGAATGTAGGCATTGAATTTTTAGGGTTTGGGTAAGTCTTAGTTAGTTATGACAACTTACTAAGAATAGGTCTTAGGGTGAGTTGGCTTGATGAGGTGTCTAGGTGAGGTGTAAGTGTGGGAATTATCTAAATTAAAATATTTAAATAATAAATATGGTAAGGATAATGAATTAATTTAATTAAATAAATTAATATTAATATTAATGGGGTGAAGGGGGCCATGGTTAAGTGAATGTGTTCAATGATGCTTATTTGACGAGGGACTAAAGGGGAGTGTGACCTAATTTTAGTGTCTACAGATGGTATACTCATGGTTTTCCATTACCTCCTTTCACTGATGAAGAATATGCTATGGGAATTTACAATTTACACCTTAGTGGATCTTTACTTGATCATCCTAATACCATTACTTACCAAGTATTTGATGTTTCTCCATTTGTCTTTGAAAATGATAACATTGATCTCCTAGATGATGTTACATGATCTTACTCTTCCTCATACACTTGGAGGACATCACGTTTATCTTCCCCAATCCACAAACCATTACATGTCTATAATTTCTATTGTCATACTTCAAGCTTCCTACTTCACATCTTGATGCATCCTAAAATTTACCATAAATGACCCACGCATGCTGGCACATCACTCAGCCTAGACTGAGTGCTCACCCAAAGCATGCAAAGGTACCAGGCCCCTCTTTAGGGTTGTTTATGCAGAATGTTAGCAAGATGAATATTTGATGCATTCAGATCCATAGTATAAAAATTCTATAGAGCATATTCCAGATTTGGATCTAAGGATTAATATATTTAAGTAATAGCCATAATGAATTCTACCATGCAAGATCTAGTTATAATCATTTTTCACATCTTGAATCATTCAATACACTCCATTATATTAAACACATTAAATATATTAAATACACATAAGCTTCTTAAAATAATTAGAACCATAAGTTCATGTGCACATCATATTTGGAAGCATAACTTCATAATAGCTCATATATGGTCCTCAATATACTACTCATATCACTACATATTTATAAGGGTGGGGATTTTCCCTTCAACACTTACATAATTTCCAAAATATGTTGCATGCTAAAAATAACCATGTGACTTTACAATAATAGACACACATGCATGTGCACTAATAATAGATCTCTTCTAGTTAACTAGTAGTAATAATTCTATTATTAACTCAAACCCATGCAAAGTGATTATTAGATGCTATTTCAAAGATATCCCTTGCGTGTTGCGCAAGTCTTTATCCGATTTATGTGCTCTACATGCTATCTCCAAAAATAGTTCGTAATCCTGAAAAATGGCTAAGTCTTGAATTTATCATTGTCTTTCATGTGTGTTTCCTTTCCTATCCTTCCACACCTTTGAACATACCCTATTACCATGCGTGAACCTTCTGTGTGCCTTCTACTAAGTGTCATACTTTGTCTTCTAAAAATTACCCCACACAAAATTGCATTGCTACCCCGATAATGTTTGCCTCTTGATATATAAAGAATAAAGTATAAGGAATGGAATGAATGTAAATTAATGAATTACTATAAAAAGAATGACATTTCACTTGTAACATCCTTTGTTTCAACTGGAAGAACTAACTCCGTATATTCCTATTTGATTTCAGCCTCTAAGGTTTTCTAATCACTTAGCACGACTTCTACCTTTTCTAGAATATCTGATGAAATAGAATCTAACTCCTCTTGTGCAATATCTTCCTTTTCATTCTATAATCCTATAACAATGTTGTACATTCCAGTCACCCTTCCTTCCAGAAGATCCATTTTCTGTGCTATAAGCTTTCCAATTTCATCTAGCCTTTCTTTATGGGGGTCTTGGGCTTCTATAAGGGCCTTGCACTTTTTTTTTACTAGAACCAATCATTCCGCACCCCCCAAAGTCTCATCCTTCATGGCCTTCAAGACTTCATTGTATTCTACCATGATCTTGATTCTTATTACTACCTTTAGAGCTGCATATATTTTCAATGTCTGGTCTGCTTTCTTCAACTCCTCCTGTAAGGTCTGGAGTAATGCTTCATAAGATGAAATATTTATAACCACTGAAGCCCTTGCTCTCTCTACTTCCTGCTTAGGGTCCTTTGGCATTGGAATTTGAACCAGTCCATCCTCAAGCACCAAATCAACTAAGTTACGCACATAATGCATATTCGAAGGGAAATTTTTGGATACCTTGGACTCCAAGTGCAGTCTTGTTTACAGGACATGATCACCAATCTTCTCTATCATGGTGATGAGAACCCCATTCTTCTTTTTCTCTAGGTACTTTTCTCCTCTTAGAAATGCTATGTTTACATCTTTATCTTTGATATCTTCTCTTAGCACTCTAATAGTTACATCCTTATCTACATTCCACCACATCACCTCTGTAGATACTTTCACCAAGGCATTACTCACTTGTACATTAGACATAACCATGGTTTTTATGGTTATGTGTCTATTCTGTGGTGCCTTTTTAATTCTTATTGACACACAAGACTCTTTACATACATCAAAATCGAGCTCGTACATGTGAGTGTGTATGGACCATGACAATTATTTCCTTATGTGCATGGTTTCCATGTCAGGGTCCATCAACTCCCATCCATACAATTCCTTGAGGCCCACTGTATTTTGGAATCAAGGGCAGAAAATTTTACCTATGTCCTCATCATATCCCATGATTGGTGCAACATACTCCCCACTTTTCCTCTTTGTTCTTAGCCCCTTATGAACTTGATCATCAAGGTTTGGAGTTGAATCATATATGTCATGAGTAGTATCTTGTTCTATTTCTCTTGCCCCCTTTACTCCTTCTACTTCATCCTTGGGTTCTTCCACATCCTCTAGTGGTATAGGAGTTCTAGGCACACTCTCTGTAGACTCCTCCACCTCCTCATTTAGTTTCAACTTTCTCCTTCTCCTCTCAATTATCTTTTTTGTGGAGAGATTCATAGTGATCTTCTGACAGACTAAGTGTTTCCCGTACGTTGTGTCCTTGTTCTTCTGAACACCCTTTTGAAACGACACTCTCCTTGGACTGCTTCCAAATCCTCTTCTTCTTCTTGTACCTAAGGTGGGGTACTTGTGTGCTTAGTATCTATTTTGTCTGTGTGTTACCTCCTACCCCTATGCTCTAAGTTGCCACTATCTTGATGCTCTTCTTCCTCATCATCTATCTCTATAGGTTATGTGGACTTTGGAGCTGGTACGTTCTCCACTGTATGTTTCCCTTAGGTGGCCCTGGGAGTGTGAACTCATTCTCCACATATTTGTTACCCTCCAACTTAGGCTTAAGTTGAAGTTATACAAGCATGGATCCACTATCCCCAACAACCAAGCTTACATTCTTCATGTTTATAATGGTTTATATGAGCCTTTTAATATATGTTGTTTGACCTAGATATATAGATATATATATATATATGTTTTTCTTAAAGTGTGGTAGTCACAATCTACCTTATCCACATTAAAATTTAGTCGATGTGCATCAGTGAAACGGTGGACTGATTCCTGGAAGCAGCACGCTATGAAGGCATATGACATTTTTCACCATGGGATCCAAGCCCCATCCCTCATAGAAAATTATGTGATGTAAAAGTGCTGGTACACTACGAATTGTACTACCTTTCCCACCACTGATGGTAATTCCTTAGGAATATGCCACTCCTCTTCAAATTCCACGCGAATCCTGTCATACCACATCTCCACCCTTCTTTTGAATTCCCAACTCATTGATCCTTCACATAAATACTTCATGAACCTCTCCACGAGGGACTTGTTCTCCAAGGGGTACTCCCAAATCTTGTCTTTTGGCCCATCGGGAACTCCAATCTCCATAAATACCAGTGACAAAAAGATAGCTCCAAAACTGATTCTTTCATAGGTGTGAACTTACTTAACAATGGTCTCCACAATGTAGCCTACTATGTTATAGACTACCCCCTGTGACATATTCCTTGCAACATGAGCCACATTGTATTAACCAGTGACCATTTCTTTTGATCATTCAACTTGGTCACCAGATGTGCAATTTCTTGTACAATTGGGTACTTCTTTAGTTTATCAATGTCCATTCCATGTAGAACTTTTGTATACCCCAATTCCTTTCATGTTTCCATGATTTCTGCCTTATCATTTAGGTCACTATCAAGATCTGTCCATGTCCCCTTTAACCCTGTTAGCGTTGAGATCAGTGTTGTTGTAATCCTTATCCTTCTTCTAGAAAAATAGAAGAAGTCCTCATGGACTCTGCTCATTAGCTACTAGTAAAGAGGTTCATATTTTCCAAATTATGGGAGCACATACAACTGGTACACTCCTACTTGTTTTAAAATTTTCTCCCCAACGTCATCATATACCGACAGATATTTCTTCATGCACTTGTTGGTATTTGTACTCAACAACGCATATAATTATTTCTTATTATCAGAGGTGTGGTGGTTGTGATCACTGACCTTACAGCTCCGTATGTGGGAATAAATCTCTTGCCCAATTATCATGCCTTCCGGATACTACATCTCTGAGAAACTACTCTCAGGAGCAATTTCAACTTCTTCCTCCAATTTCTTCTTTCCTTTGGCTCCTGTAATAAGTGCTTTCTTTGGTGTCATCATCAAATCTCAAGATTTTATCTTCTGTAGTGAAAAAATCCAAACCCTAGCTTGAGTCTACATACCCTAGTTCGAAACCATGTTCCCTAGCTCTCTTTCAGCGGGTGTGCGTCACTCAAACCCTTCACTAATGGGGACGTAAGCTTCTTATACGCACAAATATGCTCTCCATGTCTGGTTTCACACTCTTCACACATTAATACTCTTTTCTCATCTCAGTCACACTTAGCTCGTTAAAATTCTTGTGATCACAATGGTAAAAATGAATTTACATCATGTCCTTATATAGAATTTCAAAAGTTTGTTGTAGTTATTACTCCTTCACTTACCAACAATCCTCTCATTAATTGACCATTTTCAAAATTTCCACATGGTACATATTCACACCTCATCTATAACCTTCTAGTGCACCATTCCTACCTTATGGCTATAGAATTCTCTTCTGTGTGCTTCCATGCACCTGAGTACATTTCCACTATTGCTTCTCTTGGTAGTATCCACGACCATTGCTTACCTCGCACTATATTGTTCCTTCATTTATCCCCATCTATGGTCCTTGTTTGGAAGTAATCTTCTTTCCAACAACTCTCTTAACTTGAATAACACCTATAGCAGTTTGTTCCTTTACGTGTACCCATTTTTCAATAGCTACCCCACACAAATGGTATGTGCAGTCCTCTACACGCAAAAATTCTTCAAACAGTAATTAGATTCTTGTGTGTAAACGTGCTTATTACGAAAAACACCAACTAAATTGACAAATCATGATGACGAAGAAGGAAATACATTAAAGGAATACATAATTGAAAACCTAATCTAAATGGCAACACTGCCTTATTACAAACACCAAGAAGACTTATTTATAGTAGGGCTTAAGCCTACTCCCATTGAAGTAACTGGGTAGCCATATTCCATCAAGCGCCTCTACCTGACAAGTTCTTGTTTCAAGTATGTAAGTGATAAAATATGGTCCTAACCAAGGTACTTTAAGTTTGCTTAGATGGTGTAAAAAATTAGAATCATAAAGAAGAACCATCTGTCCTATCTCAAGCTTCTTGTCCCTGATGTGCCTGTCATGCCATGCTTTCTACATAGCTTTTTCCTTCTTCTGAATCCAGTTTGTTATTACTCTTCACTCATCCAGCTTAATCAAATTTTCAATTCATTCTTCTAATGCTTGTTCATCAGCTAGACCTCCAGTCCACACAATACGTAAAGAAGGTAACATGAATTCCATAGGAATAAATGCTTCTGCACCAAACACCAATTGAAAGGGTGTGGCCTTGTTTAACTGCTTGTATATTATTCTATACGCCCAAAGCATGCAGAAACTTTATCATCCCAATATTTTCTTCCAACATCACAAATTTTTGTGAACATTTGGCTCAACAGTCCCATTTTCCTGAGGATGATATGGTGTAGTCTTATGGTGTGCAATCATGAACTCACCTACTAGAATTCTGATTATCTCATTCAAAAAATGTGTGCCCCTATCACTGTTCAAACTCAACAGGCATCCATACCTTGTAATAATATTTTCCCATAGAAACCTGGCTATTTTTGTTACTGTACAATCCTTTGTAGGTGTTGCTTCTTCCCACCTTATCAGATAATTTGTGCAAGTGATGATATAGCGCGATCCAATCCTACACGCGGCTAGAGAAATAGAACCCACAAAATATATAGCACATTTCTCAAATGGTTATGCACTAAGAATAGGTCTTAAAGGAATTTCATCACTTTGCCCTGGTTTTCCAAGGCACTAACAATGATCGCAGGCCTTGCAATACACCTTAAAATCCTTATACAAGGTCTACCACCATAATCCAATGAGTAGAATATTACACACAGCGGCCTCACCTGCATAGTGCCCACCTGCAATACCACCATGAGCCTCTTCCATGATATATGTGCACTCATGTTCCAGTACACATTGGAATAATACTTCATCTTGGCCTAACTTGTACAGGTCACCACTAATCAACATAAACGGTGCCATGCGAATGGAAAGTTTTTTCTTCTATAAGGATTTCATTCCTTCTAGCACCATACCTATACGTAGAAAGACAACTATGTCCTCTAATTCTGATGGTGTCATTGTAAACAATATAAATGTATATTGGACATGGTATCTACAATTTCCTGAACATCTTCTCCTAACTGTATTTTGGATAAATGGTCCAGTCCAGAATTACTTGTCCCTAGTTTTACCACAATTATAAAATCAAATTCTTGGAATAAGAGTACCCATCAACATATGCACCCCTGTGAAACAGGATTTTTTACCAAATATTTCAATGCCATGTGATCGATATATAATACAAATGGTGTTGCTAACAGGAACTACCTAAATTTATGTAGCACATAGATCATTAAAAAAGCTTCGTGCTTTGTAGTTGTTTAATTATTCTCTACATGAGTCAACATTCTACTAGCAAAACAGATAGGATGATCTATAATTCCTTCTCCAAGCTGAGCCAACACCATGCCAATGGTCATGCTAGAAGTGTCCACATGTACATGAAATGGTTGGTCCCACAAGGGAAAGCACAGAATAGGCATTGTAGTAAGTTTTTCCTTTAATGTATTGAATGCGCACTATTGTGGTTCCCCCAATAGAATGTCCCTTTTCCTGTTAGTAACTCATCCAAGGGTGTGACAACCTTAACATACCCTTTAATAAATTTTATATAATACACAATGTGACCTAAGAATTTGTGCACCTCACTTTGACTGGTAAGCTCTTCCAGGCCGATAATGACTGAAACCTTAGCTGGATCAACTAACAAACCTTCCTTGCAGATGATGTGCCCTAACAATGTGCCAAATGGTGTAGCAAATATGCACTTCTTGATGTTCAAAGAGATGCTTAACTATCGGCATCTTTCAAAAACTAAGTGTAAATTGTCACAATGATCCTTAACAAGTCCATACATCGCCTAGTCACCTAAATAAACCTATAAGAAGTTATGAATAAAATCCTTGAATGCTTAGAAAACTATACGTGAGAATACAACAAGTGAATTTTTCAGACCAAAAGGCATCCTAGTATAGGCAAAAACTTCCCCATTCAGTGGTAAATTTAGTCTTTTCTTGATCTTCTTGTGCAATCCTAACCTGATAATACCCAAAGAATCCATCTATAAAGGAATAGATTTCACTCCCTTCAATGACTTCTAATATCTCCTTTATGAATGGCATAGGGAAAGGATCAGTCACACACGCAACATTCAAATCCCTGTAGTCCACAAAAACCCTAATTTGACCCTCTTTATTTATACTGGTCACCATTGGGTTAACCCATTATGATTCATCTAAGAGCTTGATGATTCTAGACTTCAACATTTTTTCAATTTCTTCCTTGAACTTTTCATGCAAGTTGGGGTTCATCCTGTAGGGTCTCTTCCTGACTGAGTGCACACCTTCCTTAATATTTATCTTCATTTCTCCTAATGATTCATGCACGCCTTTTAATTCATGGTATCCCCTAGGAAATAAGTCCTGATAACCTTGTAATAACTCAATGATTTTTTCCACTTCAGATTCAAACCAATAATCCCCAATTATGGCCTCCTTAGGCTTAGCATCTGATCCAATATTCACTTTCCTTGTTTTGATAGGTTCATGATAGGCACGCATGGTCTTATCTACATTGTCTCAAACCTCATGCCTACATGTTGATTTTCTACTTCTTAATCATCCACTAAGTAGACAATATTTCATTTTTCTCTCTCAAGGCAAGCATGCTTAAGTAGTGTGGCATCTATCCCTTCTTTTTCATCAAAGTAAACTTTTGAGTCTGCCCCACCAAATAGATCCTCGATGAGTTCTTCCACCTTGGCACTATTTCCCATAGTTAAGCGCTTTATAACCTTTAATGCCTCTTCTTTTGAAGGTTTAGAAGAGAAGTAGTCAAAAGTTTGGATCATTCCTGTAATCAAATCCTACCAATTTCCAGTCTCTCTATGGAGTTCTGCATATACATACCAAGCACGCGCATAACCTTGTAAAGTGGAATAAAATTTATGCACCCAGAGTGAAGGTGGTAAATCTTCCTACCTCTCTATCCAGAGTCTCTCACACTATTGAACGTGGTGTTGAACAGGTTGATTACCATGTTAAGTGCAGATTTGAGTAGGTGTATTGCAACTGGAAAACTAAGTAGAAAGAGAAATCCTGATTTCATTCCATTCTAAGAGATTATTCCTGTGAACCACCCACCAACACATTGTTGTCCCACATAGGGTCTAGTGTAATGAGTGTTTCACTCGGAATGTTTCGTTCCTTTTAGAAACAGATAAGGTTAGGGGCTAGGAGGAATACCTGTAGAATGTCGAGATGGTGTGCGCGTACCGTAGAGAAAGATCAGGCTGATTGCAAAGAACTCCTTTTTGTCTTGGAAGGACTACCTGCAAATAAGAACACAAGACCACAAGATTTTGATTAGACAATAAATGAGGAAACTGCCTTGGGCCCAGGAAATATAAAACTTCCTTTCGAAGGTGGTCAGTTTCCCTGCTAATATGAATTAACACAAAAGACTGTAAAATATCAATTAAGTTGCTTCGTTGAACTGGGTAGGGGAAAGGCTGGTTTTCTGGTTTTGATCGGAGGAACCGATGCCGGTTACTGATAACCGATGCCGGTTACTGATAACCGATACCGGTGGGTTCTAGGATCTGTAGGTTAGTTGCTTTGTGGGGTAGTTGTGTTGTTTGTAAGGCTGTATATAGGTGGTATTAGGAAATAAGGTGATGAGAGGTAGATGAATGATAGTTAGAGGTAATATGCATGCTGGGTAGTGGATTCAGGGATGGATTTATGAGGACTGTAATTCAAAAGGCATAAGAAATGTTATAACAGAGGACATGCAAGATGTGACTTACTGGTTTTGACGAAGATGCAAGCTGATCTCCTTTGCTGTAAACACTTCTGGTATTTCCACTCGTCTCTGCTCGGTCAAGTGAAGATCTGGACTCTCTTTTTCGCTCCCAATGATCTCTGTTGATTCAAAAATCATTCGACCTGATCCCAAAAATGAAATTCTGATCCTTTGTTTTTGGTTTGGGGAGCCCATTTACAGGGAACCGATGGCGGTTACGTAACCGACGGCGGTCGAGTAGGAACCGGCATCGGTAAGGAAAAAGTAGGCTATTTTTAGTAAAATAGCCCACCTTCCCTGCTTTTCTCCCGAGAGATCAGTTGCGGGCTTGGTCAAGTGGCTAGAAGGTCGGTTTTGGGTGCGAGTAAGGAGGCATTAGTTATGGATGTGAGTCTAGACCAAGTCATAGGTCTTAATTAGGTTAGTTTAGGGTTAGGGCTAGGTCATGATGAGGTGGCAAAATGAGGTGGCAGGTAAGGTGATGTGGATTTATCAATTACAAGGTAATTAATAAATAATTGTGTAAGGTTTAGGTAATGAGGTTAGGTTGCGAAATGGGATGCGGGTCACAAGGGGTCGTAAGACACAAATTTGGTGTCTACATTAGCCCCTTATTGTCGTGTAGCTTGTTTTGTAAAGCTGCACGGACAATAATATGAAGTGGTTTCCCCTGTTAAGGGTATAGGTAATCCCCCTCAAATCTATCACAGATTGAGTGAACGGGAAATCAGGGATAGGGTTGATAAAGGGTAAATGGGGTAGAGGGGATGGTAAGATGGTGGGGTAGGTCCAAGGAAGCAGACGCATGGTAAAATGCAATAGTACGACTAGGGTACATGATTTGACGAGCAAACCAGCAGTGCATAGGCAAAGGTCGATAGTTTATCCAAACAAGGGTGATATAATCCTGGTATCCAAGGCATAGGAAGTAGCTCCAGGGTATATAACAGGTAAGGTACAGGAACGTTTAGGCGTGTTCGGCAGTACCAAATGGTTGGTTTGGTTGAGATAAACGTCACGGTCTAGGTCTAGGCAAAGTTGGTCGACAGATCAAGTCAAGGACCCTAATCATGCTAAAACACGAACAGGTGAGCTCGATTGGAACAAAAAACTACAGGATGGGTGGATAAAAGTAATATGGTTGTTGATTTTGGGTAAGGTATTGAAGTGATACGGCCGTGGGTCAGGCCAAGTTGCTTGGGTTACAGCCTTGGGTCGGGCCAAATGGGTAGGGCGAGGCCTTGGGGCGGGCGGGTTGGGTAGGGCGAGGCCTTGGGTCGGGCCGGTAGGGTAGGTTGAGGCCTTGGGTCGGGCCGGGTAGGGTGAGGCCTTGGGTCAGGCCGAATAGGTAGGTTGAGGCCTTGGGTCGGGCCAAATCGAGCCGGTAGGGTGAGGCCTTGGGTCGGGCCAGTTGGTTGGTTGGGTCAGGCCAAATGGGTTAGGGCGAGGCCTTGGGTCAAATGGGTTGGTTAGGCCGCCTTGGGTAGGTAGGGCGAGGCCTTGGGTCGGGCCGGGTTAGGGTGAGGCCTTGGGTCGGGCCGGGTTAGGGCGAGGCCTTGGGTCGGGCCGGTAGGGTAGGGCGAGGCCTTGGGTCGGGCCAAATAGGTTAGGGCGAGGCCTTGGGTCGGGCCGGTGGGTAGGGCGAGGCCTTGGGTCGGGCCGAATGTTAGTTGGTTGAGGCCTTGGGTCGGGCCAAATGGGTTAGGGCGAGGCCTTGGGTCAGGCCAGGTGAGGTAGAGGATTCCTATAGATCGCGGCGGTGACTTGGGTCGGGCCAGGCTTATAGACCCTATATGAGGGTTGCAGAGGGTATTCTCACCTCCCCAGCCAACACCTCCAGAAGGGCCTTGGGTCGCAGGGTAATGGATGCAGGAACGACAGAGGCCTATAGATTATGGTGGGTAGCCAGAACTGCGAGGTGTACGTGGCCTGACATAGCGGGTCAGAGAGGGCCAAATTTGGTTCAGGGCAGGTGAATGGACCGTTAGGGTTGCGGAGTCCGGGGCGGAGAGACTAGAGGCTGGAGTCCTCCATGCGAGAGGGCGTATTCATATGTTACAGGAGAGATTGGCAGATCAGTGGGCGGGTACCAATAGCCGTGGTACCTTTGAGGAAAGAGAGGCCTTGGCGAGAGGGGCCGACGATCACGATCATCACCTGGTTCGGGATGAGGCGTGAGGGTCTAAATAAATGTTAGCAAGGTATAAGAATAAATAAGAGTACCGACCTGCGTGTCGATGATAGAGAAGATGTATTTGTTTAACATCTAAATAAAACTGAATATGTATGTTGATTTGAGTTATAATAATAAGAATGTTTTGTTTTGCGAGTGTTTTGAAAAAGGATAAAGAGGAATGTGATTAAATAGAAATACACAAGAAATATTTATATTTACCACACATGATAGGTTATGGTAGGGGATGGTCGAGCTAACCTTGGGAGACCCCATGTCTCCGAAGTGCTGCCTACATAGCCCATTGCACAAAGCAAGGAGGGGCCTCAGACCGATGTAGTTCTCCCTTAGGATCAGGGAGAGGTGAATTCAGGCAATTTGGTACGGTTTAGGCAATTGGTTGATTGGTAAGAATATTGATATTAATATTGGTAAGGTAAGGTTGTTGGTGTCGGAAATGAATTGGTGATGTTGTAAAAGGTATAAGGGAAGCGAAAGTTAGCCTACCCAAGTGGTAGGGAACCATGTCCTGATTAAGATCAACACACAATCCTAGATGCGAGGCAAAGCGGAAAGAGTGCTCCGTAGGTGAAAAGAGCTAAACAAACCACCAAACGTAGAACGAGCTTGAAGCCCTAGGTACCGTGCATAGACGAGAAGTCCATAGGTGAAAAGAGTTGTATGATCACAATATATCGGGTGTACGTTACGTCCCTTGAGTTGAAACAAATGGTGAGGTGAGGTGGATGATATAGCTGAGGTACAGAGAATTTATTACAAAGTGAGTGTTCTGACGAAAGAGAACCTACCCTAAATAGACAAGTCCATGACCCAAAAAGTTCTTTTTGAATGAGGCTTTTATTTTACTGAATATAGACTGATCGATGCGGGAAGTCTACAAGGGATATTGATTGTGCTATTCTTGAGGTCTTCACGAAGCTGATCAATGCGAGAAGCTTCTGATAAAGGCTGACTGTGTATAGCTGTCCTTCGAGGGAGCAGTCTATTTATAGTAGCAGATATGATTTTAGTGCATAGCTGTCCTTCGGGGGAGCAGTCTATATATAATAGCAGCAATAATTTGGCATATAGCTGTCCTTCGAGGGAACAGTCTATATATAATTTAGATAGCTAGATGTTCTTTTGGCGTGAAGCATCTAGTTTGGTAGGAAGTTTGACTCAAGAAAATCCCATAAGAATACGGCTTATTTTAAAACTTTGAAGTCATGGACTAGACTAAAAAGGGGAAGGCATCGTTTAGGTGAGGTGAGAATCAAACTATGTGAGCTTGATTTTTATTATGAGGTGTAGGAAACGAAGTGCATGTGGTGGTATGTGAGCTCAAGGGACGAGCGGCAGGTAGATAAGAAGTGATATAACACTAAATTCAACAGTAGAATGGTCGAAGATGCAAGGCATTAAGGGGTTCAGGCTCAGGCTTACCATTAAGCGAAGCTAAACGATAAGTGCCTGATCCATAGGTGTGAGTGATTATGTAAGGCCCAATCCAATTGGGAGCAAATTTTCCACGTTTTCTCTTTTCTAGTTTGGTGACATGTTGATTCTCTTTGAGGACAAGATCACCAACCTTAAAGGTACGCTCATGAAGTCGCTTATCATAAGCACGTTTGATGCGTTTTTGATAGATTTGAAGGTGATCAAGAGCTGTAAGACGACGTTCGTCAAGAAGCTCCAATTGGGCTAACCGCTCTTGGCGGAAATCATCGTTGGTGAGAATATCCTGAAGAGATATTCTAAGGGAGGGTATTTGTATTTCGAGAGGCAAAACAGCCTCGGTACCATATACCAAAGAAAAAGGTGTGGCATTAGTAGAGGTACGAATGCTAGTACGATAAGCCCAAAGGGCAAAGGGAATGTGATCGTGCCAATTTCTTCCGGATTCATTGACAACTTTCATGAGGATTTTGGTTAGGGTTTTATTAGAAGATTCAGCCTGACCATTGGCCTGCGGATAGTAAGGTGATGAGAAACTAAGTTTGATACCAAAGTTGTCACAAAGGTCTTGTAACAACTTGTTTTTAAAAGATTTACCATTATCTGTTATTAGGCGATGAGGAATACCAAAACGACAGATAATGTGATGGTTAATGAATTCGACAATTTTTTCCTTTTTAGTTGAAATGAGTGGAATAGCCTCCACCCATTTTGTGTAATATTCGGTTGCTGTGATAATCCATCGGTGACGTTGTGAAGAGGACGGGTGAATCTCACCAATAAGGTCTAAACCCCATTGTGAGAAGGGCCAAAGATCTCGAGCGACCTGGAGCGGGTGGCTAGGAGTATGTTGAAGGTTGGCATGTTGTTGACACATAACACAACGCTTAACATATTCGTAGCAGTCGTTATTGAGAGTAGGCCAATAATAACCGAGGCGAAGGATTCGTTTGGCCACGGCAAGGCCACTAAAATGTCCACCACAAATACCGTCATGGACTTGTTGGATGGTATGGGTGATCTCCGCACCGGTGAGACATCGAAGGAGGATGCCATCAAAGCCACGTTTATAAAGGAGTCCCCCCATAACTACATAACGAGAAACGCGTTTAAGAAAAGCACGTTTACCAGTACTAGTAAGGTCAGAAGGGAGAACAGAGGTTGTAAGGTAGTCATGGAATTGGTGATACCAGGTATCCTGCGAGTTAGCAGACACAGTATTTATCGTACAAACAACCGGGGCTGAATAAGATGGGGCAAAGAGTTGTTGGACCAAGACAAAAATGTCAGAGTCAGTTGATGAGGCTGGAATTTGCGAGGCTAAGCAAGCCATAGTATCCGCAAATTTGTTAGTAGAGCGTGGAATGGTTTGGATAGAATAGTGAGTAAATAAGGCTAGAAGCGAATCCACGTAGTGTTTGTATTTTTGAAGTTCCTCATTTTTGCATTGGTAGATGCCCATAACTTGATTGACTACCAATTGAGAGTCGCCAAAAATATTGATAGATTTGATACCTAAGTGCAGCGCAACCTGGAGACCCAGAACAAGGGCCTCGTATTCCGCTGTATTATTAGTGCAAGGGAAATCGAGTCGGAATGAAAGAGGCATAGGCTCGGCGTCAAGAGGAACGAGAACAACGCCAGCTCCTCCACCGCGTTGGCATTTAGATCCATCGAAGAAGAGGGTCATTTGATACGACTCTTCCCCGAGTGAAAGAGTGGCGATGAGTTCGTCGGGGAATATAAAATTGGTAAATTGTTCCCCAGGTAAAGGGGCTTCCGCAAGTTGGTCTGCGATGGTTTGTCCTTTGATTGATTTCTGGTGGACGAACTCAAGGTCGAGGTCGGCGAGGAGCATGAGCCATCGGGCGATGCGTTGGTTTAGATGAGGTTTGGCATACATGTAATGGATGGGGTCTGTGTTGGTGATGACGAAAGTTTTGTGATTCAGAAGGTAGTGTCGGAGCTTGGTAGCCACGAATGATAGGGCTAGGCACAACTTTTCTACATGTGTATACCTAGTCTCATAATCCACCAAAGTACGACTTATATAATAAACGGCTTGTTCTCGATTTTCAGAGTCACGATGTGCAAGCATGGCCCCTACAGCGTGGTCAGTGGCGGAAAGGTAAAGGTAGAAAGGGCGGTCGTCTTGAGGTGGGATAAGCACGGGTGGCTGCAAGAGATAAGTTTTGAGAGCTTCAAAGGCTTGGTGGCACTCTTCACTCCATTGAAAATCAATGTCCTTCTTAAGGAGGTGATGGAAAGGTTGACATCGATCCGAGAGTTGGGAGATGAAACGTCGGATAGATTGGAGCTTACCTTGTAAACTACGCAATTGTTTGAGATTGGTAGGTGGGGGCATTTCTATGATAGCTTTGACTTTAGATGGATCGACCTCGATGCCACGCAAAGAGACGATAAAACCAAGAAGCTTTCCCGAAAGGACACCAAAGACACATTTCTTTGGTTGAAGACGGACAGAATATTGTAACAGGCGATCAAAAATAATGGTTAAAACATCGAGATGTTCACTGCGATGTTTAGACTTGCCAAGAAGATCGTCGACGTAATCTTCAAGGATAGTGTGCATAATGTCATGAAAAATGTAGGTCATAGCCCGCTGATAGGTCGCACCAGCATTCTTAAGGCCAAATGGCATTACACGGTAACAGAAGGTTCCCCAAGGAGTTATGAAGGCAGTTTTGTGTTGATCGGCAGGGGCAACCAAAATTTGGTTGTATCCTGAAAAGCCATCCATGAGAGAAAGCATTTCATGACCCGCAGTGAGATCAACAAGTTGATCAATACTAGGTAGGGGGAAGTCATCCTTAGGGCAAGCGAGGTTAAGATCCTGGAAATCCGTGCATATCCGAAGTCCCCCCGTCGCTTTAGTGACAGGTACGATGTTAGAAATCCATTGAGGATAGTCAATAGGCAAGATGAAGGAAACAGAAAGGAGTCGTTGGAGCTCCTCTTTGACCAAGAGGGCAATGCGTGGATGCATTTTTCTCAATTTCTGTTTAATTGGCTTGGAATCGGGTTTCAGTGTAATGTTATGGACAGCAATGTCAGGATCAATTCCTGGCATGTCAGCGTAGGACCAAGCGAAAGCTTGGGTGCGAGCACGGAGGAAAGTAGTAAAGGCGACTTGTTCTGATGCGTTAAGGGATTGTCCGATCTTCACAATGTGAGGATCCTCCTCCGTGTGGATGTTGATTTCTATTGTAGATTCGTTCAGCATGGTTTGGGTTTCAGATGGTAAGGCTCGTTGAATATAAGAATCATCCGCGCCAAGGTAAGTGAGGATGGAGTCGTCATCCTGACACTCAACAACATTAATCAAAGGCGAATCCTCTTCGATCATGTCTGGATACAGAAGGGGAAGAGAAGATGGGTCCTCATTATCGCGTTGATAAGTGAGAGGACCTATGAAGATAGCATTTATGAAAAAAAAAAGTTAGGAGGGATAGATTCAGGGTCTATAGATTCTGTGGGTGATGATGGCAAAGTGGGTGATGATGGTTTGGTAGGGGTGACGTCGTCTTCTTCCAGAATACAGCTGACACGAGGTGTCTCCTGTGTAGGTGTTTCAGGAAAACCGAGACCACTGCGATCATTATGTTTGCGTGTGGTGATGGGGATGAGCGTATGTCGGCCTTGTTCATAAAGACCAAAACCAAAGCCTTTCCAAGCACAGCGAGTCAAGAAGGTGAGGGCAAAGCGACGATTGGTAAGGTATTGAAAATTGGACTGGAAAGGAACCACACCAAGAGGAGGCTCAGGGGCAATGGAAGATGCGTCGACACCCCCATACGTTAGGTTAGTGCGGCAGTGAGGTGGTCCGTAGGAGATTACTTCCCCCACACGACGGTCATAGTTAGGATGGGCATGTACCTGTCCGTACTCCTGTGGGGTATGGAAAGAACTAACGTTATATAGGCGATACTCCCCCAGCGTAAGGCGCTGAAAAACATCTACTAAGGGGTCTGCGGTTGGGATGTTAGCTGCGGGAAGGGAAGTGGTTTTTGCGACGGTGGTTTCATTAGTTGAAGGCGTAGGTGCGATTGAGGTACATGGTTGAGGCATAGTTGAAGAAGATGGTTGGGTTGAATGAACGGGTGTCTTGATTGGTACCAGCACATCATTTGGGCGGTATAACATATTGCAGGTTTTAAAGGGGGGAGGATCAGCTTTTACGGTGTAGGACTTCCCCTCGTACTCAAATTTTATGCATCTATGTAAGGTTGAGGGAACGCATCCCATGGCCCGGATCCAAGGACGACCCAGCAATATATTATATTGGAACTCTCCCTCAAGGACATAGAAGAGTTCGGGTAAAGTACGTGGTCCTACCCGAATGTTGAGGATCACGGTGCCTAAGGTAGAGGTAATAGCGTCATTGAATGACCGCAACATGATGGGGTTGGCACACATGTAGCTAGAAGGGATATTCATTTGTTGAAAAGCTTTTGAAGAGATGATGTTTAGGCTAGCACCCCCGTCAATCATAACACGACGTACACGAATGTCCCGGACGTAAGCTGAGATGAACAGGGCAGGGTCAGGATCTTCTGTACCAAAATCGACAATTTCATCTTCAGAGAAACTGACTGCAGCAGCTTGTGGTACAGAGACAGAAGTGGTTGGGGCGGTGGGTTGTTTGGTGAGAGAGGCAACGTGATTGGGTGTTAGAATGGAGGCAACAGGTAGGGCTTCATTAGGTAAGACCTCGATCCCCTGAAGAATTTCAACGAGAGCTTGTCGATGAGATTCAGAAGTCTGAATGAGATCATATAGTGTCATTTTGACGGGTGATTGGTGAAGCTGTTTGATCATGGCTCGATGGGCAACTCCATTAGAGACGGGGTAAGCGGGTCCACGAATAACCACTTTGGGTGGTGGTGCAATCGGGATGCTAGACGGAGAAAGAGAGGACGCAGGTGTGCTTTCTTTCGCTTTCTCGTTGTTTTTCTGCGCTCGAGTAGCAACACTAATCATATTAATCTCGTAAACCTGAGATGAGGAAGATGGTTGGGATAAATTATGGTCTTCAAGAGGTGGGGTTGTAATAATGATAGATCGTGGTGAGGCGGGGATAGATGGTATAGGAGAGGGAATTGAAGCTAAAGGTCTCTCCCTTCGTAAGTTGTCTTTCTTAACCTTTCTATCTGGGAGAGGTGACTGACGAAGGATGGTTTTTAAAGCTTTGCATCCCTCCACATCATGTCCTGGTGTGCGGTGATAAGCGCAGATCTTAGACTCATCATAACCTATAGGTCGAGGTTTAGACGGGTCATAAGGTCTAAGTGGGGGTAGGGAAATGGTCGCATTATCTACTAACATAGCAAGGATTTTGGCGTAAGATCCTTTGAGTGGGTCAAAATCAGAAGAGGATGAGGGTATTGATTGCGCGGGTTTTGGTAATGTTTGGGCGTGGTTAGTTCGTATGGGTGGTGGTTTAACCGAGGGGTGTTGATATGTGTTTTTCACTAAACGTGGTTTCTTTGGCGCAGGAGCTACGTTCGGCTGGTTAGATGATGAGGCTACAGATGACATGGTAGCGGGAAACAACCACGGAGAAAGGGGAGTGACAGAAAATAAATCCTTTGATGATGGAGTTTGTTTAGGGTTGATGGGTGGACAGGATACGTGGGGTGATAATGTTGATATACCCTTTGATCCCTGTATGGGTGCAGAAGGCGTAGATCGTTTTGAAGAAAACGCAGGAGGTATGATATATTGGTGCAAGGTGGAAGGATGAGGTCCTAATATGGAAGGTAGGTATGACGATGATGGTTTTGATTGTGATAGAGGCACGGGTTGAGTGTGTCTCCTAGGTGGCGGGGCGGCTTTATTCTTGGACAAATCTAGTCGCTTAGGCGGGTGTGTTAGACTGGGTATGGGTAAGGTCCCAAGCGTAGGGGAAGATTTGGCTAAGTTAATAGAAGTGGACGAGGCATTTGGTAGAGGTGAGGGGGGTGAAGGTGAGAACATGGGCATTTTAAGCTTCTGTAAACACTTCGGGTATATGGTGGAGTTCTCAGGATCGGTCATTTGCATTTGAGTAGAATATGGCGTACTCAAACGTTCCCATAGGATTTGTCTATCCTCTGGAGAATGACAGTCTTCAGGCTTGAATTGTAAATTTGGTACGGAAGAAAGGTGGGTTGTGATTCCAGTCCACTGTGGGTGTGATACAGTGAGTAGATGAGGTACTGTATCAATAGATGTTAAGAGGTCAACCGGTCGTTGAAAAGATTTAGGCGATGAAGAACTAATAGGTAAGAGGGCGTGTTCGAGAGGATCCGTCATGGTTAAAGAATTTGGTGATGTCGGTGCAAGAGATTTCTCGTCTAAGGATGTCAAAAGGAGTGGCGTACCTTCCTCTTGTGCAACAAGAGTGGTAGAAGGGGAAGTCTGGGAAATAGATAGATTAGATAACATCCGTTCGCAGTCTTGTAGGGATGTGGTATAAGCAGACTCATCGATGGGAAGAGGAGTCTGGGCAGTTAACTCCCTTATGGGTAAAGGAATGATTTCGCTTTGGTTCGATGGTGGTAAAGGAGGTTCGGGCTCCTGTGTTAGTGAAGAGGCTTGATTCAAAATTTTCTCGATAGAGGCTTTGGGCTGGGTATCAAAGACTGCATGGATCTCATGAACACTCTCTTCGGCTAAGATATCCTGGTTTGTGTTACTGTTGGAAGAGTGATTCGGGAATGGTTTGTTGAAGATTTTCAAATTTCGGTTGGCAGGGGCATTAGGATTATCGAGGGTTATATCCCCTGCGTCAACCATTTCCTGCACTATGTTTTTCAACATCTTGCAGTTCTCATGACTGTGTCCCTTCACGCGGTGGAAGTTACAGAAGTCATTTTCTTTGTACCAGGAAGGTATGGCGCGAGTGGAATCAAACCCGGAATGAGGTTTAACAGGAGGTAATGTAATGGCTCCTGCTTTGAGCAATTTTTCCAATATCACACCATATGTTTCTCCCAAGGGAGTGTAGTTGATGGGCTCGGCTTTGTACTTATAGGTGGTTTTTGGTGGGGTATTAGACGGTGTTTGAGATTTAACCATCACCGCGTGGACAGCTCCTTTTGATTTAGAAGAAGTGGACGCGTGAGGAGTGGTGGTATTTGGTTTATTGGTAGAATCAGGAGTTCGGAAATTGGGGTTTTTGTTGCGCAACCGCAATTTCTCTTCTTCTAAGGCTCGAATTTCTAGTTTCCGAGCCATGGTAAAGGCCTCATCAAATGTGCGGAAAGTTTGAATTTGAAGAGTAGGAGAAATGTGCTTAGCACATGCCCGTGTGAAAAGTTCGATAAGTTCAGCCTGAGGCAAGGCATATGTAAGTTGGTTGATAAGGCCACGCCATCGTCCAACGAAATCTGCGATAGATTCGTCTTCGAATTGTCGGATGGCATAAAGGTCAGTGATGGATACTTTCTTAGCAATGTTAATGGAGAAGTGATCCAAGAAAGATTGGGCTAGTTGGTTAAAAGAGAAGATTGAGTGCTGGGTTAAAGCACTGTACCACTCCAAGGCGGGGTCCTGATAAGGACATGGGAAATGTGCGGAGTAGCAAGGCATCATCATGGGCAATCAAATAACAAGCATGTCTAAATGATCGCAAGTGCTGTTGAGGATCCTCTTTACTATTAAAACGAGTAAATTTCGGCAACTCCCATTGAGGAGGATATGAATGAAGGGGGACAGAAGGGTGAATGGGCTCCCAACAAACTTGCTCGTATGTCAAGGCGCTACGACTTCCCGACACAGAAGCCTCCAGATTTTGCATTTTGTCCATCATTTGTTTGATGAAATCTGTGGTTGGATGAGATGATGATGCGGTTGTGGCAAACGGAGGCAAATTGGGCCAAGGGCCTCCACTGGACAATGGTGGAGTTAAGTGTTGATAAGGTATGGAGGATGAATATGTTGAGGCGACAGAATAGGGATGTCCCATATAAGGTGTTGAGGTTACTGGATACGTGTATGGGAATGAGAAGGTAGGCGGAGCTTGAGAAGGAAAGCTCGTGTGGATAGGTGGCAGAGAGCAAGTCATGAATGGAGTAGTCTGCAAGAGAGATGAGGTAGGGGCAGTCGGTGGTAATGATATGTGGGGTCCAAGATTAGCCAAAGAAAAGCCAATCTGAGTCGTATGAACCTCTGAAGCTGTCGGATTGGGAGACGGGGCTAGAGATGCAGGAAGCAAGGCGGTATTATCAGGCGGAGTGGGAGCTAAATGAGCAGCTATACTAATAGGCATACCAACAAGGAGCTGACCATCAGGTGTACGGTCAGGGGTATGGGACAAATAGTATTGTACAGCGCTAGAATTAGCATCCAGAAACTTGGCAAAGTCCTTGTCTCCTACAGGAATTTGGGGGATCTCACTGGTGTCTGTAGGATTCCCCACAGAATGTGAAGGGGGTGATTCAGGTAAAGAAACAGAGCAAGCATGTGAAACCATGGCGGCGGCTTGCTTTCGAGTGATAACAACCATGGACAGGTGTTCACAGTAGGGTTTCAATCTATCCGGAACAGAAACAGCCTTAGAATGGTGAAATTGGCAGGTTGCTGGTTTGTCAGGGGTTGTAGAAGACAGTAACCGATATCGGTCTAGTATCCGATGTCGGTTATACTATAGCCGACGTCGGTCAGGTAACCGATGTCGGTGTAAGAAGTCTGGGTTAACAAGATATAAAAGGCTGCTAATTTGATTTTTAACAACGTTTAGTATACGTGTCCAATTATTGATCACAGAAGACAGAGTATGAGAAAGAAAACAGAACTAAAAACAAGCAAGATGCACACACAAATCCAGAGATTAACCCTAGGGTTAATTTTAATTATCGTGGGCTTATGCCTTTAGACGTAGAATGATGTGAGAATCCTAAACAAGAGACTTAGGGGAAATGTCAAGTTGTTTTGGCTTATAAGGTTACCTCAATCGGGCGGAGGAATACCGCGGAAAAAAAAGGGGGATGTTTGAGCTGTTGTGTTAATTGTGAAGTGATTCGGTATGTGTTGTGCAGTGAATGTAAGATTAATTTCCTATCAATACCGTGGATATCACCCCCACGTGTACGACCTGTTACTTAATCTACGTTCACTAGAATTGAAAAACAACAAGCAGGAATGCAATGCACGTGTTTTAAACCCAAATCGAAAATTATGTTCGATGAAGCAAGAGAGATGACTTTCACTAATGCGAAACTAGGAAAGCAAGACAAATTCTTTACGAAATATATAACAAAAGCAGCAACAGCAAGTATGCTTCCTAAAATGAAAATAAGCAAGAGAAACAGAAACCCAAGATGGGTCCCACCGGGCGTGCCAAAATGTTTCACTCGGAATGATTCGTTCCTTTTAGAAACAGATAAGGTTAGGGGCTAGGAGGAATACCTGTAGAATGTCGAGATGGTGTGCGCGTACCGTAGAGAAAGATCAGGCTGATTGCGAAGAACTCCTTTTTGTCTTGGAAGGACTACCTGCAAATAAGAACACAAGACCACAAGATTTTGATTAGACAATAAATGAGGAAACTGCCTTGGGCCCAGGAAATATAAAACTTCCTTTCGAAGGTGGTCAGTTTCCCTGCTAATATGAATTAACACAAAAGACTGTAAAATATCAATTAAGTTGCTTCGTTGAACTGGGTAGGGGAAAGGCTGGTTTTCTAGTTTTGATCGGAGGAACCGATGCCGGTTACTGATAACCGATGCCGGTTACTGATAACCGATACCGGTGGGTTCTAGGATCTGTAGGTTAGTTGCTTTGTGGGGTAGTTGTGTTGTTTGTAAGGCTGTATATAGGTGGTATTAGGAAATAAGGTGATGAGAGGTAGATGAATGATAGTTAGAGGTAATATGCATGCTGGGTAGTGGATTCAGGGATGGATTTATGAGGACTGTAATTCAAAAGGCATAAGAAATGTTATAACAGAGGACATGCAAGATGTGACTTACTGGTTTTGACGAAGATGCAAGCTGATCTCCTTTGCTGTAAACACTTCTGGTATTTCCACTCGTCTCTGCTCGGTCAAGTGAAGATCTGGACTCTCTTTTTCGCTCCCAATGATCTCTGTTGATTCAAAAATCATTCGACCTGATCCCAAAAATGAAATTCCGATCCTTTTGTTTTTGGTTTGGGGAGCCCATTTACAGGGAACCGATGGCGGTTGCGTAACCGATGGCGGTCGAGTAGGAACCGGCATCGGTAAGGAAAAAGTAGGCTATTTTTAGTAAAATAACCCACCTTCCCTGCTTTTCTCCCGAGAGATCAGTTGCGGGCTTGGTCAAGTGGCTAGAAGGTCGGTTTTGGGTGCGAGTAAGGAGGCATTAGTTATGGATGTGAGTCTAGACCAAGCCATAAGTCTTAATTAGGTTAGTTTAGGGTTAGGGCTAGGTCATGATGAGGTGGCAAAATGAGGTGGCAGGTAAGGTGATGTGGATTTATCAATTACAAGGTAATTAATAAATAATTGTGTAAGGTTTAGGTGATGAGGTTAAGTTGAACATAAGGCATATATTTCCAATCGGTTAAAGGGATAATAACTCTTTCCTAATTTTCAAAAGTGATATATCCCTTGTTAAACTGAAGATCAACATTATTTACATAACACCAAGGGATTCCAAGTAGAGCTAGGAAACTGTCTGCTTCGGAAAGCGCTAAAACCTCAAAAACCTAAGTGAACTTGTCCCCTTGTATAGTAATGGATGCATCTTTTAAAACTCCGATAGGAGTGGCCTTGGTTTGATTACCATAAAAAACACATTAGAAGATGGTTGTAATGTGGGTCTTCCCATCTGTACCCATGCATCTAAAGTAAGTACATTAACTTACGTATCAATCAATATATTACTCAAAATCCATCCATCCACAATATCATTCAAAGTGATTTCCTTTTCATAGTCTAAACTATTAGGGGGGGAGATTTGCATGCAGGATCTGTCAATCCAAATCTCAATACTTACATGCGGAGTGTTTCAATATAGCCAATTACCTAACAATAGAATGATATTCTCCTAGTTGAAACATTTTTCACACCTCCTTCAAGTCATCAATATCAGATTGGATTGTCTCTGTTGCTTTCTTTTTCTCCATCTTCCGTGATTTCTCCTTTAAACATTGTATTTCACCCTCAAGATTGCTGAGTACATCCATGGTTTCTTGATAAACCTCCTTATGATTGAAAGGATCTGGGTACCATGCATGTAGAACCTCCTCCTTAGTGATGGTAGGATTATGTTGTAATTCTTCTTTGGTGCGTGCCACTTCAGCATGGGTAGTGATCTTTACAGGAAATACCTCAGATTCCAGTTCCAACTTGAACATCCTCTGATTTTCCACAACATGATGTATCCTAACCATCCCTGTGCATTTTTTTTCTTGTTTATGCTACTTACTGAGATGCTCATATAATTCTAGGGCATTCCTCATAGCTATGATTATTTCAACAGAAAGAACATGTAATATTATGAGGACATTTGTGCCTGTAGTGGTCAGGAGATCTGCATGTAAAACATGTCCCGTAAGGAAACTCGCCTCATTCACCACCATGGCCCCGTCCTCCAAATCCACCATGGTATCCTCAACCTCTGACACTACCTCCTTCAAAATTCCCTTCATTTTGATCATAGTGTGCTTGATTTTGATCATGATCCTAATGCTCACCCTTACCCTTAGACTTATTTGATACTCCTATATTTTGTACACCAATATCTATAGTATAATGGATCTGACCAATCATCCAATAGTCTTTTGTATCGTGAGTTGTGGACCTGTAACTTTTACAATAGTAAGATATGTTCTCCCTTATTGCGTGTTGCAATAATGGGTAGTGGCTAGCATCATGGTTTAAATGACATATCTCACATTCTAGTAATAATGAATGTATGAATCTACGGGTAAAACTATCCTTGGTGTGCCCTTCTATTTCACAATCTATACACCAAATCCATGTGTGTGTCTCATGTGCTGAGTTCACTGATAGTTTCTCCAACTACTTTGTCATAGCTGCAATTTGTGCTTCTAATAATGGGTTGAGTCTAGTGTCTATATTTCTGATTGCTTTAGCGCGTAAAGTTTCCTCAAGTTCTTTGCGTGGATCAGTGTATGTCTTATGTGAAAATCCCTTCTAAAATGTGTTATCATACCTCCAATGAACCATTGCACATGTTGGCTTGCGTGAATGTCATAAGAAAGATTAGATAAAAGAGTTTTTAAATGGGCATCATACTCCCTGACACTCTCATTAGTGCCTTGCTTAATATCTTTGAGCACGCTTATACTCTTCTGCTCGAACTCAGGGATGTGAAACTCTTTAAGGAAAGTATATTTTAATGTTGCATACTCTACACAAGTCCTATCAAGAAAAAAATTTTGTATCATATGTGTGCACATCTTTGTAATGTAGTGGAAAATTGACTCACCCTGCACTCGGAAGCCATGATTCCTTTTGTGCGCCATAGTATCTCACACATGTGCACATGTTCAAAAGTAGATTCAATGCCTCTATACTCTAGAAGACGAAGAGACATCTCCATATAAATATTCTAGGGTTGGTGCGGACCTTACCCAATTGATCCAGAACCTCCTGTGTTACCTCTATCTCCAAAACCACTGGAACTAGAACCACCTATACCTCCTGATCCTCGACCTATATCCAGAAGTGGACCAGAAGATGTAATTCCATGTGTCCCAATAGTAGTACTGAAATGAACCCCTACAGTTTGCGAAGTGTTACCACCCCTAGAAGTGAGTCTAAAATTCTACAGGCTTAAATACTATGTAGATGATGCACCTATAAAGGTACCTCCAAACAACAATGAAGACATTTTACCTGTCATTGATGTAGTTGCTATGTGACTTACTCTTGCTCTTTCACTACCTAAATTAGCTTGCTGACTACTTGTTGTACTAGATACTGGAAAACCAAGCATGAGGGCTAGGTTTATAGATAGATTTAGATGCACACCCATGACCTAGGTTGTCTCTGCTAGCGTGCTTCCATGTGAGGCCGAGGGGGGTTCTCTATCAAGATTTCCCAAATGGGGGATTTACTGATGCTCCGGCTCCATGACTTCTGCACAAGGTCTAAATCCTTCATGAGCCATCTCTCTCCTCAACACCATTCACTTTACAACATCTCGCTTCTTCTCTATCTCCCTCTCATGTGCCTCATTATAATTAAGCTGCCTTTCTTCTCTCTTCCTTTTTCTCGCTAGGTCTTCCATATTTCACCAAACCTTCTCCCGCCCCTGCACGTGGTGGGGTTTAGTTAGCCATCATGTTTCTTTCCAAGTTCAAGGTCACCATCAATATTTTGATCACCAGTGGAATGCCTTGCAAGTAAGTTCCCTGGGATATCGTAAAAAATGGAATTCCACTACCTCTGGGAAAGAATAAGTGGCAATTGAGTACTTTAAAATATAACTGTTCAGAACACAAAGAAACCAAGTATCCACAGTTCATGTCCAAATCAGATCACCATCATAAAGGGCCTGAAATTATTCTTGCATCTAGAAAAGTACGTGATACCTCCAATTGCTTTTAGACACATAGGCAACTAGACACTTGTATAATTCTACCGGAAAATATCGAAGAATCTATAGTAAAAATTGTCTTACAGATTCTGTTCCACCCATGTGTATGTGTTAAACTCATATCTGGTGTTGAACCTCCGTGCGTACTCTTCTTCTAGATCTTGTATCCACTCCTAAACACTTGCTAGGGTCAACTAGTATGTCTTCATCGCGAACCATCATAAAAACATTTGAAAAAGAGGTCCCGACAATGGAACCAATGATGTGCCTAGAATTTACTAGAAATAACCCAGCACACTGGCACATCACTCAACCTAAAATAAGCCCTCACCTGAAGCACGTAAAGGTACCAAGACCCTCTTTAGGGTTGCGTGTGCAGGATTTTAGCAAGATGAAGAGTTGATGCATTCAGATCGATAAATAGTATAAACATTCTATAGAGCATATTCCATATCTAGATCTAAGGAGTAATAGATTTAATTAATATCCATAATGAATTCTACCACGCAAGATCTATTTATAATCATGTTTCACACCTTGAATCATTCAATACACTTCATTATATTAATCATAGTAAATACATAAAATCTTCTTACAATAAGTGGTACCATAAGTTCATGCGCGCATCAGATATGGAAGCATAACTTCACAATAGCTCATATATAGTCCTCCCTATACTACGTAGATCACTACATATTTATAAGGTTGGGGAATTTCTATTCACCACTTGTATAATTCCCAAAATAGGTCGCATGCTGAAAATAACCATGCACCTTGATAATAATAGACACACATGCAAGTGTGCTAATAATAGATCTCTTATGGTTAACTGGTAGTAATAATTTTATTATTAACTTGAACCCATGTAAAGAGCTTAGTAGACACTCTTCAAAAAATAGGCCTTGCATGTTGTGTAAGTATTTATCCATTTTATGTGCTTTACACGCTATCTCTAAAAATAGCCCATAATCCTAAAAATGGATAAGTCCCAAATTTTTCCTTGTCTTTCATGCGCGTTTCATTCCCTATCCTTTTGCACCTTTAAACGTTACCTGTTACCACACATAAACCTTCTGTGTGCCTTCTCTAAGTGTCATACTTTGTCTTCTCAACACATATCTCGACATTTATCTTGCACAACTTTATATAATACGTGTATCATTATTACCTGATTACACACTCTCGTGCTTTGGTTCACACTTGACTCATGAGGGCATCATATATACATGAACCTCACACTCCACATTTACTCTTACATCTACTAGTACACATCATACACACTCGGTGATTTATACACCTTTCTTACATCTACTACTACATCTTCTACACATTTTTACACTCAACACATTCAACATGTTAGGAATAATATTAGATATTGTGAACATTATTATGAGTGTGGAAATAAATAATATAGTGTAATGTAATACAACTATTTATGAGTTGGTAACTCATGTAAATATTTGTAATTAGATAAGGTTTGTTGTGAGAGAATAATGGGATTGAGAATTTGAGTGAGATATTGTGGGGATTAGGAGAGATATGTGGGATGAGTGTTGAATTCTAGAAATAAGGAGATCAAAATCTATATATGTAATCTTCCTCTTTGTATTTGATATCCCGGAGGTTTTCTATATCAAAAATTCACTATATTATTTCCGGTGTATTTCTATGTTATTTGATTCCTGTGATAATCAAGCTTGTGTTCTACATCTGGTATCAGAGCAGGCTTCAGAGCAATATAATTTGCTGAGTTTTGAAGGGAACAATGTAATATCATGGTAATGCTATTGAAATAAAAACATCTCAGTTTGAGGTAGTGCTCATGTGGACGCAAATACAGTATGGGAAGTCTCAGATATTATTCTTGGCATCCTCATGATCTGCTCACTGCATTCAATATATAACTTTGTTTTACGTCCTCAGTAGTGGAATTATTCTTCCTTTCTTAAATGTTAATGTGGATTCCCAATGATTTGTAAGTTTAGACATATATACACCTAATCTCTTCAAATAAAAGGAAGAACTTGCAGGAAAGTGTATACATATTATAGATCTGTGAACTGTCATAGTCAAATGGTGACTCGAGAGATTCAATTCATCTACCACTCTTGTTAGTAATACATTTGTGCTCCTGATTTGCGCATCCAAATCTTGCATCGTATTTCCACTGATTTAACACTGTTGTCCAACATTTGGTAGATTCACAAATCTCTGATATACTATAGTTGATTGGGTTACATGTCTTTGTGCATTGGAAATTTCATTTGCATATTACAAAATATAGCATGAACACTGAAGTCATTGGATTATGAAACCAAGTTCGATAGCTTTGCTTTCAACCAAATTTCAACACGACTCATATTCCTCTAGAGTTCAGCGCTGGCAGTTTACACAAAATTTGTATGGTATTTAGTTCATGTATTGTGTAAGTTTTATTTCGGCTTATCATTAAAGGTTGAGTCGTTTATTCATATATGTTTTGTTATTAAGTTTTAATTGTTTTGTGTAGTCTATAATTGGTATTGTCGTTTGAAACCATTGTATACTTATGTGTTGTCATTTTAAATGAGTCAAAAGTAAATATAAAGCTTTGTTTATTTAGTTAGAGTCATTTTTATCACATAGTCAATGTGATTATTAGTTAACAATTATAAAATTGGATCCACTCCAATTCGTCAAAAGTTTTCATTCTTAGTATGGTTATAGTCAATGTAAGTGTCTAGTATATGTTTAGTGTTGTATTAAAAAGTAATAAATTAATTACTTTTAAATATTTTCGTTATATCGTAAAAGTGCTTTGACTTCAATATGTCATGTTTTGCAATAGTCATTAGTGTCATTTAAAGTCCATTTGTGTTGTAGTAAAAAGTAAATTTTTAATTACTTTTTAATTGTTATGTTATTGTAAGTCAAGTGTATCGTCGTTAAAAAAAAGAAAAAAAAGAGGGAGTAAAAGTCCAAAAAATAAAATAAAAAATTTGCCTCACATTTCAACTATCGGACGCATTTTCACTTGAACATGTCATGCATAGTGAGGGGGTGCACTATCGGTTGAAATCGACACCCAGTTGATTGTAAAATGAACTTTATCGAAACATTTTGTTAACTAAGTAGCATAAGATGGAGGCTGGAGGTAACGGAGGTAGGAGGGCACATAGCGACCTCTCGTTAGGCACCATCAACGAGGCTATGAAATTGAATTGGTGGCCAAGTTTTTTCTGTTGAGTGTTTTCTTTCAGCGTACTTTTGTGAAAATAAGAACAAATTATTGTCAATTGTAATGTATAAAATTCCTGAATGTAACTCCTGATGAAATGAAATAGGTGAACAAAAGCACCACAGTAAGATAGTTCATGGATCTTGAAAAGGTTTGTGGGAGATCTAGAAAACCACACGAGGTGGACATGTGATGGATCTGTTACACGTCAAGGTTTGTGGTAAACCTGTAAAACCATACAAGGTTGAGCATTTCTCCCTTCATTAGTATCAAGGTCATGAGTCACAGAGTTTGACATGCTCCATAGAGGAGAGCATACTGTAGATAAGAGTGTGTATGTTTTTCCCATGTTCACACTAAGGGGGTGAATGTTAGGAATAATATTAGATATTGTGAACATTATTATGAGTGTGGAAATAAATAATATAGTGTAATGTAATACAACTATTTATGAGTTGGTAACTCATGTAAATAGTTGTAATTAGATAAGGTTTGTTGTGAGAGAATAATGGGATTGAGATTTTGATTGAGATATTGTGGGGATTAGGAGAGATATGTGGGATGAGTGTTGACTCCTAGAAATAAGGAGATCAAAATCTATATATGTAATCTTCCTCTTTGTATTTGATATCCCAGAGGTTTTCTATATCAAAACTTCACTATATTATTTCCGGTGTATTTCTGTGTTATTTGATTCCTGTGATAATCAATCTTGTGTTCTACACAAAATACATCTTTATAGTCCCTCTTACAAAAAATTACACACTTCCAAACTACATCATTATAGCACATCATCCTATACCATTCTACATTCTACAATTCATCTTTCTACTGTACATCTCACTACCCGACGAAAAACTCTAGTCACATGGTTCATACGTGATTGCTAAGGGTCTAAATCTTAGTTAAACCTCACCTCAATTAAAACATTCCACATCTTGCACTTCGTATTCATCATCAATATTTATAGCCCCCACTATACATTTTTCTAACCTTTAAGGATCAATCTTTTTATAATCTCATTCACACCTTTATACCATTAATTATTTATATGTCGCATTCAATATTTCTATCTTACACATCATAGGACACCATTCTATAATACATGCTCCGTGATATAATGATTGCATCTTTCTAGCACACACTATGTTCAAACCATTACCTTATAACACACTCTTGTTTTATGGTTCATTCTTGACTGCTAAAGGGTCATTTATAAATGAGCCTCATTTCACTCATGCATACATACACAATCAGGGGCACATTGCATACCATTCCATTCACAACATATTACATATCTTGGTTACACATTGTTCTTGCTTGCTTATACTTACATGTTACACTTTTCTTACTATGTTAGACAGATACATTGTATGTCATTATCTTTTCTATATACACATGCATGTCCACTTTCCTTCTATTTGTGATCACAGAATTTACATAGATCATTACATGCAGCATAGATGTTTGACACTATACCTCTTACCAGTGTTGCAGTAGGCTCCTAGGGCATCCACATTCATACACACTAACAAGTGTTATCATTTCATTTCATAATAATTCATATTTCTACTAGCACACTACTATATATGATCATATATTCTTTTGACATACTTTATATCTTTCTAACATGCTAACGGGTGCTTCATGTGAAACATTTTCTTTACATGAACTATTTTCCACCATGGTTGTCTATTTGTTTGCTTATTATTGCTTATATCTATTTTCCATTGTATTTCATTGTTTGTGGGATTTGCCTTATGTCTTGTCTTGATAATTACTTGTATACTTTTTGGCACTTTGGCCCTAATTTTCTTACGACATTGTGAGCGATGTACCATGTTTATAACCCACTTTTTGTGGTCTACATTGTCTTTTTTCTTGCTATCTTACATGGTGTGCCTATTTGAATGTCTTACTTGATACAACCACTTGTATCATCATTTCCTGATGATGTACACTCATGCTTTAGACACTAGGTTGCCTACATCATCCCTTCATGGGCATCTATGACTAGGGGGCAGATACATATTTTTTCTCATAACAACTGATTAGGGCATCCACTTTATATACATGAGCCTCACACACTACAGTCATTTTATTCTTACATCTATTAATACACATCATACACACTCGATCATTTATACACATTTATCTAGATATTACTACACATTTGGATCAAAAAATTTCTCTATACACATATTTAAGTACTTTTTCATTCTTATCTTTCGTAGGTCCACTTATGGGAAGCATTAGTCAAATCAACATATTCAACAATAATCAATATTAGGTAGAAACATGCCCCTCCTATAACAAATTACACACTTGGCACCCATCTACATCTTTATTACCAATAGCACATCATACTATACTCTTCTACATTTCTACAATTCAATTTTCTAGCACACATCTCACTACTCAATGATGCACTCTCAATCTGTTGGGCATCATTATCTCTTAGGTCATATGGTCAATTACATTATCGATTGTTGAGGGTATAAATCTGAATTGATTGCACCTTCACCTCACTTCATCAATGCACACATCATTCTAATCTACCTTGCACTCACTGGTGACATTCATCATTTTCAATATTCACACCACCTGTTACACATCATTAGCTACCTAGATAGGGATCTACGTCACTTTCCTAGGATCATTTTTATATTTTCGCACACTACCAAGAATATTTTGAAATCATCTAAGTATTCTAAATTTCATTCACACCTCGTTATGACTCTACCATAAACAAAAATTCATTTTTATTTCTCATTTATTATTTCTATCTTACATTTTTCATCACATGAAAATTTCTATTCGACATCCACCCTATTCACTCTACTCATGTTCCTTCGATATATTGATCGAAATATTTCTATAACACATTTGTAGATGCACACACTACGTTTAAACCATTTCTTGATGACACACTCTTGTTCTATGATTCACATCAATGATGTTGGTGTGAAATGAACTATTTCATTCTTGACTACATTCATTGAGGGATCATGTTTTATTTCCCTTCGTGCTTATTATGGTTCCATTCATTAACATCATTATATTTACACTCATGAAGACCATGGCTTCATGACATACATACATGAGGGTGTAGAGTATAGAGTTTCTTGGAATGTGGCTACCCATTATCTACACCTGCCTACTCCAATATATGTTCTAATAATTAACCACAACCCATTCTTCGGGTCACTTCTCACATGTTCTCAACATCATTGCACTTTATATTTTTGTTACACATTGTTCTTACTTGATTATACCCGCATGTTACACTTTTGATTACTCGATGTTATCATAGATATATTATTATGTCATTATTTCCACTATCATGCATACACATACGCATTCACTTTGGGGTAAATTTGAACCCTTCTAGATTTTATTGCATAATTGGCTATTCAAAAAATATTACTAAACATATCATTACCTCCATGCAACACATATTCTTGACACTGTACAATTTACACCCCTTACCAATGTTGATAGCATTCTCCAGGCTCCTGGGCATCCACATTCGTACACACTAACATAGCACTTCAAGTTATCTCTCACATTTATCTTGCACAACTTGATACACCACTTGTTCATCATATGATACTCATGCTTTGGTTGACACTTGACTGATTCATCCTATATACATGTGCCTCACACACTACACATTTATTCTTACATCTATATACACATCATAAACACTCGATCATTTATCACATTTATTAGATATTCTACACATTTTAAAACTCAACATATTTACATATTTCTAGCCCCTCCTATAACAAATTACACACTTCCCATAATTTAGCACATCATACTATACTCTTCTACATTTATTCATGCAACTACTCAATGATTCTAGTAATATGTGCATTACATCTAAATTGAACCTCACCTTACATTCTAAATCTTGCACTTGGTATTCATCATCAATATTCATACCACCTGTTACACATCATTCTACACGTCAAGGATCAATATTTTTAGCAATCTCATTCACACCTTTCTACCATTAATTATTTGTATTTCTCATTTATTATTTCTATCTTACACATCACATGAAACCATTTGACAATATTCACTCTACGATATATTGATCGAATATTTCTAGCACACACTACGTTTAAACCATTTCTTGATGACACACTCTTGTTGGTTCATTTTTGACTGCTGAGGGATCATTTATAAATTTCATTTATCATGCATAGATACATACTAGAGGGGAATGTGGCTCTTATCACACCTTTCTACCATTCTATTTTGCTATTTTTGTTACACATTGTTCTTACTTGATTATACCCGCATGTTACACTTTTATTACTATGTTATATAGATATATTGTATGATTATTTCTATATACACATGCATTCACTTTCCTTCTAGATTTTATTGATGCAACACATATTCTTGACACTGTATACCAATTTTTCCTGGGCATCCACATTCGTCATAACAGGCGTTAATTTCATTTCATAATAATTTCTATTTGTGCTAGCACACTACTATATTGAATCATACATGCTTTTGACATAATTTATATATTTTTATCATGTAACAGGTGTTTCATCTGCAAAATTTTCTTTACATGAACTATTTTCCACCATGTTTGTCTGTTGATTTTATTATTATTGCTTGTATCTATTTTCTATTGTATGTCATTGTTTGTGGGATTTTTCTTATGTCTTTTCTTGACCACTACTTGGATAAATTTTTCCGCTTCATCCTTAATTTTCTTACGAAATTGTAAGCGATGTACCATATTTCTAACCCACTTTTTGCGGTCCACATTGTCTTCTTGCTTCTATCTTACACAGTTTTCTATACATGTGCTTCTCTTGTTTGCACTAATATTTGTTTCCTAGCCACTATTTGCATGTGCCTTAATTTCTACCAAGCACATCCCCAATATATACTGGTATCAGTTTATCATGGGGTCCTCTTTTAGTTTAGATCCTCCTAGCAACGTCACATGTACCTCAAACGAGGGGGGAATCTATTGGTTGAATCATCCACCCCATCCAATAATCTACAGTCATAGTTCAACATAGTCTATAGTCTTAGATAGGGGTTAGAATTAGACTTGGGCCCTTATTTCAGCATAGACACTAGCACCCAAATATAGACTTTGGTGCCTAGGTGTTTCTATCCCTTCCTAAGAACCTATGACCAAGGGGAAAATACATAGTTTTTCTCATATCAACATGGTTGTTAGTAGTTCATAGAGCAATTGGCACATAACAAGCATAATCCTCCAATAATTAGTTTACATTCTATCTTACTTTCTCTTTTGATTGAACTAGATCAAAATGGATCAAATTTGAGCAAGATAGGATCACACCATCTACAATGGTGTACAAATGTTTGGAAGAAGTTAAAGGATGGAGAATGACACTGGAAAAATTTCCCTACACTTCTTCTGTCGTGGCATGAGATCGCCCCAAAAACTCGCACTTGGCATGATATCGCCCAAAAAAATTGTTCTTCAACAACATATTTAGGATCCTTTCAATCATCTTGGGTTAGGTGTACATGTTCCTTTTTTTATTTTTCATCATTTTTCACACTTTTTACATGCATTTCATACATTTGGTTCAAAACTTTTCTATATACACATATTTGACTACTTGTTCATTCTTAAAGTTTGCAGGACTATCCTTATGGGAAGCATTAGTCACATCAATATCACATCAACACATCAACAACAATCAACATAAACAACAAATATAAATGCAACATCTACACATATGTTCTGACCTTAGGGTCATCATCATCACTTTTCCTTTTACTTCCTCTTCTCTAGCTTCCACACTTCACTTTTTTATCACTCCATGCTTTTTCCTATCTCTCAGAACATGTTTTTCATTGATTTACATGGTTATCAGGTACACATCTCTATTTACTTTATGTTACTGATATTTCACACAATAATAGAAAGTGGGGGGGAAATGTAGACACTAAATCACGCACTTGGGTACATTTCTAGGTCTTAATCACATGCATTTCATTCATATGTTTTCTAAGGGAGAAAAATACTTATTGATCACTATATTTGACCTCTTGTTTTCCTTTTTGGTCTCCTTCTTGGCCTTGCACACCCTACTACCTAGTATGAACTTAGATATTTGTATCTTGCTCGCTCCTTTTGGGTCCTTTCTAGTTATTGGGAATCCTTATCTCTTAGGTGTCATTATTTTAGTGATCAATTACATAATTCAAACAAGGGAATAATATATATATATATATATATATATATATATATATATATATATATATATATATATATATATATAATGTTATGGGATCAAATTAAAGCACCAATATCTAAGTATCTACTATCACCACCTAAGGTTGTGTACAAAGGCATATAAAGAGGATCATTCCATCCATCTAGCTTCATTCAAAGGATAAGGTCCAGTTATTTTTCGTACAATTCATAAGAGGGGAAATTCATTTTTCCATGCAAACATCTATTTACATTTTCTACATCTAGCTACTTTCTCAATATCAAGTGTGACATGCACAAGAGCCACCTAGGGCACGATTTCTACACACACACACATAGAACTACATTGGGTTTGATATGTAGTGTAACGCTTGGTCATAAGTTTTCTTTGTTGATAGTTGAGGATGGTCCGAACCCATTTTTTATTATTTTATTTTTAGGATTTGATCTATTTTGGGGTTTTACAGGTTATCAATGACATTTGTGGGCTTGGTGAAACATACTAGTGACAGACAACAAATCGTTGTGACAGCTCATCAACCCTACAGAGATAATTTTCTAAGTGTCTGCACAAAATATAGCACCTAGATAGGGATCCTTAGGCTTAGGCACCCTATTACTTCCTTAGGCTCAGTGGTCCAACCTTCCTCTACACTTCTACATTTTTCTGGGCTCAGTTATGACATCATGTGTTTTGGTTTTACCAGTCTTCCACCTTTGCACACTTTAAGGAATATTACAAAATCAGATAAGTATTCTAACTCTCCATTGCACTTAGGGTTTCAATTCATATTACTTATTTGTTGTGTCACATTTTTTACTTTACTGCTTTATTTATTGCTCTGACTCTTAAATAGCCTATCTAAGGTTTAAACAAAAATATCATTTTTTGTTATATCAATATTATGCCTAGTAATCTCAATTATAATCTCCTTCTCAATTGTCTTTGGTTATATTTATGAATGAAACTCTTTCTTCTTATTCCCTTACCACACCTTCTTCCATGGATAATGGTATAATATATTCCACATATCATGTTTCTAATCTTTATGATATCCCTCTCATACATGATAATGAAGTAACTACTTACAATGTACATCATTCTTCTCTTGTGATTGACTACAATGCTACTAGTTTACAAGATGAACTTTCTCTTGAAACCCATGATACTCCTCCCACTATATCTCATTCTCGCCCACATGATGCTCCATCTCCAATCCATACTTCTTCACACTTACATTTAATTTTTTCCCTTTATGATGGTTGTTACATTTACAATACCTAAGATGTTAGGAGACACTCATGTCACCCTTCACAATGTCACCATGACCATGGCTTTAAAATTTGTTTCTTGGCACAACTCTCAATGCACTTCTAATGATTTTATTCTTATTGATTCCAATGTTACATCATTTGTTACACCTTCCTCATCATAAGTTAGAACAGAGTGTGTTGATTTGATAATGATTCATAATTCTCTCACTTTCCAAGCATCTATGAATAACTCATTTACTATGGCTACACCTCATCTTTTTACATCCATGGGGGAGATAAATTTCCCTATTTCCATATTTATGTATATGGTCATATGCATTGTTTCATACAACTTTAATGCTTCTAATCTTCCCAAATTACACCTATTACTTATTATGAGTCTTGTGTCTCTCCCTCCATTACTTTTGGTTGATGTTGATGAGCCTCATATCACTATATATGTTTCACATCTCTTGACTCACACATTGATCTTTATATTTGAACTTACTTTTTCCACTATTTCCAACAAGACCAATGTTCCACCTATTCTATTTTCTCCTAATGTAAACACTCTTATTTTTTATATAATTCCTACTCATGCAGTTGGGATCTTAGACTCTATATGGTTCTCACCCCACTATGTAGCTCTTGTCTTGCCCTTCTACTTTATGACACACTGTTGTTCTAGGATCAAACACAACTATTGAGGGTGTACTTACCTACATGGACCTCACCTTTCACACATACATTAGGGGAAGCCTCTCTCCCCTCTCCTACTCAATGTATTTCATATTCTAATAGTTCAAAAAAAATCAAATCTTTTTAAATATTCAAAAATACTTGCTTAGATCTTGATTGGATGTATTCTTTCTTTCTCATACTATTTTATGTTGTACATTGCTCACCATATTATTTTGATACATAGTATGCTCTATCCTTTTTCCATACACACATGCATGTCCACATGGTACCATTGAGGTGAATGAACAATACTAATGTCAGGATAAAAATATTATTATCCTAACTAATTATGCATTCCATAATTAATAAGTTTATTAATTATTATTATTTTGTTATATTTAATTATAACCATCCTTCTGTTTTATATTTGAATATTTCAGGAGTTGTTATATTGTTTTAACAATATATTTGTTTTTATTCAATTGTTGCTTCCCAGATGTTATTGGAAGCTAATGTAATTGGAAATATAGTTGCACCTATACAACTTAGTCTCCTGTTTGTATTTGGCTGTGCAATATCTATAAATATTACAGCCCATTCTCTGTAAGTTTAGTTGATCAAGATTAATAAAAGTTAATCAGGATTTCACCCCTGTTGCTGAATCAAAATTTTGTACCAGAGTGAATTTAAGCTCCTGGAAAGGTTGGAGAAGGTTGCAGAAGAAGGATAATTCGTGGAGAAGAAATCTGCATCATCGGAGAGCCAGTGCTTCCTCCTGCAGCTTCTTAGACCTCCCTGCAATCTCACAACCTCCTGTGCATTCTCTAGGTAAACATAAATCAATTTTTTTTTGCCTTGGTGATATCTACACCAAGCAAATTTGTTTCTGGAGCTTAGACATATACAAAATTAAAAAAAGAATCATCATCATCAATCTCCAGTATTAGCTTCAGCCAATACTACTAGGCTATTATAATTGGAGGATTCTTCGCTATATTTGGAGGTCAAGTTACATTGTTTGTCAAGTCTAGCATTGGCAAGTGACACTCCACCACGTCCCTGTTAATTACCATGACCCTGCACACAAAACAAAATAGTTAGAATACTCAAAGACGTGGAAATCTAAAGCAGTGAAGGAAATACAATACAAAGAGAACCTTCTTCAAGATGGAACCCTCCCTCCATGCACAACCCCCTACGTCCACTCCTCCAGCCCATGCAGTGACCTACATCAAAGAGATCCCTACATTAAAAACAAACAAAGGTCGTGCCCACACATTGAGCTCCTCTCTTCATCCTCCACATCCAGCACAGTGGCATCAAACCAATAGCTGCACAAGCAAACAAAAAGGTAGATTAAGCACTTAACAACCTGTTCATTGGGAGATTAAGTATTGCTATTTATCCTCCACGCACAACATTATGATTCATAGAAAACACGGTGGAGATCATTTATGTGGCTGAGGCATAGAAAACAACGATCAAACAAAAAACGTGGCAGATTTGGCATTACAAATTTGGCTATCCCTCCACATGACCTGCAACGCAAACTAAACAGTGAAGAAATCATACACAGTGACCTGTATCACAAAAATGTGGAGATTACAAAAAGGTTTATATACAGATTGCGGCCTGCACAAAAACAAAAAAGTGGCATCCAAAGCAATAGAGATAGATATAAAACAATACAAAGGCATTTGGATCCATTTTTCAAGTGAGAAGAAACCCTTAATCGACCATCCACTCATTGATAGACACGTGGAGTCTCTGCCAGGTCATTTTGTACAAAGGTATGTCGTTTTTTCATATACTTTAAATACAAGTTTTCTCATTTCCATTTCAAGCGCTCATATGAGCCATGTTGGATAGAGGAAACAACTTGGAGGGATGGGGTGTGGGGTTCGAATCCCAACAACAACACAAAAACACGTTTTTTGAAATTTGGTGGATTTTTTGGCGGAACCACTAAATTTAGTGGAAAAATTCAAATTTAGTTATAACTAACTAAATTTAGCAAGAAAAACCCTATTTTAGGGAAAAAAAAAAATCTCCACTCTACATATTTTTGTATTCTGAGCACTTTTTGCCAAAGAAGGGCTACCTAAAAACTTCATTCTGAGATAGTTTTTTATGGTTGTTTTCTCAGCAAGTTGTATTGGGCTCCGGAGGCCACCAGGGCCCACGAAACAAAAAAAATTTACCTACCATTCAAATTTTCTAGTTTTTTTAATGTAAATTGTATACTGTTGTATATTGTACTAATTTGTAGGTTGCCATTATCAACTGAAAACTTTGTAACTACTCAAAAACTGGCAGAATTGTAATAAAAAACAATAAAAAATTGGTTCTGTAACACTCACGAGATCCTAGATCTCATTCGCAACGTTCGGTATATACGGTGCCTCTAGGAAGCTCTTACGGGTAAATTCATCATGACTACTATTGCACTTAATGCCTAATATAGCTGCAACAACATCTTCTAAGCATCATCGCAATAAATCGATGGGGAGTAATAAGGTCACAATGCACACACTATGAACCATCCCATCTGTCTGTGAATGATTTCACGACATAAATCTGGACTAAGAAATTATCCAAGTATATAGCGAAGTTACACACGCGTATGAGGATATTTCTTTGAGCTGGTGTCAATAATCACATTGACTCCATCATTACTGTCTTGGTACCACATATTGAATTCTTTCATGTATGTTAACGCCTCTTTCACGTACCGCCAGGTATATAGAAAGGGTGAGCCTCTTCCACATACCGACGGGTATATCGGAAGGGTGCGTATATAGAAAGGTTTAGTATATCGAACTAATGGTATATAGATTAGGAGACCTAATAACTGGAGTGATAAGAGCCAAACCCTGTCAGTGATCTCTACAAAATGGGCACCAATGCCCCAAAAAAAATTCTTCCAAATTCACAATTTCTTAGAGGAAGAAACTATGCTACATGGAAGACAAAAAATAAAGACACAACTTGAGTTTGAATAGATCTAGTCTATTTTGAATGGTACTCTAACCAAATAAGCCACTGATACAACACAAAAATGGTAGTTTGATAAATTAGATCAGAAGGCAAAACTCATCATCTTGTTTGGAGTGTCCGATGATGTGCAACCCCACGTTCAAGATGCCAAAACAGAAAAATAAGCGTGGGATAAATTGAGCACAGTATATGAGGCTAGGAACAAGAATGTCATACTGAATTTGTAGAGTCAGTTACATACATTGAAGTTCAAGCAGAACGAGAAAATTGAAGCTTTCTTAAGAAGAGTTACAGAATTGAGGGCTTCACTTTTATCCCTGGGGGAACTAGTCACAGATGATGCTCTCGTTCCCATTCTTCTAAGAGCACTCCCCTCTTCTTACCACATTTTTGTCACAACACTAAACGTGATAGATACGACATTTGGTTTTGAAAAACTGGTAAACCTACTACAACAAGAGGAAGTAATGCACAATAAGGATGATGAAGAGGAGAAGGAAATGTCTTCACATCAAAAATGGAAAGGAAAAGGTAAAGGAAAACCTAATTCCTATAAGAAGTCCCAACATCAAAATAAATTTCACGGGGAAAATCAACAGAAGAAGCAATGTCCTATCTGTAAAAGAGGATATGACTTAAAAGATTGTTGTTATAACACTTACAAGAAAGGTTCATCCAGCAACTCTAGACCACAACAACAAAAATCTTACAAGGGACATTCTAACAACAATTGCGGGTAGAAAAAGGGGAAAAGAAGACCCTACCAGTAAGGTAATATTTTTGAGCAACAAGACCGGTCAGACAATGAAGACTTCTTGTTCACTGCTCACTTAAGTGAACCATCCACGTCATCTAGTGATGTCTAGTATGTTGATTCAGGAGCCACTTGACACATGACTGGCCACAGAGATTGGTTTATTTCAATGAGGGACATGCCATCAAAAATCATGTTTCGTTGGGAGATGATTCTTCATATACAGTTCAGGGGATTGGAAACATTTCTCTACCCCTTGGTTCACGCAAATGTAGACTATCAGATGTCCTATATGTCCCTGGGTTGACAAAGAATATTCTTTCAGTTAATGAACTCCTAGATCACAACCTGAAAATTGACTTTGATAGTCAATCCGGCAAGAAAATGTGCTTGATTCGAGATAAATCAAGAGGCTTGAAAATAATTGCAAAATCCTCCAATGTGGGACACATGTTCCAACTTGATTTTGTTCACAAAGATGATCAAGCACTTATGGCTAAAAACTCCACCTCAACATAGTTTTGGCATCAAAGATTTGGTCATGTAAGTTTCAAATATCTCGAAACACTTCGCCGGTGTAAAATGGTACATGGGCTACCATCTCTTTAGAAGGATACAAACAAGTGTCCTCGCTGCCTAACAGGAGAACAACACAAAGTTTCATTCCAGAGGAGTACATTTCAAGCTCATGGTAAACTTGACTTGGTTCATACCGATATTTGCAGTCCAATGCAGCCAAGTTATTCTAGGTTCAAGTACTTCATGCTTTTTGTTGACGACTATTCACGGAAAATGTGGATTTTCTATCTTCGCAAGAAAAGTGAAGTGTTTGAAACCTTCAAAAAATTTAAAGTAGCAATTGAGAAAGAAACTGGTCATCACATCAGAACTCTCCACTCATATCGAGAGGGGGAATTCACCAGTGATGAGTTCAGAGCCTACCTACAAACTCATGGGATTCGTCAACAAATGCCTCCTCCACACACACCACAGTAAAATGGTGTTTTTGAGAGAAGAAATCATACTATTATGGAAATGGTGCGATGCATGATCGATGATTCTGAACTTGCAAAGACAATAGTGTATTTGTTGAATAGAACACCCACAACTACTCTTGATGGAATAACACCACCAGAAGCATGGTTAAAAAGGAAACCATCCATTGCACACCTCAGAGTATTCGGGTGAAAAGAAAGCATGCACATACCCAAACAAAACAAAACAAATTGGATATAAAGTCACAAAAACTCATCTTCATTAGGTACAGTGAAGAGACTATTGGGTATAGATAGATGGATCCTAAGACCATAAAAGTCTACACTAGCTGAGATGTTGAGTTTTTCGAGAAGAAGGAAGCATATTCTCCTCCTCCAGCCTCACAAGATGTAGGTTTTTCACCTGTTGTAAAAATTGAAGCTGATGTTCCCTTAGAAGAGGAAATTAATGATGGGGATGATGGTGTTGATCAGATAGAACCATGACCCATGGGAACATTTTTGTGTATGCCTAAATGGTGTATAAGTACATTACGAGATGTAAGATTGGATGCTCCACCAGATACATCCACCCCTGGATCACTGACTGACAGTAAAACAAGATAATAAGTTAACTTTGCTTTGATGAGTAGATTTATTGAATCAGATGAGCCCTCAACAGTCCAAGAAGCCCTACAGTCAAAATCTTGGAAAGATGCCATGGATTCTGAATATCAATCAGTGATGAAGAATAACACTTGGCAGTTTGTTGATCTTCCACCAGGGAAGAAACCCATTGGATGCAGATGGATATTCAAAACTAAGTACAAAGTAAATGGGACAGTGGACAAGTACAAAGCAAGACTTGTAGCAAAGGGGTGCGTACAAAAAGAAGGCATTGACTATGAGGAGACATTTTATCCCATAGCTAAGATTAAAATGATCAAGATGATCTTTTCTCTAGCTACTTAGTTTGGATGGAAAGTTCACCAAATGGACGTAAAAAGTGCCTTCCTAAATGGAGATTTATAGGAAGTCTACATGACTCAACCTGAGGGATATGTAGTACCTGGTCAAGAAGCAAAGGTATGCAGACTCAGGAAATCTCTGTATGAGCTCAAACAGGCACCCTGGGCATGGTACATCAAGATTGATGAGCGTCTTGTACAACATGGATTTGTTAGAAATCCATACGATCCCAATCTCTACCTCAATAAGCAAGGGGGGAGATGGTGATTTTTGTTGTCTATGTTGATGATCTAGTCATCACTGGTAGTTCATTGAGGATGATCGATGTAACAAAGAAAGATCTTAATCGATCGTTCGACATGACCGATCTCAAGTTGATGCACTATTGTATTGGATTGGAAGTGTGACAGAAAGAAAATCATATTTTTGTTTCTTAGATGAAATATACCAAGACTACGCTCAAGAAGTTTAGGATGATGGATTGCACACCAATTGCTACACCCATGGGGAATAGATTGTAGTTATCTCATTCAGATCCATCTCCTGAGGTAAGTGCCACTCTCTCTATCGGCAACTGATCGGGAGTCTCATTTACTTGACCTACACTAGACTAGATATCAGCTTTGCAGTGAGCTATCTATCCACGTTCATGCAGGAACCCAAATTTTTTCATTAGAAAGCAGTAAAGTGCATTTTGAGATATCTCAAAGGATCAATGGATCTTGGTCTAGAATATAAGAAGAATGAAAACTTCTTCTTGACTGGATATTCGGATTCAGATCATGCAGGTAACATTGATTATAGAAAATCCACTTCTGGATTTGTATTCTTTATGGGATCTAGACCAATATCATGGGGAAGTAAGAAACAACACTTTGTTTCTCTCTCTTCCACAGAAGCTGAGTATCGTTCTGTAGGAGAAGCTATCTGTGAATTTATTTGGCTATGTCACATACTGGAAGGACTTGGAATACCACAAGAAAAACCTACCACCATGTATGTTGACAATGAAGGTGTTCTCAAAATTGTTCGCAATCCATTTTTTCATGAGAGAACAAACCACATTGAGGTTCAGGTTCATTTCATACGTGAACATGTGTTGAAGCACAACATCCAGCTTTAATTTTTTCCAACTTCTGAACAACGCGCAGATATTTTCACAAAGTCACTTGCACGTGACAAGTTTGAGTTGTTCAAAGAGTTCCTCTCCTCATCTCTTCAGACAATGCACAATTAAGGGGGGGAATGTTAGGAAAAAAATATTATTATCTGAATTAATTATGCATTCCATAATTAATAAGTTTATTAATTATTATTTTTTGGTTATATTTAATTATATCCATCCTTTTGTTTTATATTTGAATATTTCAGGAGTTGTTATATTGTTTTAAAAGTATATTTGTTTTTATTCAATTGTTGCTTCCCAGATGTTATTGGAAGCTAATGTAATTGGGAATATAGTTGCACCTGTGCAACTTAGTCTCCTATTTGTATTTGGCTGTGCAATATCGATAAATATTGCAGCCCATTCTCTGTAAGTTTGGCTGATCAAGATTAATAAAAGTTAAACAGGCTTCTGACCCTATTGCTGAATCAACAACTAACATGTTATCACATGATGTATTATTCTTGGAACTATTATCTAATAATCCCATTGAGTCTCCTGGGGTCATCTACCTTTCCTATTTCTCTATTATTTAGGTTTTATAATTGCAACATCTACTAATTTCATTCCTATTTTTAGTTATGTACATTTTGGCATAGTATCATTTTTTCTAACATGCTAATGGGTACTTCATGTGTAGTATTTATCTCACAGGCTTACTTCCAACCATGGTTATCTAATTTATTTGTATCTTTTCTATGCTTTTATCTTGATTGGCATTGTTTGATGGCTACATCGTATGATTGATTGTTCATTTTGGTTATATAGCCGTGAAGGATTCAAGTGTCTTGTGAAATCCAAAGTGGTGTCTCATGTATTCAACCAACTACATGATGTGTCTTTTTCCATGTTATTGTGTGTTTTGACTAATTTTTATTATATAATTCCATGCTTATTTGTGACTAACATTTTATACTAGCTCTTTCCCATTATTTTTCATATGTCTTGGTTATTACCATGAGAATTCCCTATTCCCCTACAGGAGTTCTATTTCAAATTTGCATATCAGTTTCATCTTTCTTCATTTGGTCTACACTCACATTGGTTCATCTCACATACCCCAAATGAGTGAGGGAAATCATTAGGTGATTATTTGAGCCTCTCAACACTTCAAAGACTAGACACATACTGGTACAAAAAAAATAGGAATAAACAAGAGATACAAATAGGTTTGGAATTATCATTGGGACAAAATCATAGCAGGGACAGAAACACCCAATACATACAACAACTGTGTGTACTAGTTTCCCACCTAGGTGTTTCTATCCTAAAGTTAGAAACCGTACAATACATGATCAAAATATTTCCACTAACATTTTTCTCCAAAATCCAACAACAGATACTCATTTAGAGGTTACTATCAGTTACAACTAGAAAAAAATCAGTGGCAAGTAACATAATTTGAGCAAGGGAACTAATTAATCTATTTTATGGGGATCGAATAAGGAATGACACCTAGGTCATATGTAAGACAATGATATTTTTAGAACAATGTGTCATCCGTGGCCAATTTTTATTGGATTTGTGACCATCCGCAATGGTACTTATTCATAGGGAAGTGTCAAAGGTTGGAGGGAAAATCCTATATCTCTCCTAATACTCTTCCCTTGGTGAAAGGACACCTAAATCCTTAGTAGAGCAATAGGATGGTTAAATCCTCAATTTGGAAATAGGATGCCTAAATCCTTAATACTTTTCTAGCTGACTCCAAGGAATAAAATACACAATAACAATTTTATCTCTTCTCTCATGCCATACATGTGTATTTTATCCTTGGTTTACTTTTTTTTCAATACGCATTCCTATTTTCACATTTACAAAGTTAAAGTTCAATTTCATTTATCATAAGAAAGGGCTACACTTATCTTATTTTGCATGTTTGACTTTATTCCGATAAAAGGCAACACACAAATGGAACAAAAAGTAATCTCAATCACAAGATGCTCAGGAAATTGATATATTCAAGGAACAAATGCATGCATCATTTCTACTACGCACATAAGGTCATGCCTAGGATCGTTATCCTCTCTTAGATTCCATGATACACATGTTAATAACTCCATTCGGCAAGTTATAAATTATAATCTCCATCCAACATGTAATCAACTACAAACTCCTTCGACTCTCCATAAAGAGATTTATTCTTATATACTTTATGTTACCGAATACTCATTCACCAGCATAATGTTGGGGAAAATGTAGATAGAAAATCATGCACTTACTATTTGCATCACTCCTCTAAATATATTATTATGTGCATAATTCCTATGCAAGAAAACTAGACATTAACAATACTTATTTTGTTTTTACATTACTTTATCCTTTTGATACTCTTATCATTTACTTTTCTTGAATGAATACCTTACTTTTAGAAATCGGACAACATGTGAATCATATTTGTATTTTCCACTATATCATCTGAGCATTTTGAACAATACTACTCATTAAGGACAGGAACACCCAGGTGTTATTGTTCCCTTTGGACGCTTCTATCCTTTTCCCTTATTTTTTCAGATTTGAAATGTCACATTACTTGTTATCTTTTCTAAAACCTTTCTTATCACTTTGGGTCAGCATTTTTTTTGTTTATGACAAAATTCAAACAAGGGAATCATATATATATACATGACTTACTCACTTTTATTAGGGGGCTAGACAATTTGGGATTATTATTTACTATCTACTACTTGGGTAAAGAGAAACATTCAAAGATTGAATTTGGGTTGCATTTATATGAGGGCTATTTTTGAATTCCATCTCACACATTCATATTGGGGGAAAGTAGTTGTAGATTTCTATCTTGGTAAGACTGGAGCAAGGGAAATATAGCTTCAAGAGACATGATTCAATTACACACACTAGAACTACATAGAGTCTGAAATGTATTGCAATGATAGGTGAAAATTACATTGGTGTGACCACCAAGGTCAATTTGAATCAAGCACATGCATTATTTGTTTCATCTAATGTTTATTTGAGCCTTATGCAGGTATCTAGGATTTGTTTTACATGTTCATGTGTGACAGTAAAACCCTGTACTGGAGCTAGAATGAGAAAGAGAAAAAGAAAGAATAAAAGTTCATACCTTGAAAATATCAATAGAGAAACGTCTACTAGGACACTAGTGCCCGCGAGGGCCTGTCCTTCCCTATGAGGTTCTATCCAAATGAGTTTCATATTATAGTTTTCCAGATGACTCTTATTCAGTCTAGATCCATCATACTCCACTCAGTTTCTAGCCCAAAATTATTCTAGATCTTTGATTACAAGATAAGTCACTCTTATTCTCTATATTTTACGCACTTGCCTGTTTCTTGTATAATAGATATTGTTTATTATTGTTATCTATTTGATCTCAGTCCTCATATTAAGCTTTGATTTCTGTTAAATCAACAAGTGAAATCCTTCCAATTTTTTCATTTTCTTTACTTTTTGGAAGTTTAGATTTACAAAAGTTACAAACATTATTTATATTTGAGTTATAGTTTAGTTTCTTTAATCGAAGTTGAATGCAATATATGTTACAGGTTTTTAACATGGATAATTCTAACACTAATACATCTGAAGAAAACTATCGAGATCAAATAAAATGTTTTTGTACACTCATGTATGTTTTTACTTTAAGCATGTAATTTTAAGTTACACACATAAAGGGTTTCTAAATGTATACATTCAAATTTGGTATCATATCATTTGGCAATGAAACTTTTGGCTATGTTCTTTTACTAAAAAAAATTCTCACATTCTAAGCCCAATCATCACATCTCTCTAGATTTGTCTTGAATTTATCATCTCCACACTCTACTTTTTCATTCATTTAAGAATTAATAACTAACTAATATAGTAAATTCCCTCCAAACATATTTTCATAAATTCTAGTTGTACACAATTTTCAACTTGGGAAAAACCATATAGATTGATCCATAGTGGCCTATCCCCTTCATCTTCTGACTTTTTTTAATTTTAATATGTTAAGTGTGTCATTTCATCTTCCTAGTTTTATCCTTATCATAATAGTTATCATATGGAATGTTATATAAACAAGTTAATATCACTTCATTACTCACCTGATACTTTCATAAACTCCGTTTATAGATATCAATACAAAATCAATCAAGGACATGTTAAATTTACCAAAAATAGTTTCACATCACTTAGAAAATCCATTATTATAGGTTTAAAGTACTCAATCATGTCAAAGAGTCTAGTTTCCTACATTTTAAAGCACGTAAAGGTCCTAAAACTATGTATTATCATGGGAAAATTAACTCCAATCATTTTGAAATGTTCTAAAGGAACAAAAAGGGTTTATTCTATCAATTGAAGTATACCACATTATACAACTACCATGTTGGGTACACTTTCTACTCTGTATTTATCCCATTACCTTTATGTCAAGTGACATGAAGGCACTTATAGGGGGTTGTCTTAGATCAAATTCACACTAGCACCTACACCTAGGTGAACTACATGAGGCTTAATCCCCCTAAAGGGAATGTAATGCAATAATTATATTATTTTGTTAGGGGTTGATCATCAAGGGTAGTCTATCCTTAACACACATAAGTTTCTCCTTTTTTTAATCTAATTCCTTGATGAAGGGTATTACAAGTATCTAGGTTTTTCACTTATGGTAGGTCATTATAGGTTGTGTGACAAGAGAAACATACAATAAAACATGATTCTAGACAAGTGAAGGGCACATAAATTTATATGACCTCACTACAAGAAGGTCTAAGACCATACAATAGAATTCAATTCCATACAAAAGAAGGGAAAATCATACATTATTTGTGCAGTCCTGTACCAAACCACTTTTTAATTACAGTCTCAAAAATGAAGTATCTTTAGTATTATATTATCTTGTTTTCCCAATCTACACATTCAAAAATCCTCTTTTCTACTATGTACAACTAGGTCTTCATTTCCTCTCATGTATTTAAGCTATCATTGTATCATTTATCGATGTTGCAACTATTAATGCATTATTCTAACTATGCATGATTAATTATAAATTAATTAATTTAGAATAACCTTTTTGACAAACCCTTCCATCCTATATATTTACACATTACATTCTTATATATGTGGTGTAAACACTCTGAATAAGATGAAAATATTCATGCAATCATATTTTATTTAGCCAATAGTTGTCAAAATTGTATTGTTACAATACCTATATAGGATAAAATGACAATGGTGAAGGTTCTAGTTCACACTATTTTTTGGGTCCTCTTCACCTTATTATTTGGAATTGTGGTGTCCTGTTTATTTATAACAACAATGTAAAATTGTGTTAAATCTAATATTATTCTAAAACCACATCTTATTAGTTATTATTACTTAAAAAATATTATTTTTACAAAAATATAAATTTTAATATTTGTGATTAAGTGTATTGCATTATTAATTTTAAACCACTTTCAATATTTGTAAAAGGAATCAAAAAATATTTCTCCAAATGAGAGTGTCACTCCTCTATTCTTTATCATTCGATTTCAAAAAAATATATAATTATAAAAAATCAATATAGGGATCGAGGATCCAATTTTGCATGTTGTGTATTTCTTCATTATATTATTGTAGGGGTCAAGCTAACCACAATCAAACTAGACCAAAAATTATTAAACTATATTCAATTTATTTATAATATTAAAGGGATGGAAAATTTTATTCTAAGAAAGGGGAGATATTAATGGGATAAAATATTTCTTTCACAATCTTATGATGCTTCATTTTAATAAAAAAAATTATTATGTTGAAAGGTGTTTCCAAATGGGATTTTCGGCACTTACATCTAACACATGTCATACAAATGAACAGTGTGTTTGTCTTTTTCCAGTGAGTTTTTAAATGTGACTAGTTATTCATCATTGATTAGACTACAGTGGGTTTTTTTAATTTTTATTGGTTTATGATGTGAATAGGGAGAGTTTGGGCATGATAGTTGGGATTTATCACTCCTAAGAAAATGCACCCATGATAAGAATCTTTGAATAATTTAATATTGATGGCCACCTATTTTATCTTAACATTGGAGTTCAATAGATGTGGCACTTTTAGACTTGAGATATGGCCAAATGTTAACTAATATTGAAAATGTGGGAAATCCACATGGAAGTGGAAAACATGTCACAAGTGATGATGTTAATGTGTTTAGAAAAAATTGTGATAATAACAAAGAGGTTTAAAAAAATGCCGTTTTTTAAAAGTCACTATATCATTTAGTATTGACGTTTGTTGTTGTTGCACAAACTACAAAGACTTCTAAATCATGGTGTAAGTTATAGGTTGATGATACCATCACACACAATGATTATGGCTCTATTGACATTCTTATCATACCTAATTTTTTTGAATTGGGATTCATGTACAAGGATATTCATAAAATTCTTCCAAAAGTAAAATAACATGAACCAAAATTTATTATATTTGAACATCCTACCTTCTTTTAACTGTGATTTGCTCTCATCTAAATGTAATTCTTCAAAACATTTTCAAGAAAGGTTGACTAGTGACTTGCAAACGAATCTCTTTTGTTAAATAAATATTTTTTTATTTGATGGTGAGTAGGAAATGGAATAATTTAAGAAATAGTTTGATTTACTAGATGAATTAGAAACCTTGCAGAATTCAAGCCTTGAATCGTTAAGTCTATTACTATTGGAATATGGGGAAATTAGGTAGAATGATGCAAGGAAACACTATTTTAAATTATATACACATTTGATATGCCTATTGTAGACCTAAACATATGTAAAAAATAAAATTTGGTAACTTTTTCTTATGCAATTCCAAGGTTGGTCATGTACCCTTGTTAAGATAAATGTTCACATTCATAATCCAATCAGTTCATCTCTCTAGCACTCTTGTGACTTGATTATCATTACACTCTACTTTTTCATCAATTATAAGAACATTATCTAATACAAGTAGTAAAAAACATCTATTCTTCATGTCCAAACTTCTTGTTTTACATATCTCGTTCTCTATCTAAAAATTTACAACTAGGTTAGGACATGGGGTCTAGTTTTGTCCGACTTATATGGTCATGTATCTTCAAATTCACTGAATTTATTTTCAATTTGGATATATTTGTTGGGTCATTTCATCTTCCTATGGTTTTCCTTATTAGAATATTTCACCTACGAAATCCTATATAAGTAATTGAATGTCACTATATGATTCGCATGGCACTCTTACAAGATCCTATTACAAATATCAATCCAAAAGAACTAAAGGTCCCAAAATCTACCAAAATTAGTTCCATAGAAATTATATCAGTCCCTACTAGAGGTATGAATAATTGAACTACTTCAAAGATTCTAGATTCATCCATTCTAAGCATGCAAAGGTCATAGAGGCGTGTCTTAGAAAGAGAAATTTTAGTATAATCATTATTCAAGGGTTTCAAGGAAAAAGGGTTAGGTCACATAGTTAAGGTAGACCACATCTCATTACTACCATGCTAGGTCAATTCTACACTATATAGTTAGCTTGTTATATTGGTTTCAAGAGATGCGAGGGCACCCCCTAGGGGGTTGGTTACTTTCTCACACTTGCACAAGAACCTAGGAGAAATACATGAGGTTTGATCCTACAACGAAGGAATGTAGTGCAACATTAGTTTAATAGATGGGTTTCTGACCACAAAGTTTAGTCTAGCCTCACCACATATACATTTTTTATTGCTTTAGTTTGTTAATTCTTCCGTAGGTCTTTATGGTTCTATAGGTTTCTAGGGAATCCGTCTCACCACAATCACAAATGCCTAAATTATTTCTTCTTTTTGTTATTATTATGAGTTCTCACATATGATATGTTGTATTTATAGCTAAATCCCATGTTACTTCTACCCAATATGATCATGCAACTTTAACAGAACATTAAGAGTGGGTAAATAAAAAAATGACTCGCTAATAAAATTTTACTCACCCATCAAAGAATTTATTTGGAATTCGACAAAAAGACCAGAATCCTATTAAATGTTTCTAGAAACAAATTGGATTAAACGGTGCAAGTTACTATTGAATATAATATCATGAATATTTGGGTGGGAGGATACATATGGATTAAGGTGAGATACACATTGATGATTTAGCACTCTAGGCAGACCTCATCTTAGTGGTAAAGGCTACAAATAGATTATAGAAGGATTTTTTTCAAAAAATTCAAGAATACTTCACATAGCTGAGGGTAGTGCTTAGCGTTCCCCACACATTAGAAATGGTGTAGGCTAAATTTAATTTTTTCCAATTATTGGCTTAGTTAGACGGTACATGTGTTGATTGTAGAAATGTATAATGTGATGCACTATCATATATTGTCTAATTATTAGGTAGGAATCATAGTTGACTACATTAATGAATGTAGTAAGAAGAAATCTCCTCCAAAATATTTATTTAATTACAAATGCGGATGGAAATTACATACTCGATCTACTTATAAACCCAAAGTAGATAATTGAAGAAGCAAATTTTTCATTAGGAAATTATTTAAAAGGTTTAATTTTGTATAAATAATGCATCTTATCATTATTTTATCAAGTAATTCTTCTCAAAAATTACAAATCGCATGGTGCACTTAGTAATATACAAGAAATTGATCAGGCCATACAAAATTTATTATAAGGGTTTTGAATCAAAAGTTTCCACTGTGTGAAGAAAAGGTAGCGTATTCATAAATTCATGATGGACATCACTAAGAAAATAGAAAGGGAAACTTTTGTTAAAGATTTTCTAAACACGGACTTGACAGAGTATGAAAATATATTTAGTGCCAAATCCTCCAAAATTAGGCTCCCGTTTATGGTTATAAAAAGGCTAGAGGAGGACTTTAATAAATGTCATATGACTAAGAAGAAGGAAAAGAAATTTTTGGTTTAGTTTATTTATGTAACTCTTTGTCTGACTCTTGGTCTGATCTTGGGAATGTAGGATCCTATATTTTATACTATGTCTATATCAATTATTGTGTAGATTTGGTTATGCATGATATTTGGTGGAATTTTAATATTGGAAAGTACCAATTTAATTGGGTATGAAACTAAATCTATTTAAAGATTTTTTAGTATTATTTTTTAGCTTTATTATTAGTACACGTGTAAAAGTAAGATGAGCCATTTCCCCCATCTTTGTTCATTGTAAATATTGTACCCAAGTTTTGTTTTAATTCATATCAGTTTTCTATAAAGTAACAACAAGAAGCTTCACCATGTCCATTGTGTTCACTTGTTTGAGATATGTATTATCTTTCTTCAATTATTTAAATATTTGTTATGCTTTGATAGGTTAAGATTCAAATATTAATGGTTATGTTAAATTAATGAATGCAAATTGAGTGAATGATAATTTATATGATTCAAGAAAACATATTGATCTTTGTTTATGTATGATTTGTGGATGTGCTTAGGTATTTGTAATAGTGCATGGATTGAATGTTAAATTATGATTTTGAATTAATTCATTAAATATTATGAATTTGGTTGATTTGAACTATTGTTTCATTCATTCTTTTTGTTTCTTAACTTGTGAAATAAAAACTTGGGTTATTTTCATGATTTAATATTATGCATGCAATAATAATGTTCCCTCATATTTATGCATATGATTTGTAATATTTTTAGTATTACAGTGAGTTCTCTAAATCTTGATTTCTATCATTATAAGTGGACTATGTTTTCTCTGGGTTGCTTCAAGGTCAAAAAGGGGTTTAATATTATTTTCCACCATATATTTCCCTCCTTTTGATTTTTTTATGGAATACAATTCACTTTGTTTAGGTTTTTCCCTAGTTATGGGTGATTTTTCCAAATTTTACATATTCCTCCAAAGGTTAATGAGAGTCGCATAGTTCCCAATAGAGTTATATGTTTTGAGTATTCCATATGTTGAAATCCTATTTCTAACAGGGGTTATAAAATAAGTAAGATTACATTTTCAACTTTTTTGGAGACCGTGTCAATACTTATATCAACACATAGTAAGGAATTGCATTGATGACTATTGGGTCATCGATTAAATTATTGATTTATACTTGGTGTGTGGAATGGGATATTTTCATGCCACATGGTGGTTTTAGATGTTATGAAGGACACCTTGAGGTATTGGTCACATTTCTCCATATGGACCAAGAAAAAATGGTGGAGTGCTCCAAATGCATATTTCTTAATGGACATTAAAGACCCAAACCCACCCCTATGTTCCACCATTACAATAATTTTAAAAATCCCCTAGGGGTTATATCAAGATGACGGGATCAATGACTTTGGTCTCCTAGATTTCAATTTCATTAATTGGTTTACTTGCAACGTGTGGATTGGTATATTTTCATGCCTCCTACTAGTTATAAGGACTTGTCTTACTAAAATTTAACTACAAGTGTTGTACGAGGTTTTTGAATCACCAATTCCAATAGCTAATAAAAAAAAGTAAGTTTAATTGATTCAATTAAGGAGAAAATGTAAAAAAAATATTGAGAGCATTGTCTGGTATATATAATAAATAATATGTTTTTTAATAGGAAAATTATATATATATACCTATATAATAAACTATTGTTTAGACCACATGGATTTAAAATAGTTCATTTTCAATGGTTGGTAATTTTTTTGTGTTAAATTGCTAAGTGATTAAATTTTATACATGATATGACAACTATTAATATAGGAATTCAATATTGTATGTCAAATCATTATTATTATTAACATATATTAAGGTGTATTTTTTGTATTAATAGGTGAAAAACATATTTAAAAATAGTATTGAAAGTAGTGTAGGATTATTATATTTACATAAAAATAAGTGAAATGAACATTCCATAATAAGGCACTAACGAATATCCAATGGGTAGTGGTGTAATGGTTCTTGGGTTTCCTAGTAATTGGGAGGTCTAAGATTCAAATATCAGCTTCGTGTTAAGAAGGACTTATACCGATGATTTGGATACCCTGTTGATAGGGAAACATGATAATGTGGTTTTATCTGTGGGCTAGACGAGAGCTTAAAACTTCCATCCTTAGATGGTTCCACAGTCAGTGTGGGATGGTGATGCCACAATGGGATAGGGCCCTCTCCCTAGGTAACCTAACCAAAAAACAAAATAAGGCACTAAGGAATAGTCCACATTTTTCAAGTATTAAAATTTATAATAGTCCACATTGTTCAAATAATATTCCATTTCAAAGCTTTCCATTGGTTAGAGTTTAGAAATAAATTAACATGGATGAATGCTATATAATCATAACTTGTAATAATGAGAAATTTGCAATGTGACTAGTCCATATTAATTGATAAAGTATTAAAAATTGTATTGTGAATCAAAATAATATGAGGATGAGGAAAATGGTCTTTTTTTGAATTGAGAAAAAATGTAAAAAAAATAGAGCATATCATAGTGTATATATACTAAACAAATATGTGTGTCTTCTAAGTTATTGTCTTGACCACATGAATTTAAAATAACTCATTTTCATTGATCAGAAAAAATTTGATTAAATTATTTGAGGTGTTATTTAGTGGAATTTTTGTTTTTAAAAATATAGATTGTTATGTTACATTATAATAAATTGTAATGAAATTCAATGTTCAATGTCACATCATAAAAAATGTTGAGTTGTTTTTTGGTGGTATTAATAGGTGATTAAACAAATATTTAAATTAGCATTAAAAGTAGCATATGATTATTATATTTGTATAAATGTAAATGAAGGGAATATTTAGTAATAAGGCCCTAAGGATTATTTCACAATTTTTGAGTCATATTATAGTTTTTGAAATAATATGTTATTTCAATACTTTTTCATTGGTTAAAGAAAATAAATCAATTAATTTGGATGAATATTATATAGTCTTACTTTAGCAATAATTAATATTAAGAGAAAAAATATTGTAGTTAAATTCTAAACACACTCAATATACTGCAAATAAATTGAACTCAAAAGAAAATAGATCTCCTTCTTCATTATTGAATCATGAATTACAATGTTTCATAAATAGTAAAACAACTCCCAAGTTGAGTTTCCAAGCAAACTCTAACTAACTTTGAATAAATCTACTCTACGTTGTGAAAATTACTATTTTTAGCAGTTTACTAGAACCTCTATTCTTAGTAAGTTCACATGCTTATTCGTATGGGCACAAAAATTTCCACACATCTTCTACATGCATAAATTAAAGGAATCACCAAATTTCCATCTCACAATGCATCTAAGAGACTAACATTAACTAATGCCCTAAAATAGAAAAAAAATGAATTACAAATTAAATCCTAATTTTTGGCCCTCAGATGGTGGAATTTGGGCCCAAAAATGTGTTGAAACGTGCTCTAACTGACTAGGTAGGTTTACCAGGGGGTTCGTATTGTTAAAACATATGGTTTAAAAAAATGAACCCAATCAAACACCCAGAGCACAAGTTATGACCTTTTCAAGTTCCTGTTAATTTTAGTGCATCATTCTCCCCTGCTTGAAAAAAAACGCAGCTCCTGTAAGTTGTCTTCTTCAAATTTTCTGCCATTTATCTACATCCATATTCTTAATCTCCCACTATATGACCCATGTGTTGTCCTCTTGTTCCAATCATTTCCAATGTACCACATATTTGTTGTATTTTCCATGTCACGTGTGTATTGTTTTCTTGTTTAGAATCTAATTCACTTCTTCTTTCATCTTCACCGGAATCTGTTGCCTCCAATCTACTACTTCATTAATAACATCCCCTTCTGCACCATCCCAATGAAAATAATATAAGTCTGAAACATTAAACACTGGAGAAATATAAAAATTCCCAGGCAATTCTACCACATAAGCATTATTATTTATATTTTTCACAATTTTGCAGGGACCAATCTTCTTGTACTTCAGCTTGTTATAGGTTCCTTTTGGAAACCTTTCCTTTTGCAGGTATACCAAAACCAAATCACCCACTATAAATACCTTTCTCCATCTATGCACATTTGTCATTTCCTTATACTTCTTATTATTGTTCTACTTCAGGCTTTAAAGCTTCCCATGTCGTGATCACTAAAGAGGTGGAATCATATATGGAGGAAGGTGATCTTCAAAGCAACGGTCATTTATTAACAACCTTCCTCATGGAGATCCCTTTGGGAACTTTGATTCCACTGGTTTGGGTGGTTACATCATTTTTAATGAGGACTCTATGATCCCGAAGGTGGTAGAAGGATATGATAAAAAGGAAGGAAATCCCTCCAAATATCCCCAGATATGGACCCTACATTTCAATGGGGCTAAAAGAAAGAATAGTTTAGGAGACAGGATATGCTTGTCATCCATAAGTGGAAGGAAGATACTCTAGCCATTCTGTTTCTAATTCTCTTGTACCAGTAATGAGGTAGAATACAAGCCCTTAGTGCATGGCTTGACCATGGCCCAAAAATAAGGCATTAAAAAGTTGAGATTCTTTAATGACTCAGAATTGGTAGTAACACAAGTAAGAAACTCTGCCGCCATGAAAAATCCTAGGATGAGGTCCTATCAGCATCATGTGTGGGATCTCATCAATGATTTTGAATCCTTCAATATCAAGGCTATTCCCCGAGACCAAAATATTAAGGCTGATAAGATGGCCTTGATCGGGTCACAATTCGACCCAATACGGGATTTGATAGCAAATGAGGACACCATAAAAATAATTATCCACCCTTCTATGCCTGACAACATTGGTCATTAGTAGGTCTTCAGTAGTGACTAGAAAATTATACACTTCCTTTAGTAATCTAATCAATTTACAAACCAATTCCAACCCAAGATTGAGAAAGCATATGGAGATCAGACTATCTAGTTGAAGAAAAACAAACTTCCGAAAGGTTTAATAACCCTAGAGAGTATTTTTAACTTGGACAATGCTAGTTCAAACCAAAGGAAGTTTTAAGCAATAAAGGAGGATTATGTCAAAATGGAGGTGTCTAAGGATAGAAGGCTAAACGTCGGGAGATTAGTCACCCAAAAGGAAAAAGAAATGCTTGTGGCCTTATGTCATAAGTATGACAAGGTGATGGCTTGGACGTATAATGAATTGCATGGCTATAACAAAGATATCATCCAACACACCATCGACCTTGAAGAAGGTATTAAGCTTGTGTGTCAAAAATAGAGGCTTGTAAACCCAAAAATAGAATCCTTCATGGCCAAGGAACTGAGAAAATTGCTAGAAGCCCATATAATCTTCCTGATCAAGAATTCCATGTGGGTATCCAACCTAGTTCTAGTGAGGAAGAAAAATGGTGAGATCAGGCTCTGCGTAGATTTCAGAGATCTAAATAAGACATCCCTAAAGGACCACTATCCTTTACCCTCTATGGAGCAAATATTACAAATAGTCACAAACTAAGATATTTTTTCTCTACTGGATGGTTTTTTTGCGCTACAATCAGATATGGCTCACAAAAGGGGACCAACACAAGACTACGTTCATAACCAAATGGGGAAATTTTACATATGTAAAAATGCCATTTGGACTCACAAACATTAGAGCTACCTTTCAAAGGGCCATGGACAACGTGTTTAGAGCATTGATCAACAAAGTGATTCTTATATACCTCGATAATCTCATAGTGTTCACCAAGACAACATAGGAGCACTTTGATGCCTTAGAAGTTGTGTTCAAAAAATGCCAAGAGTTTGGAATCTCTCTGAACCCAAAGAAATTTGTCTTTGGAGTTACCCAAGGTAATCTCCTAGGACATATTGTGTCAAAGGAAGGGATATCCATAAACCCCCAAAGAATTACAGCCATTTTGGGGCTCCCCTTTCTAATTAATAAGAAAGTGGTCCAATATTTCTTAAGAAAGATCAACTTTATCAACAAGTTCATTCTAGAATTTTCTGAGACAATCCACCTAATCACTCTCATGCTCAGAAAGGACCTTAATTTCAATTGGACTGTTGAAGGTCGTCGGGAATTTAAAGCTATAAAAGAATCTATTGCATCTTTCCCAATGCTGAGTAACCCTAACTTCTCAAAATACTTCATTATGTATGTATACTAAGGTAAAAATAGCATAACATCCATACTAACACAGAAAGGAGAGTCATAGGGAGAGGAACATCTGATCACCTTATTTTAAAAAACTCTCCATGACTACAAGATAAGGTAAAACTTTGTAGAGATACAGGCTTATGTCATAGTTAAGGTTCTGAAGAAATTTAGGCACCTGGTCACTCATAATAGCATCCAAGTCACGGCGGCTCACTCTAGCATCAAATAATATATAATGGAGGGTGAGATAACCAAAAAAAGATTGAATTGGATCACTAAGATCCTTGAGTATGACATTTAGGTAAAACCCACAAAATTTGAATGAGGTAGGGGCCTGTGTCGATATCTAATGCAAGACTCCATGTCCCTGATTGATGATTATCCCAAAGAGATATTTTATCTTCAAGAAAGTGACTCAGGTGGCTGGGTCTTAGATAGGGTTCGTTTTATGCAGACCAGGAAATACCCAAACCATCTCCCCTTTAAAAAGAGGAAATATTATTAGCAACAAGGATCTAATTTCACCATCATTGACAATTTTTGAAATATTCTTACGTGAATTACATCACGGGATATCAGGAGGTCATTTTTGGTCCAAATCAAAACCATAAAAATCTTGTAAGCAGGATACTTTTGGTCAAGCATGTTTGTTGACAGTCAAGCAGAGATAAACCAAGGCAAGGTATTCCAAGTTTACACAGGTTTCCAGAGGAATGCAACATTTCCTCTCAACCCATCCTCATTAAGGATCCATTTTCAGAATGGGTTTTGGACTTCATCAGAATGGTTAACCCAAATTCGAACACCGACCACAAATGGATCCTCATGGAAACTAATTACTTCACCCGATGGGTGGAAGTAGTCCCACTTAAAGAGTCTACAAAGAATGTGATCCTAGGACTGCTACAAGATATAACTACATGCTTCGCCACCCCCCTGGCACTATTATATCAGATAATACTAAGGACCTTTAGGGGCCAAAGTATCTAACTTTATGATAAAGCATGAGATCTACCTGATGACGTCCTCCAATTATTACCCATAGGGAAATGGTTTGGCTGAATCTACCAATAAAAACTTGATCATGCTCATAAAGAGAAATGGGGCATGAACATAAGAGATTGGGCATGAACATAAGATATTATGGCATGAACACATCAAAACAGCCCTATGGGTTGATCAGATCACTTCGAAGCAGATCCTAAAAATTTTGTTATATGAAATAGTATATGGGAAAAGCATTGCAATGCCAATTTCCTTGGAAATCCCTACATTGTAACTATTGAAACAGGCTAAGATAAAAGATAATGGAGCAATGTAAGTAAGAATTTCCAAGTTGGTAGAGCTCCAGGAGAAGAGGGAATCCACTCATGAAGCCATGATCATTCATCAACAAGTGGTCAAGACTTGGTTTGATCCAAATACATCAGAACCAAAATTCTAGGTTGGAACTATGGTTTTGAAATGGGACGCAAGGGCTGTCAAGCTAGGAAATCATGGAAAGTTAGACCCATTATGGATGGGACCCTTCAGAATCAGTGTAAGCAAGTAGCACAATGCATTTGAGCTCAAAACTATGGAAGGTGATTCCTTGGTGATTCTGATAAATGGAATTCACTTAAAATCTTTCCTGTAAGTCCCTTCGTAAAATATTGTATCATATGTATATATTTCTTTTCTTTTCCTTTTCACTTCATCTTTTTTCTCTTTTAATGATTTTCTTGGACACATTTCCTTTGTGGATTCCCCTTACCCCTTTTTGAATTCTTGGAGGGAGTTTACCTTCCTAATTTTCCCCAAAATTAATGATCCAATAACTTCAAGTTACACATGAGAGAAGAAGATTTGGAATTGATACGAGATCTCTCGAAAAGTGCAGAATTCGGTGCTTTTGGTCATTAATTAGAAATGGGTCGTTATGTGAAATGACTCTAAATGTGCATGAGCCATTATTCTCCAAGTTGAGGTGGTTATTTAAGAAACCTATGAGCATTTAATGGGCTCATTTCAAACACTGGAGTCTCCAGAATCAGTCGTTCAGATCTAAATAAAAAGAACCAGAGTCTCCTCAAAATTCCAAAAACATCATGGCCACTTCCATCTCTATGCCACTAGTGAATCCTTACATAGGGTAGTCTATGCCCCCTTGCCCTCTTCACCCAAATTTAAGATTCATGGACAAGGTGTCTCAGTCTAGCGACCCTACTATAGTTTCAGACTTCGTTGATGACATCTTTAATCCCATCCTCAACAAGAAGCTGAATGCCCTAAGAGAGGCAACCTATGCCAAGTTTATTAACCTATGAAATTCTAAATTTTTCGGCTCAAGGACCTGGAGCACAACCCTCACCAAATATATGGTGCCTCTTGTGCACCCGTGCCTGGAGCTCATATAGATGTGTGCGGGATGTTTCAATTCAGGAACCCTTACCATCCAAGGAAGGAACCTAATGGTGGTTATTACACCACAAGATATTGGGGACATTTTGGCTCTGACCCATGACCCAACAGCCAAATTCTACAATATGGAAAAAATCCAAAATTTCAGGGCCCAGTGCCAGAACAAAGATTCATTCCTTAATAGGGAGTTAAGGTAGGCAAATTCAGGGGTGTATGGAACTATGACCTTCCCCATTCCATTAAAGTCACTAATGGAAGAATCTCAGGATGTCTATTCGATGCTAGTATTCATTTTTGGATAGGATTCATACAGGAACATCGAGGATTGGAAGATGGTGGCCCTGTTTAGAATGAGGTCTATCGTGAAAGAGAAAATGTACTACTTTGACTTCACACAAGTCATTGGGGAGTCTATTTGTGATCATTTCCACCAGTTCTCGGTAACATCCACTTTTATGTATTCTTCATACCTATTCCACCTGATTCTATATCAGAATGCCTAATATTTCGGTCAGTTCATGACTCTGAGCTTATGGGACATGGAGATTGACCCCCAAAAGGTCATTCCGATGTCCGCACAGAACCATGTATTGTCCCATTCATCGGACACATATGAATTCTTTAATTATTTTATAGATAAAATCCTTCTGGAAATTGATCTTGAAGGGATAAAAAAAATAATGAATGATTCTGTGAAATCCATCCTCTCTGACCCCTTACGCCCCTATGATTATTTCTTTACCAGAGGACACTACATGATTCGTATGCACTATTTTAGGGACGAATCCTTTATGCTCCCAAGGGTCCTAACGGATCGCGTGGTGGGTATTGAGATAGTTAGGTAGCTATTACTCCTAAACATTAAATTCGGGCTCAAGCCAAAAAAATAAGACACTCTATGAACTCCCCTTGAGCAAGGGAGGAATTACCTTACTTAAGAGAAATCCAAATTACATCCTCTCATAGAAGCTAGCCTCCTAGGGCTTTACCATAATTCAAGACTCATGGAGATACGACCTAAACGGGACAATGGTTGAAACCTTAATCCGCAAAAAGGTCTCTGACTCCTATAAATATGAGTTGAGGTAATTTTTTGAAGCAAGGCAGAACCCATTGCTAGAGTCGCCCAACATATTCATTGAGCTCGATGACATACCAACCTCAGATTAAGAGGCATTCCACTCAGTAAAGCATAGGTATGATCCCACCCTCACTATGATAAATGGACTCAAGGAAGTGCTAAAGAGGAAGAACTAGAGCATAGAGAATATTGAAGCCTATTGGAAGTATAGGTAAGAGATCAGCTTGACCACCCTCAACTTTGAGGAAGTCTCAAGCGATGAGCAATGGGGGGAGCTCTGGGATGCCGATCATAGATCTAATGCTAAGAGTGAGGATGCGGTAACAATCACCTCATATCTATCTGTGGGATCGACAATAGAATCTTCTGGTGCTTTCCAATAGTAGTTACCAGTCCAGCCTCTACCTTCCATTCCTCAGCAGGGTCTTCTGGTTCAAACCCTCACGCCACAGCCCATAATCATCCCCTTGGGTAGGAAAATTATGGATGAACCAACATCAATCCCACCATTCAAGAATATAAACTAGGTCTTAACCACCACTTCTTCTTTTCCTCTTCCACCTCTAGAGGCTCCATTTCAGTCTCCTCCTCCGCCATCATTTCCCCCTTCTGAAAGTGTTCCTCCATCTTTCACCCCTTCATAGGCTTTTCTTCCACCCAGAGCACCTCTCTCCACCATTTCAACCTTCTGCCCCTACTCGGTGATAGGCCCTTCTTCATCCCTAATAACTTCAAAGCCCCAACCACATGTTACAATTCCTTATAGTTTTTCACCTGGATTTCCTTTTGCAGGTGGGATTGTTCCCTCTCCCTCTAAATTTTTGAGTCAAGGAAAAGAAGAAAAATAATTAAATGATGATACTAGAAGTGAAGCAGATGTGGTCATTATATGACCATCAACAAAGCTCCTTAAAAATTTCTTGAATCGTTCCCCAGGTATCCAAGACCATGGAGCAAATGCAGCTTGATGACTACTCTTTCAACATTGTCACCGTCAACCTTTCTGAGTTTTGGCCTCATGACAAGGTCCAATTAATGAATGAAACTACATCAGTAGTCACTATAGACTACGTGAAGCTCAACAATCATCTGAAAAATTAACAAGTTGGCCCAAGAAAGGTAGAATCCACTGTAGCCAAACATAAGGCTGAGATAAAGAGCCAGAGAAAAGAAATAAATCAGCTCCACAAAGAATTGAAGGAGGCTTCATCAAAAGAATCACTTGTGGCTTCTCAGATGGAAGAAAATAATCTGGTAGACAAACTTGTTGCATCTGAAGCCTCTACCTATTTTCTCACACAAGAGAAGGGAGCCATCCAATTGGAGATTGATTCAAGAAAGGCAGAAGAAGTGGCAACAATACAAGCCAAGATGTGTGTTGTCGATGCAAAAAGGGTCATCCTCCAAAAAAAAACTGAAATTAGATGAGGACACGATCAAGGAATCGAGCTAGAAGATAGGACAACAATCTCAGAAAGGGGGAATTGTAATGTTAGTATAAGAACTGTATGCTTCCTATTGTGACAGGATTGCCAAAACAACAACAGATCTAGCCCCCACACTTGGATTCATATCCAATGCACAAGGATTTTGCTCAAATGTATAAATTTTCACCTCCACCATTAGTAACACACTATCCACCAAGGTCCATGAATCAAATCTTTTGATTCAAAAACTTTATGATTCTTCAAACTCTGCCCTTGAAGGGGTAGGAATCACTGACAAGAAGTTGATTGCTACAAAAATCAATGAGAATATGAGCTACAAAAAGGCATCCATCAAGTTCCAAAATCTCTTGGCTCAAATCCATCAGGGAATTAGAGAAAGGAAGCAAAGCATCAATGAACTAGTCTAGTTATGATTTCCTTCCCCCTTCCTTGATGAGTCTACAGTCCTTTCAAAGGACCAAATTCAATAGCTCCTGATTGCCAAACACCATGAAAAGACTTTCTTTCAGTTTTTAAAGGATATCTCCAGTTTTACTGAGTTTGAGGCTATTATGAACCCCATCGTGTAGTTGGAGTTCTGTTTAAACGTAGTAGTGCAGAACCTCCAAAACTTCTCACATAAGGAAATAATCGAACGAGACCAAGAATTCCAGGCCTTGTAAAGAAGGACCTACCCAAAGAAGGAGGAATGGCTGTAATATAAGGTTGCTTTTTGAAAGCTCTAAGAGGCATTTTTGTGAGCCACATTTTGTTTTTTGAGGCTAAGATATTATCGGATCCTTCCGTGACTAGCACACAGTCCCTTGATGAGTCACCATAATTGTAGAGTCCTTTTTGTACAAGACTCTTTTATCAATCACCACCTTTTGTTCCCCCCATCTCTTGTTCTTTTGTCCACTTAAGCCTAAAATTGACTAAGTATGGAGATGCAATCGGAAGGCATCCACATGTCTCTTTAGCACACTCAGGGCATAAAGTGAAGAAAGGAAGGCCTCAAACAAGTGCAGTCCCTCCATGTGTCCCAAGACCTAGAAAGTTGTCTCGGTGGGTCACAAGGTCAAAAATATAACAAAAATGCAAAAGCACTCCACATGTTGCTCAGGCACAAATTCAAATAAAGAGAAAGAAAGGAAGGCCCCAAACAATCACACGCTCCCCACATGGCAAAAAGGGAACATCACCGACTCAAGGAGTGCCAGTTGGATGAATTAAAGGTAAATGTAAATATCCCAACAGGTAGCTGGGATATTGACCCAGAAAGGGGAAGATCATGTAAGAAAATTGAATGTTGTCAGTAGAAGCTCCGATTCCAACCATAGGAGCAAGAGCCAAGATATCTATAAAAGGGCATATGATCTAGAACAACAAAGAGAGAGGAGAAATTTAGAAAAATAGATGAAAGATTTGAAAGAAGTTCTGAACTCATTTTTGTAATAGTTAGCCTTCGCAAGACTCTGTTATAAGAGGAAGTTGTAATTTGTGCCTTAGCAGCCTTATGTATTATTTTCTCCATAAATAAAGATTTCTTATTTTTTGCACTTTGGCTTTCATATTTTGTGTCTCTCTTCTTTCACTGCTAAGTATTTCTAGATAAATTAGGAGATCTATTGTGTTATACACCCTTAGGTTTTTCTTTATTCATTTATTGTCTACGTATTTTTGTGTTCTACATATTCTCATACTCTGATGCTCTAAGATACTTTTGAAAATAGTGGATCATGCTAAAATTCTCTTCAAACTATTCTAGATGGTCTCTTAGATATTTTTGTGTCTTTTAGGATCTATTATGGTGCATCTCCTTAGTTAGTTTTACATTTCCTTCAAAGATTTATTCCAACCTTATCTCATCCCACAGAGAAGATCCAACTTCTTTAAAATCCTAAGGTTACCTTAGGGTGCACGTCCCACTAACTTAAGGTATCCAATGACTCTGATGGTTCATTTGCAAGGATAATCGTCAACATGGATTATAGGGAATTGAATGCTACATGTTTAATAGATCCCTTTCCCACACCATTTACATTGGAGATTCTGGAATTTGTTGCAAGGCGCAAGATATACTCCTTCAGTGATGGATTTTCTAGATATCATCAGGTGCAAATTTCTAAAAAGGATCAGGAAAAGACAACTTTCACCACTAAATGGGGAAGTTTTACATATACAGTTATGCCTTTTGGATTGAAGAATGTGCCTGGAGTCTTTTCACACATTGTTGTGCAAGAATTCAAGGACTTCATTCATAATTTTTTGTAAGTTTACTTGAATGATTGGATAATTTATGTGCTAGTGAAAGATCATTGCAAAAATTTAAGACTCGTGCTTGAGAGGTGATGACAGTTGAGTATCTCCTTAAACATTAAGAAGTGCATTTTTTCTACACCCTTTAAGACTTTGTTAGGACATATTATCTATAAATAAAGCTTGTTGGTAGACACTGCTAAGGTTGTTATTTTCATCTCACAAGAACCTACTAACCAGAGTGGGGTACATGGATTCTTGGGGCACATAGGTTATTACAGGAATTTTATCGAAGGATTTTCTCAGATTTATGTGCCCTTGGAGGAATTATTAAAGAGTAAGGTAAATTTCCATTGGGGTGAAGCGCAACGGTGCGCGTTTGAGACATTGAAGGAAAGGCTTACTTCTACTCATATTATGTGCTTCCCTTCATCGAGAAAACCATTCCATGTGAATGTGGATGCCTCTAACATGGTCATTGGTGTAGTATTAGCCCAACCTGGAGAAGGTATTGTTAATCATTTTATTTTCTTTGCAAGTACGAAGTTGACACCAGCTGAGTAGAATTATACAACTACAGAGCATGGACCATTGTCAATGATTTACACGTTGCATAAGTTTAGAAAATACTTGTTGGAAAATCCTTTTATTTTCTATACAGATCACATGGCACTTAAGTGTCTTGCCAACAAGCCCATTTTACAGGGGTGCATATGTCATTGGATTCTATTGTTCAAGGAATTTTATTTTATAGTTGTGGTGAAGCTAGGGAAAATTAACTTAGGACTAGATCATGCTACATTATAACTTGTATAGATTATCTTACAAGGTTTCCAAAAGTAGCACCTACAAAGGATTGCACCGAAGCTACAATAACAAGGTTTCTGTGGGAGAATATAATCAGCAAAAATGGATGTCCACTGAGTCTAACAAGTGATAGCAGCACGAATTTTATTAATGAGACCATCATAATATTATTATCAAAATTTATGGTGGCACACCATAAGACAACACCCTATCACCCACAGGAAAATATCACTCCTGAGGATTTCAAAAACATATTGGGACACACATTGACAAATATCTGTGATGTTGGAAGGATGGATTGGGATGATAAAGTCTCTGCTATACTTTGAGCATAAAGGACAACCTACAAGAGGTTGAATAAGGCCACACCCTTTTAGCTGGTGTTTGGCATGAAAATTTCTCTACCAATGGAGTTCATGTTACCTTCATTGTGTATTGTGCGCGCAGGAGGGATAGATGATGAGAAAACACTTAAAGAGCGTATTGACAAACTGATGTAGTTTGATGAGAGGCACATTATTACTAGGTGGATTTAGAAGGTAGAGAAGGCCAGGAAGAATGCATGACATGATAAAAATATTAAAAATAAGTAGATTGAATTTGGACATATGGTTCTTCTTTATGATTCAAATTTTTTGTGCCATCCTGGAAAATTCCAAGTGCATTGGTTGGGACCGTATGTTGTGACTTACATACTTGATTCAAGCGCTTTCTAGTTACAGGCATTGGATGGGACTTGGTTTCCTGGTTATTTCAATAGGCGTAGGATAAATCCCTACTATAAATAAGTCTTCTTTGTGTTTATAATAAGGTAATATTTCCATTTATATTAGATTTTCATTAATGCATTCATTTATATGTGTTTCCTTTCATCATTGTTATGCTTTGTCAATTTAGTTATGTGTTTTGTTGTAATAAGTGCACTTTCACACCATAAGCTAATTACTATCTATTGAGTTCATGTGCAGAGGACCGTACATACTTTTATTGTGGGGTGGAGTATATATAAGAATAAAATGGTCAAGCTTGAACATTCTCTAGAATATGGGTATGCATAGAGAAATATTGTGTAGGTGCTTGAAGTAAGGGTGTTATTGATTGAAGAATACTTGTAAAAGATCACACAAGGAGTCCACGTAGGATAGAAGGCCACGATCAAAGGCATAGAAGGACAAGAAGGACCTGTGCGTAGAAGGCAAGTTTATCTTTCAGGACTTAGCTGATTTTGAGCATGAAGACCTAATTGTATAAGATGGCGTGTAAAACACACCAACAATGTAGAGACGTGTGCACCATGCATTGTCTATCCTTGGAGGATCAGATCAAAGCATTTTACATGGAGATGATCCAAGAATAGGATTGGTATTTCAGTTAAACTGCAAGAGGTCTATAGATAACACACTTGCATGTGTGGCTATGCCTGTAAATGGCACATGGCTATCAATAGCATGCGCCCTATTTCTAGAATAGATGAGTGGTGAAGGGAAAGTCCCCACCCTATATATATGATGTTAGGTACAAAGTAAAGGTATGTAAGAGTGTGATATGTGTGTGTGTGTGTGTAATAGAGAATATGTAGAGAGTATGTATGTGTGATATGGAGGTATAGAGATATACACATATGTTTGAATTACTATATCATATCCATACGCACATTGGTATAGATTGACATTACTGTAAGGAGATTCTATATTTATTAATAGATGGAAGATATTGGCTGAATCTAAGTGTCATTCTGTGTGTAATTGAGTAGTGTATATTATTAAGTCAATCATGATTACTTTTTAAGCTTGTTCTTTCATAGATCTGAGGGTAGCATGCATTGTAGAATGATGGATTAGTTATGAATCTATATGTTTCTTCCTTTAACATGCTAAAATCCTACTACAACCCTAAAGAGGGACCTAGTACCTTTACATGCTTTGGGTAAGCACTCAGTCAAGGTTGAGTGATGTGCCAGTGTAACTAGGGTGTTATCTAGTAAATTCTAAGCTGTATCATTGGTTCCATTGTCAGGACCTCTTTTTCAGTTTTTTAGGATGGTTAATGATGAAGACGTACCAATTAACTCTGGCAAGTATTGGGGAATGGATACATGATCTGGAGGAAGAATATGCATGGAGATTTAGCAATGGATCTGAGTTTAACACATGCACTTGGGTAGAACAGAATCTGTATAACAACCTCTATGAGAGCTTTTTCACTATCTTTCTAGTAGAACTATATGAGTGGCTTACTTCCTATGCATCTCAGTGGAATTGGAGGTATCACACACTTTTTTGGAAACTGGAAGAATTTTAGGCCCTTTATGATGCTGATCTGATCTAGACTCGTGTTGTGGATACATGGTTTTGTGGTGTTCTAAACAGCTGTATCCTAGAATATTCACTTTCGACATACTCTTACCCAGAAGTAGATGAATTCTAGATTTTACGGTATCCACGAGGAACATATTTGCAAGGTATTCTGCTGGCGATCAAGATCTTGATGGTAACTTTGAACTAGGAAAGTAAGCTGATGGCTAACTAAACCTCACCACGTGTGAGGGTAGGAACGGTTTTGGTTTAAGATGGCAGACATAGTGGTAGAGAAACAGAGAGAGGAAAGGACAACTTAAGTATAATGAGGCATGTGAGAGGGAGATAGAGAAGTAGCATTCCATTGCAGAAAGTATGGCATTGAAGAGAGAGATGGCTCATGAAGGATTTATAGCTCACAAAGAATACATGGAGCTAGAGCATTAGGAACTCCCCCATATTGGAAATCATGATAGAGATCCCATCTCGGCCTCACACAGAAGTGTGCTAGTAGAGAATACATGGACCATGGGTGCACATATTAATCCACCTAGTGACCTAGCCTTTGCTCTTGGTTTTTTAGTATCTAGTACGACAAGCAACTAGCAAGCTAACTTGGGAAGTAGGAGAGCAGGCGTAAGTCAGGGATAAAGTACATCAATTGTAGGATAGATGGATTTAATGTTATATAGAGGAGCATTCTTAGGTACATCATCCACACAGAATGTGAGTGCACAGAATGTCGGATTCACTTCTAAAAGTGGAACTACCTCTCATACTTTATGGGTTTATTATAGTATTAATGTTAGAGCACAGGGGAGTACATATACAATTCCTACTCTAGCTACATGTGGAGGATTAGGAGGTATAGGTGGTTCTAGTTCCAGTGGATCTGGTGATTCTAGAGGTAGAGGGAACATAGGAGGTTCTAGATCAGGTGGTCAAGGTCCGCAACAACCACAAAATATTTATATGGAGATGTCTCTTTGTCTCCCGGAATATAGAGGTATAGAGGATGTTTCTAAACATGTGCATATGTGTGAAATATTGTGGCATGCTAAAGGGATAGATGTTGTTGAGTGTAAGGCAAGTCAATTCGCTACTACATTATAGGGGCATGCACACATCTGGTATAGGAAGTTTGACCCTGATCAAACTTGTGTGGATTATGTAGAATTGAGGGATGCTTTCTTGAAATAGTTCCATATCCCTGAGTTTGAGCAGAAGAGTATAAGTGTGCTCAAGGATATCAAGCAAGGCACTACTAAGAGTGTACATGAGTATGATGTTTGTTTTAAGAAACTTCTATCTAAGCTATATTATGATATTCATGCTAGCCAGCATGCACAATGGTTCGTTGGAGGATTGATTACATTTTTTAGAAGGGCGTTGTCACATAAGACATACAGTGATCCGTGTAAAGCACTAGAAGTAGATTTGTTTGCTAAGGAAGTTGGGAGCATTAACACTGGCATTAGTCCATTCCTATAGGCATAGATTACAGCTATGGAAAAGTAGTTAGAGAAGCTATCAGAAAATTTAGCCCATGAAACATGCTCAGGAATTTTGTGTACAAATTGTGAACTGGAAGGTCACACCAAGGATAGTTAAAATATAGGATGGTTAGAATCCAGTGCATAGTAGAAGATTAGTGGATGCCCAAGATAGCAGAAGGACATGAGGCATTGACAATGAATATTACTACACGCGCTGAAGCAGCACGTGTGAGAGAGGAATTTCACCAGAAGCCTATGATCACCAAGGAGGAGGTATTTCATACAAGGTACCCAGATCCTACTCATCAGAAGGAAGTTTACTAGGATACCATGGAAGTGCTAAGTAATATTCAGGGTGAGATATAATACCTAAAGGAGAAGAAGAAAGTATAAGAGACAGTCCAAACTGATATCGATGATCTATGAGAGGTGTGTAAGATGTTGTGGCGGGAGAACATTATTCCACTATTAGGAAATTGGTTAAAGGGGAACACTCCACACGTAAGTCTGGAGATCGGAAGGTAGATTTTGCATGAAAATATTCCCCCTGATAGCATTGACTATGACAAAGGAATTACTTTGAATGTTGTTATCGATGGGTGGTTGTTGAGAAACATATTGATTGATACAGGTGTGGAAGTAAATGTGCTTACATTAGATGTATGGGTACATATGGGGAGGCCTCCATTACAGCCATCATCTAACGTGTTATTTATGGAAAACTGAACTAAGGCCACTCCCTTAGGAGTTTTGAAAGATGCATCTATAACTATATAAGGGGCCAAGTTCACTGAGGATTTTGAGGTATTAGCACTTGTAGAAGCAGAAAATTTTCCAGCCCTTCTTGGATGCCCTTGGTGTTATGTAAATAATGCTAACTTGAGATTCAATAATAGGTATATCAGCTTTGAAAACAAGGAGGAAATGGTTGTGATACCTTTGACAAATGGGAATTCTACACCATATGTTGAGAATCTCACTGAGGAGGACTTAAACAAAGTTTATGTATGTGTTATTTAGGACCCCGAGGTCAATGATCCATCAAAAAAAGGCATCCTACAATGGGAGTATTCTCATTTTATTAGTGATACTACGAGTATTTCTTGCAAAAATTAGGCTCATGGTACATATGAATTAGTAGGATGCAAGGTGAAAAACATGGTTGCACATAAGAATGGACTTTGTTCGGTTCGATGGATAGGCAGTACAATACCTTGGTATACAGAGGCAGAAAATCTTCCTACCTTTTTGAAGGCCATGGAAACATAGTGGACATATCAAATTAAGAGAAGAGATATATTAGTATATACCTTACGTGGGACAACAATGTGGTAGTGGGTAGTCCACAGAGATAATCTAATAAACTGGGAATAGATTAGAGTCACTTTTTCTACTAGGTTTATAAGGAACAATGCACTTACGCAAATATGCACTTATCATGGTGATTAACCTGTTCAACATCACATTCAGTAGTGTGAGAGAATCTGGATAATAGGATAGGAAGCATTACTACCTTCACTTTGGGTGCATAGATTGTATTCTATGCTACAAGGATACACATGCGCATGGTATGTCTATGCAGAACTACATAGAGAGACTAGAAACTGAACAGATTTGAATACAGGAATAATCCAGACCTTTGATTACTTCTCGACTAAACCTCTTGTAGAAGAGGCATTAAAATTTGTCAAGCGCTTAACTATGGGAGATAGTGCAAAATCCAAAGAGCATATTTGGTTAGACAAAGTCTAGAGCATGTTTTGAAAAGGAAGAAGAAATGGACTCCATACTACTTGAATGCACTTGCCTTGAGAAAGAGAAAGGAAAGATGGTTTACATTGTGGATGACAAGGAAGTTGAGAACTTGGATATTGAACATTCCCAGGGGGTACACGAAGTCTTGGATAGTGCATAAAAGTATACATGTGCCTACCATGAACCCATGAAGACAAAGAATGTGAATATAGGTTCGGAGGCTAAGCCTAAGGAATCCATAATTGGATACTACTAGTCAAACTCGGAGGTAGAAAAGATCATCGAGTTACTCATGGATTATCAGGAATTATTCCCTTGATGGTATCATGAACTTACAGGCATGCATGCATCCCTTGTGGAAATGAAGATCAAACTTAAGGATGGTGCACGACCAATTAGAATGCACCTAGGGAAAGGATGTTATGATGTATATTTATTGATGGAGATGTCGACATGTGGAACACATCCTCTTATCTTATTATATCATTCATTTATGATTTATTACGCTTAGGAGGTCGGCCTCAGTATTGGCCATAGGTTATAATGGTATATATAGGGGATGAAGGTTGTAGTTAATAATCATATTGACTATTGGAGTGTTATTGTATGGTTTCGAGGTTACCCCCTCGAAGTGGTATTAGAGGTTTCTCCCTCGAAGTGGAAAAGGTATTATATTAGCATATTTTCATCATTTATCTATATTTTGGTGTTCTCTCATGTTATTCTGCTGTATATGTTCTGATTTATACAAGTAATATCCTTACAAGTGGTATCAGGGCAGCGATTTCGGCCAAAATTAGGGCAAAAACTATAACTATTTGTTTCAAATATATCTTGAAGAGGGTATCGAATTTTTTCCCAATTTTTTTTGTAATAATTTGGAAACAATCTAAGTCAGAATATCTGAAAATTTCAGCTCCATTGGATATATTTTGCGGATTTTATTTGTATTTTAGGATTTTTCCTAAATTCACTTTTCAGGAAGCAAATTGTGGTATATTTTAGCAAAATTTATATTTTCGGAAATATCTTGAAATTTCAGTTAGGATTTGTTTTTTGTGTTTTTATCCATCTGCCAAAATATTTTTAGAATTCCTAAACCCTAATCATGATCACAGGGATACCAAATTTTTATGGAAATGGTGAGATGGAAGCTAAAGAATGGTGGATGAAATTTAAGAATATATATTTCTCATATTTCATGACAAGGAATAGGCTTTCACATTATCTTGGTGGTCCTACATGGATTTGGTTTTCTGAGTTAAAAAACGATAGGAAGGATTGGTCTTAGGAGGAAATGGAACAACTTTTTATGGATAGATGGGACCACAAAGAGGAAGAAGAGTCAAAGGAAGATGATGGGGAAGAATATATTGAAGAACCAAGAGAGAAAGAAGATGAAGAGGAAGGTGAAGAAGATTCAAGGGAATATGATGGTGTAGCATATATTGAAGAATCAAATGCAGAAGAAGTTGAATAAGACTATGAAGAAGAGGAAGAAAAACAAGATATTGATGTAGAAGAAGATATTATAGCTCCCAAGAAGGAAGATACCATATTTCAGTTTCATGGATGCATTCAAAGGAATAAGATAATTGTTTCCATAAACCCTAACAACAAGTATAACTTCATCAACAAGGATATGGCTCAACATCTACATATTCAAGAAATTAATATCAAATAAGCTCAAGTGAATGGTAAGAAAATTCAAGTTTTTGAAGATTTAAACTTACTATGGACAAATATTATTTTCATTCAGATTTTTTTTCCTTATATATGGATGGTTTGGATATTGTTCTTGGGTATCCTTGGTTAGATACATTGGGGACAATTAATATTAATATGAAAAATAAGTTTATGAAGATTTGGTACAAAAAGAAGAAGGTCACTTTACAGGATATCAGGCTTAATGGAAATCAAAGAAAATTCAATATAGACCATGAGGATGATTTAGAATATGGAGAAGAAGGGAATAAGGATGATTCAAAAGAGGAACATGAAGAAAAAGAAGGAAATGATGATTCATCTACTCAAGAGAAAAAGAAAATATCAAATGCAAAGGTGGAAGAAGAAAAGAAAATTCAGAAACAGGTTGATAAGGTTGAGGATACTACAATTGCAGCATTTGGAAATCCACATCAACATGAGAGAAAAAAATCATGGAGATATCCCAGGGCACATCATATTTCCAACCAATATAGATATACATGTAATTGGAGGAATAATCACTTTATTTATATAGGGGATCAATGGAGCAACAATTATGAAGCATGGAATCCTTATTATGGTTATACATGGAATCCTTATTATGGTTATGCATTGAATCCTTATGTTCGTTATGCATGGAATCCAAGGATGATAAACTATAGTCACGAATGGAATTAAAGTAACGCAACAGAATATGGATATTAGTTCAGTTATGTATCATCTACCAGGATCACATATGGATGGATGATCGATCATGGCACAAAGTGTGTAAAAATTTACAACACACTCATTACATGGTTTCTTCTTATGTTTCAGGGACGAAACATGTCAAGGAGGGAAGGAATGCTATGCACCTAGGGAAAGGATGTAATGATGTATATGTATTGATGGATATGCCGACATGTGGCACACATCCCCTTATCTTATTATATCATTCATTTATGATTTATTATGCTTAGGAGGTCGGCCTGAGTATTGGCCATAGGTTAGAATGGTATATATAGGGGTTAGAAGGTTGTAGTTAATCATCATATTGAGTATTGGAGTGTTATTTTATGGTTTGGAGGTTACCCCCTCGAAGTGGAAAAGCTATTATATGAGCATATTCTCATCATTTATCTATATTTTGGTGTTCTATCATGTTATTCTGCTGTATATGTTCTGATTTATACAAGTAATATCCTTACAGACTCGGAGGTAGAAAAGATCATCGAGTTACTTAGGGATTATCAGAAATTATTCCCTTGATGGTATCATGAACTTAAAGGCATGCATGAATCCCTTGTGGAAATGAAGATCAAACTTAAGGATGGTGCATGACCAGTTAGAAAGAGACCTTATAGAATGATTCCTAATTTGTGCGAAAAGGTAAAAGAAGAGATTGATAAAATGTTGAAAACTGGAATTATCAAGCCCCTTGATGAGTCAGAATGGGTTAGCCCAATGGTGATCATTATTAATAATGATGGACAGATTAGAATATGTGTGGACTACAGGGAGCTGAATGCTACCTACATCACAGATCCATTCCCTATGCCATTCACTAAGGAAATAATAGGAGTTGTCGAGTGTGAAATATATTCCTTCACAGATGGGTTTTACAGATATTATCAGGTCAGGATTTCTCAGGAAGATCAAGAAAAGACAACATTTAATACTGAATGGGGTAGTTTTTCCTATATTGTGATGCATTTTGGATTGAAAAATGTGCCTGTTGTATTCTCATGCATAGTTGTTTAGGCATTCAAATATTTTATTCACAACTTCTTACAAGTCTACCCAGATTATTGGAGAGTATATGGGTTTGTGAAAGATCATTGTGACAATCTACACTTAATGTTTGAACGCTGCACACAATTGAGTTTCTCTTTGAACATCAAGAAGTACATATTTGCTACACCATTTGGGATACTGTTAGGACATATAATCTGTAACGAAGGTTTGTTGGTTGATTCGGCTAAGGTTGCAATCATTTTATGCCTGGAAACACCTACCAATCAAAGTGAGGTGCACGGATTTTTAGGTCATACCGGATATTATAGAAAATTCATCAAATGTTATGCCAAAATTTTTGCACCCTTGGAAGTGTTACTGAAGGGAGAAGGTACATTTTATTGGGGAGAACCACATCAACGTGCATTTGAGATATTAAAAGAGAAACTTACTACCGTGCCCATTCTATGCTTTTCGTCATGGGATAAACCATTTCATGTACATATGGATGCTTCTGGCATGGCCATTAACGTTGTGTTTTCTCAACCTGGTGAAGGTATTTTCGATCATCCAATCTGTTTTGCTAGTAGGAAGCTAACTCCTGTTGAATGGAATTATACAACTATAGAGTGTGAAGCTTTTTCAATGATCTATGCATTTCACAAGTTTTGACAGTACTTGTTAGCAACACCATTTATGTTTTATACAGATCACATGACATTGAATTACTTAGTAAACAAGCCCATCTTACATGGGTGCATATGAAGATGGGTGATCATATTTCAAGAATTTGACTTCACAGTTGTGGTGAAGCCAAGGAAAAGCAATTCTGGACCAAACCATTTATCTATAATCAATTCAGTAGAGGATGCATAGAAAATTAAAGAAACCATGACAAATGCACAGTTATATAGGTTACAACACGCACCCATGGAATTAGAAGACATTGTTTTATTTCTACAAATAGGTATGGCATTAGAAGGAATGAAAGCATTAGAAAAGAAGAAACTTGCTATACGCGTGGCACCATTTATGTTAATCAATGGTGACCTTTACAAGCTATGCAAAAATGAAGTATTCCATCCTTGTGTATTAGAGCATGAGTGCAAATATATTATGGAAGAAGCTCATGGTGGTATTGCAGGAGGCCATTATGTAGGTGATGCAACTAC
>CM034146.1:818801868-818996763 GCA_019776745.2 Taxus chinensis
GTGTATACATGGGTCGTGATTGGGAGTCACACATCAGGAAAAGTAAGGTGAGTGACTAAAACCATCAGAAAAAGGATAATAAGGATGAATTGGACAAACTTTTTGTGGTCAAAACATCCCTGTGAACAGAAAATGAAATGGCAACATATGACGACATAGGGGAGAAATTGCTATCACAAGTAGGATTTTTGCAACTCTATGAGCTCCAATATTTTGGTAAGCCGAAGAAACTTTACTAATGGCTGATGAGCCGAGTCCAAGGGGAATTCTTTTATTTTTTTAGGCGACGGATGACACTTACCACGCCTGTTAGGAATTCTACGTAGTTTGTAGTGTGAACATTTAAATAATGTAAAATATATTATCATAAGGATAATATTTATGGGTAAATTTTAATATTATTAATGATGAGTTAATATAACTCATATTAATAATATAGAATTAATAGTTGTTATATTAAACAACTATAACTAATATTTTTTATACATGATATTTGGTTCAACAACCAACTCACAAATATAGGAGTTTGTAGAGATAACTATGGGGAGAGTTGTTGGACAACCTCTATGAAAATAGGAGAAATATCTCCTATAAATATGTGATGTTGTAATAGCATGAATAGATTGAATAACAATACATAGATTATTATTTGTGTTAATATTATTGTTTTATATTTGCCTTTGATTGTCCAAATCTCTAGATTTGGTATCACAGCAGGCTCATTATGTGATTGAAATTATTGTATGAGAAAAATCACAGTAGGATCGACCTAGATGAGAGTCTTGTAAAGAAGACAAGAGAATGTAAAATAGTTTACGAAGAATCTGCTTAACGTAGAACTTTGATTGAATCTTCTTATACTAGTTCGTTCTGTCTCATTATCCTTTTGTACAATTCATTGGTGTCTATGGTCTTTATATCTATGAATATTATAAAAGGCATATTCTCATATCTATCTTCTCTTTGAACCTTTCAGCTTCTACTCAAATGGCACTTCTCTATCAATCATTTTGTTATCACATCTACGGTTGTTAGAAGAGATAATGATAAGGTTGAGTATTGTTATTAGACTACTCCAGATCAATGAGACTCTCCAAAACGGATCCAACTCCAACAATTGCATAGAGTTTATGTTAAACAAGAATTAATGCCATCGTGGATCACATTATTCACCTGCTGAGCATTCTTGTTGATTACTATTGCACAGTTTTGTAAGACGTGGCAAGATTTTTCCTAGACCTTTATAGATTTTTTGAAATGTTCTTTCCTCCTTGAAATTTTGGTATTCTAGTGATTTCTTATCATATCGACAGCCGATTGTATTAAGTGTGCTTACTATGAAAAACTTGAGCATCCATAGTAATTTGAATTCACTAACACATGACATCTTCATCTGTCCATTGTTGGTTGGTCTTCTCCTACTAGCATCAACCCTACCGCACTTGTCTTCTCCATTGACATCTTTTTATCCATGTTTTTTGTGCATATCATCGATGTGCTCCTATGAAAATCTAATCACCCCCATTCAGCGTACACCTTGTAAATAGTTTGCAGGGATATGTATGATATAATAATTTTGTTAGACATCAAAGTGAGAGTGCTCAATCGGGTAAAAGTCTTGTTGTTATTTTTTTTGGTAGTACTGTCATTTTTTTAGTGTGTCAGTTGTTCGTTTTCAAGCTTCGTCATATAATTACCTATAATCTCTATTGTAAAGTATTTAGTTGCTTTTCAAAATAGAAAATTATTTTTTAGAAGTCTTTTTATGTTTAAAAAAAGGTCTATGTTTCTAAGTTTTGTTTTATTTAAATAGTAGCTTGTCGATAGTAAACTCAATATTGTGATTGGTGTTTATCATTTTTCTTTTAAAATATTTGTGCTTTATATTTATGTATAGTTTGTAAAGGTTTTCATTTTTTCATCATTAGTCATCATTTGTTTTTTATTGTGTTTTCCATAGTTTCATATCGTTAATTATTTTGTTTGTAACATTATGTTGGCATAATGTCAATTAGAGTCTTTGTGCATCAGTGTCAAAAGTTTGAAAAAAAAATTACCTTATGAACGCATTTTTCAGTGGTGACCGATGTTTGATTAAGGTTTATAAAATTAAGATTTTTTATCAAATCTGGCTAAGCTAACAGCATGAAATCGGAGGATGGAGGTAAACAAAGGTTGGAGGTCAATCAACGACTTCTCGTCAATCACTAATGATGGGGCTTTATAGATGATTTAGTGGCATTTTTAAAAGTTGTTTGTGTTTCAGTATGCTTCTTTTTTTAGTGTTCCTATTTTTCAGTGTGTTATTTTGCTAAATAAACCCCTTTCTAGAATTTTGGGTAAGATTCATGTTTTTTAGAAAACTCAATTTTGGGGAGCAAGAGAATATTTTGAGGTAGACTCAAGGGATGGTTATCCAGTTAGTGTCAAGCTTGTGGATCTTGGAGATTTAGAATTCAAGCACCCAAAGAGGAAAGGAAAGTCTCATAGAAACCCAAAGAGGAAGGGAGCATTCCTGTATAGTTTGGCTCAACACTACGCCTTTACAAGGGTAAAGAGATAATCTATAGAGTTTTTACCTAGTCTAAGAAATTCTTACAAGAGGTGGTTCAACTTCTTCGAAATATGGTTCTTCCCCATGTTCACATTAAGGGGGTGAATATTTGGAATTAATAATGTTCACACTAAGGGGGTGAATGTTAGGAATTCTATATAGTTTATAGTGTGAACATTTAAATAATGCAAAAAATATATTATCATGGGGATAATATAAATGGGTAAATTGTAATATTATTAATGATGAGTTAATATAACTCATATTAATAATAAAGGGTGTTATATTAAACAACTATAGCTAATATTGTTTAATACATGAGATTGGGTTAAACAACTAACTCACAAATATAGGAGTTTTGTGGAGAGAATTATGGGGAGAGTTGTTGGAGATCCTATGTGAAAATAGGAGTAGTCTCTCCTATAAATGTGTGATGTTGTAATAGTATGAATAGATTGAATATAAATACAAAGATTATTATTTATTTTAATATTATTAATTTATATTTTCCTTCGGTTGTCCAAATATCTGGAGTGCCCCTGATTAGGAGGTTGATAGGATTGAGAAGCTCGAGCACCAGGGTCATCGGTGATCTTACTGATAAGGAAGGAGTATAAGCAACCACGAAAGTTTTATCTTATGCGAAGGGATGGCGTGGAATGGATATTTATAAGTTGTAAAAATACCCTATTATTTAGGTAGTAGCACACCTCCTCACCGAGCTTAATAATCAAGAGTGTTGGTCTCAAGTGAACAAGATGTAGTTGCACATTGTTAATAAGATAACAGAAGGTGTCGTCTATAATTTATATAACTTCATTATTGATACTATAGTTGAAAAGGTGCATGAAGTGGATAAGATAAATTTTTGTGCTATCCTTTTGTCTATTGTGTTAATAGAGATTGGAGTGCCCGAAAATCCGTGAGAGAATATTTCGTAATACCCTAAAGAGAAGAAGTCCCTAGTAGATTTACGAAGTATACATGTGATGGATCCATGATGGACCCTACAAGAAAAGGACAGAACTTTGGCATGAATTCCTACATGTTGCATTTGAATATGAGTAGAGAATACCCAAGGATATTCCTTCGGTATTGGAGAAACAGGTTCAAATTTTTGCTTACCAACATTTCTACATAGGTCATTTTGGCATGAAGGATGGAAAGTGGATCCCTTGATGCAAGTTACCATATGCCTTCACTGCATGCTATTTTCATGCATCTGTGCATATATTTTCAAATGTGTGTAGGTCAATATTCAATGTGGACAAATTTTATTGTGACTATCATACACTCCAAAAGACATATGTCTATCTGGGTAAGTCTGTGTATATTTAGAAGTTGATTTCAGATGATATCAATATCAAAACTATGAGTTTGGAAATTGGGAAGTCTGGAGCTGCTCTAGTATACATCTACCTTAAGCCCAAGTTGGAGGATAGAAAATATGTTGAAAATAAATTCAAGCTCCCTTAACTGCCCAAGGGGAAACATACTGTGGGCACGTTGCAGGGTGAGAAGTCCCTTTTTCCCTTATTGACGAAGAAGAAGAAGAAAAGGAATTGAAAGAAGATAGTGGCAGTTTGGAACATGGAAAAATAAGGCAACCAAATATATGAGAGAAGTGACTCCAAGAACCTACTCCTTCAGGAAAAGAAGAAGGTGAGGAAGAAGAAGTGTAAACCGACACTGTAGGGATAGATATAGAATAAGGTGTTAAGGACTAGCAATATAAGAGAATATTAAGGAAAACAAGGACTTAGGGCACAGGGCCAACATAACCACTGAGGAGATCACCTAGAAACTCTCATGTGAAGGAAAAACTGGAGAATAAGAGAAGGCATACTTACATTCCCACTAAGGATAATGGGGGTGAGAAATCAAAATAAAGTGCTCAAAATACTCTTGTTGACACTATAGATGTAAAAGACCCTAAGGAAAAATAATTTAAATATGATGCAGAAGGGCCGGAAGAACATGAGATTGGCAGTGGTGCCGAAAAAAGGTGATGATAAGGGCAAACCATCTAGTGCACGTAATGATGTAAATATTGGTGAAGGACTAATGCTTGATGCGGGAGTGCATATTCTGAAAGGTAAGCATTCAAGGGAGAAAAATATGAATTAATGTATGAAAATCCTATAACTTGTTATATTAATGATCATACCAAGATCATTCATGCTAGGTTCCAAAGGCCATTTTGGGATGAGTATCGAATCAAGCGACATGTAGTTTTTTGAGCTAATAATAGGATCTGAACTGGGAGTGAACTATAGGATATCTATTATTAGAAGAGTTTTCATACTTTTGCTTTTATCTTGTAATGACACATGGCTATTCTTAGCATACATCCTATTTTACGAATGCATAGGAAGTGAAGAGCAAGTCCCCACCCCTATATATAAATGTATTATCTATATAGTTTCAGTGATCCGTGAATGCTTATAAGGTTATTTTGTTGGTCTATGAGCGTGCATGAATATGATGATACTCTTATGTATGTATTTGGATTTTGTGTTTTACATTTATTAATACAATGAATCTATTTGGTTGGATAATGATTGTTGACATATCTGTTTCTGGATCTTTTATGGTAATTTAATCTTGATTCTTGTTTATTCCATTCTTGTATATGGTTGTGATCTAGATCTATTTATGGTTTATCCTTGCATTTTTGTTATGGATTTGGTTTATATATGTGTTTATCATGCTAAATCCTTGAAAAATTTTCCATAAAAGAGGGACCTAGTACCCTTGCATGCTTTGGGTGAGTGCTCAAATCTATCTTTGTGATGTGCCAGTATGCCTTGGGTTGTTTGGTAAAATAAAATACTACAAAGAATAAGAAGTTAGATGTTCTCACAGAAACCCCCCAAGAATAACTTCTAAAACCCCAATCATGTCACGTAACTCAAGTTAGCGAGGTGATTTAAAAGGATTTGTAAACATGTCAGCAACTTGCTACTAAGTTGGAATGTACTCCAAGCAAATAAATCCATCTTAAGTGTGTTGATAAATGAAGTGTATATGAACCTCAATATTATTGGTCCGCTGGTTCTCAACAGGGTTGTGAGAAATGTGAATTGCACTTTTTTTGTCACACCAAATTACATTCAATGAATCATATGGGTTTCCAAACTATGTCAATAACTATCGAATTGAAATAATTTGTTGACTTGTTGTAATTGTTGCCTTGTACTATGCCTCTAAATATGAGTTTTCAATATCCTATTACCTTTTACATGCCCAAACAACTAGAGATGAACCAAGACAAAAAAGTCATCCATAAGTGGAACACCTGTCATCAATAGAACCTTCCCAATCTGAATCTGTATATCCAACCAACTAAGTAGAACCCCTGGTGTAATGTAGTCCATAGTGGGAAGTGTATTGCAAATAACATAAATCCTTGTAGCAACTTGTTAGTGACTGTTATGAGGAGAATGTGCAAAATGATATACAAGATCTATGGAAAATTAAATATCATTGTGAATATGGGTCAAGTAAATGATACTTCCAACCAACTACCTATACAATGTAGGATCACAAAGTGGAGTGGTACATGTGGAAGTAAAAGTAACCCCGTACTACAAAGGAGATGAACTTGGCTTTCAAAAAACATATCAAAATGTTGAAGAAGATCATGAGTGTACTTGTTTTTTTACTCAAATGAATCCTTGAATATGTCTAAGAAATATGTAAACCAAGGAAATAATAAAATAACCCAAGATTTGTCATGTAAAACTGTGTGGAAAGATCCCTCTGAATAGTCTGAATGTGGGAAGAAGAGCTACTAGTAAGTAGAATCTCATCAACATACAAGATAAGTATCACAATTTCCTCACCAACATGTTGGATATATATTGGAGGATCAGAGTTGTAGCAAAAAAATGGTAAAGAGAATAAAAGAATCAATCTTCTCATACCAATCTCAAGGATCCTATTTGAGAGTGTAAAGAGACCTTCATAGTATATCAAGCCCGAGGGGCATGTTTGAGAGCGTAGAGATACCTTCGGAGTCTACAAATAAGAGAAGAGTCATGAAAAAATACAGTAGGTTTCTCCATTTATATTTCATCCTGTAAATCTCCATGTAAGAAGGCACTATTCATGTCCATTTGGTATACAAGCCACCCATGTGATGCAACAATAGCAAGTACAAGTCATATGGAATCCATCTTGGCAAGGAGGAAAAAATTCTCATAGTAATCAATACCCTCAACTTGTGAAAAAACCCTTTGTAACAATATGATCCTTATACTTTTCAATGGGCCCATCAACTACATATATGGTTCAGTATACCCACATAAACCTAACCATATTTCTTATTTTAAGAAGAGATACCAAATCTCAAGTATTATTCTTCATCAAATAAGAATACTTAGTTGGCATTACATCATCCCACTCTTGTATCCCATGAGCCTGTGAAAAATATTATGGATCCTCAGAAACTTCCTAACACAAAATTACATAACCTATAGAATTTGTATGATGATTCCTAGTGGGTGAAATATCTTATATGAAAGGTGTTTCCTTTGAAATTATGGTACGAGCCCACTTAGGCATAGTGATAACATAAATGGGAATAGGATCCTCATCGGCATCCATAATCTCCTCATCAACCTCCTCAAATAATGGATCCTCAAGATGAAATAAAGAAGAAGAAGTAGGCATGGAAGAAGATGAAGAATAATGAGGATAGAATTGATCATCAAAATGAACATGTGTTTGAAAAATAGTATCGTGAGTATCAGGATCTAAAAGTTGATAAACTTTGATGTCCTCACAATACCCTACAAAGATCAATGGACTTCTTTTTTTATCAGAGGATTTCCTTTTCTTCTTTGGCACAAAGGCCCAAGCATAGCTCCCAAACACTTAAAAAATTGAGACATTGGGATTATTTTTAGACAAATCTTCCTCTGGAGTCAAATGCTCAAGTGATTTGTCTAGTGTGTGATTCTAAATATAGTTAGTGCAATTAACTACTTCTATCCAGTATATAAGAGGTAAATATCTAGAATGCATCATGCAGTTAGTCATTTCCTTTAAAGTTTTGTTCTTCCATTCTGCTAAGTCATTCTATTGTGGAGTATGAGGAACATAATGTTGGTGAATAATGCCATGAGTTGCCAAAAAATCATTAAAAAAATTGCTGAAGTACTCCCCCCATTATCAGTGTGAAGGTTCTTTATGCAACTAGAAGATTATTTCTCTACCAAAGCCTTAAAGATTTTGAAGTGTGAAAAAACACCACTTTTTTACTTGATAAAAATACCCAAGTACACCTCAAGAAATTATCAATAAAGGTAAGTGCATACTTAGCTCCATTGAAAGAGGGGGTAGGAAAAACCATCAAGTCACTATGCATAATCTAAAGTGGTTTAGAAGCTCTATTGGAAAAATTCTTAGGGTATGGATCTTGGTGTTGTTTCCCTAATGCACATCTAGGAAAAAATTCCTCAAGACAAGAAACTCTAGGAAGACCATAAACCATACCATGAGTGCTCTACTCCAAATATTTGTAATTGATATGTCCAAATATCTCATGTTAAAGCTTACTCTCTAAATTTGCATTAGAAAATAGTCATTTCCTTATGGAGGAAGTGTCATCAAAACCCACAAAGTGATATAGTCTAGAACCATGATCAAGAATACCTTGAGAAACAAGTGAATGAGAATATAACAAGGTTCATACTTATGCCACTTGTGGTGTAAAATTCACGATTTTTCCTTGACTAGAATGAAAAATTTGATATACATAAAGAAAATTTGTAGTGATGTGAGGAACATATAATGCATCTTAGATACTAACACCATCAAGGTGTATGTCACCCTTTCCCTTAACAGAAAGAAAGAAATAATCTCCAACCTTAATTTTGGAAGTAGAACTCAAACCTAGAGATACAAAAGACTCATTAGAAGAAGTCATGTGATGAGAAGCACCAAAATCTATAACCCAACTATCTGCAAGTGTTGAATAATATGTCCTAACAACATTAAGTACTTTTCCATGCTGATTATAAGGATATGGAGTGGAGATAGATATTTTTTGTTTCTTGACTATATCCTCTAAGACTTGCATTCACTTGTAACACCTGTGTTTTTCATAACCACAACCCCCACATGAAAGGTTAGACTTATTCTTGGATTTAGAAGACTCTTTGGGTTTAGAGTTGTTTTCTTTGGGTTTGTGAAAATTTTGATATGAATAAGGGGTGAACTTGGATTTACCTTTTGGTTTTCCTTTTCCCTTAGGATTATAAGTTACTAATGACTTTTGAGAGGTGGAAGACTCAAGGTTAGACATTTTGGATTCTTCCCTAGTAATTCTTTCACAAAATATTTCTAAGGTAGGCATTTGGAATGTGTCACCTAAGGCATCCATACTAGAGAAAAATGTAGAAGAAAATATTTAGAATGGACCTCTCAACTTGGATATAATTAGGTAAACACACTATTCATCTGTCTTATCTCTTCCACTCCCCTTTAATTGTGTCAACATATGGTTGAATTTAGTAATATATTCTATAATTGATGGAAAATATTGAAGACTAAGAGAGGTGATCTCAATTTCAAGTTGCATGGCTCTCATGTGATCCACCTTATCGAACAATACCTCTAATTTCTCCCATATTTTTGAAGGAGTTTCACATCTTTCCAAATGAAACAAAAGACTATCACTTACATAAGTTCCTATCAAATCCATACACTAATCAAATTTACATTAGTACTAAATATTTTAATATTCTCTAGTTAACACTGGTCTGCATACGTTAAAGCCCATAATCCTTTGCATTTAATGATTGTTTCCATTTTTGGTCTCCATGTGTGGTAATTATGTGTTGTTAATGGCTCAATTTGATCTAATGTAGAAGTAGATAAAGATGTCATTCTCAAAATCACCAAAAAAATAAAAAAACAATGAATGTAACAAAATCAATGAATGTTACAATATGGCACCTTATAATTCTAGTGTGTTTCTCAAAATAAATAGTTTCAATGGAACAAACACAAAAATAAGCACTTTTTAAAAAAACAACACTTGATTTTGAGTTACCTGTCAAAAGTTACAAGATTTTTACTTTGTGCTTTGATTTTTAATTTTAAAAAAACATTAAATGTCTTTTTCCTCCACTCCTCAATTTACTTTTCTAGAAAAACCTTTCCAATTTTGTATTTACAAAATAGAAGAAGAATACAAAAAACCTAGTACCGAACGTGAATAACCCAAAAACCAATTTTCTAGAACTTATGCCTCGCTGACACATATTTTTAAGATTCCCATACCTCAGCATGGATTTCCAAGATTCTCAAATCCTTTCCAAATATGACCTTTGTAAAATAGAATTAAAAAACCCATAATCAAAGGTGTAAAACCCAAAAAAACCCAGAAATGGTTTTTCTTGCCATTTTGCATATGACACGGATTTCCAAGACCTCGGCATGGATTTTTAAGATCTTTAGATCCTCACCAAATAGGTGATGAGGCCAGTATATGTTTGATTAATGTATAATATATGATCTCATCATACTCTCCTTTTGATTAAGTTTGATTGCATTATGTGACTTTTAGTTGATCTGATATGAGTTAGGATGTAAGTGTCTGTCTTTTGATTGATTGTGATCCTAATGTTAAAAACTATGAAATTCCTAACATAGTGTGTGTTTAAATTTAGTTTTTTAATAAAATGGGTCTAATCAGTCAAGGAAATGAAGCAAGTGGTATTCAGTATGTTTTTGATAGTTTATGTTCCTACACAACTTAGTTCAAGAACTTCCAAGCTAGTTCTAGAACTCCATCACACAGTCATCATTTAGTTCTGGAACTTTCAGACTTAGTTCCGAAACTCCAGAATTTAGTTCCAGAATTTTTAGACTTAGTTCTGGAACTCCTGAGGACAGCTCTGGAAATATCTAACAATTTCCTATGGTTTCAGAACTTCTCTAAAGTTCCAAAACCGATGGGAGTTATCTATTTTAAACCACATCTAGAAATTTTAAATCTACAATCATGAAGGATGAGAAGATTTCTGAACGCAGATCCAGGAAGAGTTATCCTACATCTATCTTATCAACCAACATCTGACTCAACATCTATTCTAGACATGATTCTATTTCATCAGAATCATTGAGATAGATGTGATTGAAAAATGTATATAAAGCAGACCTGCATTAGATAGAAATAAATTAATTAGAGATATAGAACAGAGAAAAGAAATAGATTAAGTATCTAGATCCATTACATTTTTTAATACTGAATGTTTTCATCAATAAAATAGCCATTCTAATTTGAGAGAATTATGAGTTGTTAAAATCCTGATTCAAGGAGGAGCAAGGGCCCACTCCCCCAAGGACCAGGATATTCATTTATTTGGTATTTATATTTCTCCAGCAAATAGCTTAGATCTGTTAATTTTGTATTGCTTTAGTTCTTTCAGTTAAACTATGTCGCATACTTATTCCTACAAGTGTTTAGATAAATCTCTATATTTCTTGCAATTTTTTTCAAGAATTTTAATTCAAGTGTGTTTATTTCCAAAAGAAAGTGTGTTTATTTTCCAACAGCAAGTGTGTTTATTTTCTGCACTGTGTGTTTCCTTTAAGAAAGCTTTCAATGTGTTTTTACTTTCAGCAAGTTTTCATAGTTTGATTTGAATAAGGTTTTACCAAGAATTCCTTAAGACATTAAAGAGATCCCCCAGAAAATATAAAAATAGTTACAGTTAATTACTAGATCAGTTAAAGTACTCTTGTTACATATAGCTTTAGACGCACCTCTAGTTTTATATGATAAAAAAGAAGTTGATTAAAGGAAGGGAATGACGACACTGCTACTGGGGAACACCAGTTGGAATATTCTAATTAAGTGTTAGCAAGAGCAACAAAACATACATCTAGTAGTTGAAGAATATTCCCTACTATATCACAAAATATATGAGTAGACCAAGAGACTCACAGGGTAGATTCCTTCCAAAAAAATCTTCACAAGAATTCATAACATCCTCTAGTCAAATTAAGGAAATTGATCAAGAATTTTAGGCACCACCATCCCCTGCCAGACAAGAAATAGAGTTTCCATTTTCGGAATTCTTAGATCAGTCACCTGAAGGGAGTAGAACTTTTAGGAGAAGGCTTATTACCCAAGATCCATTGAGGGTAAGTTTTGATTCTCAATTGAATAGTCAACCTCCTACTCCTAATTTTTCACCTTCCCCAAAGCATACATCTTACCACATTGATTGGGAGGAAACTTCAGAAAATATTTTTGAAATGGCACGAGAAGATGAGGGAGTACCTGATAGGACCTTTACCTATCTAATCCAATTGGGATATGATGACACATCAATGAGAAATATCTCACCTACACATTTACCCACCTTCAGAGGGATGTCATCTGAAGATCATGACCAATTTTTGTTTGAATTCAAGGTACTATGTCATACCTATGCTTATAAAATAGATAATCAAAAACTCAAGTTGTTTCCATCCACTTTGAAGGATGCAACAATGAGGTGGTTCATGGGATTAACATCCAACTCTATTATCACTTGGGAAAAAATAGAGACTGCCTTCCTAGATAGATACCAGGATTATTACAGAGGAAGAAATAGGAAGGAAGAATTCTTCAAAATAAAGCAGGAAGAGGACAAAAACATAGAAGACTATTTAGACAGATTCCTCTTTGTTAGCAAAAGATGTGGATTTGTGCTTACAGAGGGATTAAGTAAAATATTTTTTCTCAAACGTTTAGATGATGAATCTACAGAAGCATTTAGCTTGATAGGAGGGGGAGACATTGATCAGATAAGAATAAATGGAATTAAAGAGATTTATAGAAGCTATTCCAGAACAAGAGGTAGACCTAGAAAAGGAAAATTAGTAAAAAGTCTTAATCTAGATATGAACAAACTAATGAATGAGTTAGCAAACTTTAAAATAGACATTTTAGTGTAATTAACCTCTACTATGGATGGATTACAGGTTAAAGAAAATTCCAAAACTGAACCATTGGCTATGTATTGTCCTAGATGCAGGAAGAAGCATGCATTAAGAGATTTTCCTTTAGATAAAATAGAAATTTTTCTTATCTGTGAATCTAAAGAACATGATACTGATGTTTTTTCTTTACTTCCTATCATTAAAAATCATCTTAAACAAACCAGTGCCTCATCTACAACTGAAAAATTGAATTTTGTTTAGAGATAACCTAACCAGGGGTAGTTTATGCCAATATCAGCTCCTAATCCATGGACAATGCCATGGGCTACTCTAGCAGTACCAAAAAATTAGGGACAACCACCTTGGGTACCTCAACCAACTTGGAACCCTCAAGATTGGGAAAATCAAGGCTGCTATGCTCAGGGACATCAACAACCACGAGCTGGTCAAGGAAATCCTTATGCTTGGTCACAACCTATATGGAACCCTAATTATTTCAAATGAAGAACATATCCAAATCAGAATCAACAGGCCATCATGGGATATCCTACACAGAATTTACAAACTGATAATGTAGTCCAAACACAAATGCCCAGCACAACCAGTAGCAAACCTTAGAAACAAACAAATAACTCTTGTTTATGGAATAGAACCTGAAAAATCAGTTGATTTACAAGCTATGGATTGTAAGGATATTCAAACTAGATCTGGGAAAATCATTAACAATCCACCCCTTATAATCATTGAAATAACAGAAGAAAAGGAGAACCCTATTATTTCTATTCCAAAAGAGGATATAGAAAGAAAAGAAAAGAAGCCAGATAGCAATACTACTGAGACTCCATTTTTTGAGAGATTCACAGAAGATATAGAAATCAAGGAGTCCGAATTGGCTCAGGAATTAAGGAAATTGAATATTGAAATACCACTATTACAAGCAATTAAAGATATTTCAGAATTGATCAAATTGATCAAAATGTTATGCATGAAAAATCCTAGAAGAAATAAATAGTATCCCAAGACTATCAAAGTAGATGGGAAACTTGTTGGTTTATTAACAAGAAAACTATTACTTCTCAAATACGGAGATCCTGGAAGTCCTTTTATTTTTGTCTCTATAGGAAATAAATATGTACATAATGTTTTGATAGATTTGGGAGATGCTATCAATGTAATGACAATTGATACTCTGAAAACATTACCATTAATGGGTATACAACCTACTAATACCATATTGCAAATGGCAGATCAGTCTGTAGAAAAACCAGAAGGAATTATTGAAGACATTGCGGTTTTGGTAGAGTCATGGGAATATCTAGTTGACTTTCTTATATTGTAGCAAAAATGTAAAACATTGGGTTATCCCATTATTTTGGGCAGACCATGGTTAGCTACAGTTGCTACTTTGATAGATTACAGGTCAGGTGATATGACAATATCAAATGGTAAGAATTCTAAACAAAATTTCATTATATCCTACCTTACAACCTTTTACTGACAGACATGAACAATTTTGGGTTGATTCTCCTGAAACTAATAAGAAAAATTTGTCTTCTTTGGCTATGATCACATTGTAGGATCATGTAAGAGAAGTAGAAGAGATAATTAATCCACCATTGGATGAGAACCTGTTGCCTTCAGTGCAATCATAAATAGTTTCGGAACCCGAAAAAATAGTTCTGGAACCCACAAACTTAGTTCTGGAACCCGTGAACTTAGTTCTAGAACCTACGGCTATAGTTCCAGAGCCACTACAGTTAGTTCCGGAACCACGACAAAAACAGTTCTCTTTGATTGAAAATTATTTTGCTTAGAGGAATGAGATTTCTTGTGGGGAGAGGATGAATCAGCAACTTCAGTTTCAAGTACATCAGGAAGTGGTGAAGAATTTCTGGAAAGTAGCAGTGACAATGAATTTTTCCTGCAAAGAGATAAGCATCATAATTCTCATTACTATCCTTTTTACAGTATTATATCTTAAGGAAATTTTGGAGATGTTGCTACATACCATATGTTGTTACTACATGCATGTCCATTAAATAATTTAATGAAACCCTTTTCACAAATCAGTTCATCACATATTGGAACCAAGCATATTGAAATTCAACCAGGTAAAACTTTAAACATCAATAGCTCGTTGAAAGAGGATGAAGAAGCTAAATTTATTAATGTTCTAAAAAATCATACTAAATATTTTGCTTGGGATTACAAATATATGAAGGGGATTCATCCAAGTATCTGAACTCATCACATCTATAATGAAAACACTAAACCAGTTAGGCAGCCTCAAAGAAGGATTAACCCAGCTTTAAGGGATATAGTCAAACAAGAAATTGAAAAACTATTACAAGTAGGTTTCATCTACCCTATCTCAGATAGCCAGTGGGTATCTCATCTTGTAATTGTTCCCAAAAATAATGGAAAATAGATAATATGTGTTGACTATAAGGAACTAAAAAAAGCCACAATGAGAGATTATTTTCCCTTACCATTCATAGATCAAGTCCTAGATAACCTTTCAAATAAATAGTATTTTTCTTTCTTGGATGTCTTTAATGGGTACAATCATATCAGAGTTGTTGTTGAGGATCAGGACAAAACTTCATTTACATGTCCATGGGGAACCTTTTCCTATAGAGTGTTACCATTTGGTTTATGCAATGCTCCTATAAATTTCCAGAGAGTTGTACTTGTAATCTTTGTTGATCTAACAAATGATTGTGTTGAAGTATATATGGATGAATTCACTATACATGGAGATACATTTGAAGATGCTTTGAGAAATCTGAACAGATTTTTAACAAGATGTGAACAACACAACCTGTCTCTTAGTGATGAAAAATGTTTGATGATGGTGGATGATGGAATTGTATTAGGACACCATATTTCACAAAAAGGAATTCAGGTGGATCAAAAAAAATTAGGATCATTTCAGATTTATCTATCCCTCAAACTCCCACAGATATCAAATCATTTCTAGGACATGTTGGGTACTATAGACGCTTTATAAAATACTTCAGTAAAATTGTTGCCCCCATGTTTAATTTGCTAACCAAGGACTATGAATTTCTTTGGGATGAAAAGTGCCAACATGCTTTTGAATAAATTAAAAATAAATTAATCAGTGCCCAATATTGAGAGGTCCTAATTGGGAAAATCCATTTCATATCCAAACAGATGCATCAAATTATTCCATTGGTACAATATTGTGACAAAAATATGAAGAAGGAAAGATGTATGCCATTTACTATCTTAACAAGAATCTTACTCCCACTGAAAAAAATTACACCGCCACTGAAAAGGAATTTCTTGTTGTAATTTATGCGATCAATAAATTCAGACATTATATTACAAGGTACAAGATATTTATATACACAGATTATTCAACAATTAAGTATATAATGAACAAACTAGTGTTTAGAGGAAGATTCATTAGATGGTTATTACTTTTACAAGAATTTGATATTACCATTATAAACAATCTAGGTAAATCTAATGTGGTAGCTTATTTTCTATCAAGACTAACCACCACAGGGGAACAAGATCCAGTCAAGGATAACTTTCTAGATGAACAAATATTTGCAATCTCAACAAGTACACCATTGTTTGCTGATATGGAAAATTATCTTGCAATAGGGAAGTTCCCTCCTTTCACTAAGAAAAAAATAAAGAAGTTAATTAAAACCAGTGCACAATTCAAATGGTTAAATGGAATTCTATTTAAGTGTGGTCCTGATTTTGTCTTGCGCAGGTGTGTAAGAGAGGATGAAATCTTTGACATCCTCAGAACATGTCATGATGAACCAAGTGGAGGACACTATTCAGTAAAAAGAACAACTCATAAGATACTTAGCACTAGTTATTATTGGCCATCTCTGTACAAGGATGTGAAAAGATATATCAAGAGGTGTGATCCTTGTCAAAGGATGGGACAACCAACTTTCACCAATGAAATGCCTCTTCAGCCTCAAGTTGTGGTTGAGCCATTTGAGAGATGGGGATTGGATTTTTTTGGTCCCTTTAATCCTCCTTCACAAGGGAAGGAATATATACTTGTATGTACTAACTATGTGACAAAATGGGAAGAAGTGCAAGCATTGACAAATACCACTGAGAAAGTAGTTGTTGATTTCCTTTGGAAAAGAATTATGATCAAGTTTAGAGCACCAAGGAGCATAGTTTTAGATCAGGGACCAAAATTCATGTCTAATATGATCCAAGATTTCACAAGGTATTACCAAATCAATCATAGGAAGTCATCTCCTTACCATCCACAGTCAAATGGAAAAGCTTAAGTAACAAACAAAGAATTGGAGAACATCCTTACCAAAATGGTTGAAGCTGGGAGAAAAGATTGGGTAAAGAGACTACCTGAAGCTTTCTAGGTGTATAATACAACTTGGAAAACTACAACAGGGTTTTTACCATATGAATTAGTATATGGGAAAAATCCCTTATTTCCTATAGAATTTGAACTTCATACATTGAGGACAACAGTGAAAGTGGGAATTGAATTAAATGTAGCTCAAAAAGAAAGAATCCTTCAACTCAATGAGTTGGATGAATTAAGGTTGGAAGAACTTTAACAGATAGAGATGATTCAAGAGCAAAGGAAGCGATGAGATGACATACATATCAAGAAAATGCAATTCAAAGTAGGAGACTGGGCATTACTATTTGACCCTAAGTACTAACAATTCAAGGGAAAACTAAGAACTAGATGGTTGGGACCTTATTAGATTGATCAAATTTTTGACAATGGTTCTATTCAGTTACTTTCCATTGATGGTAGTAGTAGAACACTCATAGTCAATGGACATAGGCTAAAACTCTATAGGAAGCCTCCCACTAAGAATGAATTTTTGAGGAAGATTGAAGTAGACAAATAATTTGATCATATGAAAGAACCCAGTTCTTCCAAAATGATCAAATAATTAGATGATAGATCCATAATAAAGGGAAGAAGATGAAAACCAGTAAATGGCATCTTCTTCCCCCAAAAAAATATAAAAAATATAATATATATATAATAAAAAAAATTCTCTCAAGGTCAATTGAAAACCAAAAAATGGTGGTTGACCTCTTTTTGGCTAGTTCAAATAAAGGAATTCTTTTGAATTCTAGCTGTCTTATCTAATCATGTTTTGTTCCACTTGTAGGAATGATGAGTCATCATAGCAAAAATATTACATCATTAAGGATATTAATTATGTCTTTTAACTTATTTAGGGTTGATTAAATGTTTGCATGTGTGATGTGACTTAATTTAAAAGTAGGTATGATGATTCATCTATTTATACATTATGATTACAAGTGTGTAATCATGATATTGATTTGAATGGAATAAGTTGTGGCATGGTTATCATTAGTAATTATTATTACAAACATCAAGTGAGATAAATATTATAGAAGTATCTTGAGGAAGGAGCAGTGAATTGAGTTTGTATTCCGTAGCAAAGAACAGAGAATTTAGATGTTCCGTAGCTAAGAACTAAGGTTCCACTGCTGAAAACAAAAGTTTCATAGCCAAGCCATTAGTTCTGAAGCTAAGGATAAGGCCTACAACCAATTCACACAAAATCAAGGGAGACAAAACTCAAGTTGATATGGGGATTAAGAAGAAATCATAACCAGAGGACGATTACCAATTGCTTGCAGATAAAGAAGTAGCATCCATCTTTGAGCATGCAGGATGGCTTGAATTCCTGAAGAAATTTTCAAGGCATAATGATGAATTGGTAAGAGAATTTTTCATAAATCTAGAATAGTCTAGAACAAAAGTAAGAAATGTCTTTATTCCTTTTTGTAAATACTATAAGTAATGTGTCTAGAGCACCCATTGTTCACGTCCCATAACCTGTAAAGGGAACTTTGAAATAATTGGTAGAAGTCTTGCTGTAAGAAGAAGAAGCTGAACCCTAGTATATCTATAATACAAATAAAATCATAAAAGGGGTCAGAAGGGCCAGTTTCCCCAAACCCTTTGACAGGGTTGCATTTTGGATAATAAAATATTTAACATGTGACGGTCAGTTTGGGTCTGTGGGAAAAGAAGTCTTAAAAATGCTCATATATCTGAAGTATGGAGCCACCAAGCCTGAATACATAATAAACCTCCCAGGGTTTCTCTTTAATTCCATTCATACCATGGATCAAAGATATTCCTAGGGTGTTAGAACAATTAGGCATCATGGTCTAATTCACTTGATATGCCGGCACCATTTCTTGTCAAAAAATAATGGAGAAGAAATTTGGGACAAGTTTCTTGGCAAGTTCAAGAAAAACCCTAATATTATCAGAAGGAAAATTCTAGCCCCATTATCTCCTTCAGCTAATCTGGAAATTGATGCCCCTATAGAAGGAAAAATGGAAATGGAAAGAGAAAACATACCAAGGAAAAGAAGGTCGGTGAGAAAGATAAAAACAACAGAGCCTTCTGTACCTATGAAGGAAATTCCTTCTTCCACAATAGCTTCAGAAGAACCAATATCTGTCTCTGACGGTGATAGCTCACCCACACAAGAACTAGAAAGAACAGTAAGAAGAATTTCTAGAGGGAAATTCACTACTGCGCATGTTGAACTTCCCCAGATAAGAAAAATTCATAAGAGGTCAAGGGGAACTCCAGAAGTAAGGAGTGAGCAGGAAAGGATGGAAGAGGAAGCTGCTGACATTTTTGGCAATATGGCCATGACTCCACCTGGGAAAAGTCATGTTGAAATGGACAGAGGAGAAGAGAGATTTGATGATCAATATTTTCAGGAGTTGGCTGAACCTTCAGCAGTGCCACATGAAGAAGAAGAGTTGGCATCTAGGATAAGAAAAGAAATTTTTCCTTTAATAGAGGAAGAATTCCAAAGTCCTCAAATAATTTCAGAGGAAGAGGAAAGACAACAATTTAAATAGGCTATGTTCTTTTCTAGAGCAGAGCTTATTATCAAAGAAAAAGATGAGGAATTAGACTTCCTCAAACTTAAATTAGAACAAAGGGAAATGCTCATTGATGAGCTAACAACTCAGCTTGCAACCACAACTGAGAAATTATCAGCAACAAAGAAGCAGCTAATATAAAAAGATGAAGAGTTCCAAACTTCCAGAAAATAGAGTGTTGTGTCCACAGCCTCTGCATAGACCGAGTTGACCTATTTTCCACTAAAACAACAATGGGATGATATTTGCAGAGAGCTCAGAGAAGCCAAAACATCAAATGAGGAATTAAAGACCAAAATGGAGGAAGATATGAAGGCAAGAAAGGAATGGGAAGAAAAATATTATAAGCAGGAAGGAAATAAATATAAATGTCTTGCCAAAATTCATATGGTCTGTATTATGAGTGAGAAATTGCTTTCCTGTAGGAGACCTTCTCTTGCATATAGTGTGTTTTTGGAAGAGCAGTTCATTTTCTGGCAGTTGTCAAGAATTGCATGTGGGCTTCCACATGAAGTACAAAATGAATCTAAATTCATGGTAGCTTACTCTCTATCCAACCTTGAATAGAAAAATCTCCTGTGTGAATTTTATCTTTGCAATTATATGCTACAGAAAAATATAGGATTTATGATTAACTTATATGTAGGGGAGACCCATCTCAATGCATTTGTCTCTCTTTTACAAAACCAAATTTCATGGAAGGAAAGAGAATCTGAATTTTTATTGAAAACCATCTCAACACGCCTCTACATGAGAGCTCATTATGATAAACCTTGTACCTTCCTCACACATTTTAGAACTCATTCCTTTGATAAGAGATTCAAGACACATTACCTTGCTATTCTACAAAAGAGCATTGATGCCTTCACCTCCTATGAGGAAGAAAAATTTGAAGATATTCCCTTAGCCAAGGCCTTCAAATATATGAATAACTAACTCTGATATTTTTTTGCATGAATTCATTATAACCAAATTTAATGCACCGAGTTACTCAGTATTTTCTCCCATCATAGCCCAACTCCTTTGCATTATGAGCAACCCAACATTTATCTTTGCATGAGTCGACTTGAACCACCTGTGACATTACTTTGTGTTGAAAAACTACGTAACTCGTCCCTTCCTCTATGTGATGCCTGATCATCTCTGATATTTGTCTTAATGACCCATGCATCGATAACTCACTATTTTAGAAAATTACATCCATTCTAGACTCTGTCACTCCATGCGCCAAACCAATGTGGACTCATCGTTAATTATTCACTATCTCCATCGGGAAAATTTTCTGAGTTCAATATCTTTCCTTATCAATCCAAGCTCACTCACCACTAAATCATCATTTGATCTTGACTAAGCTCCATCTATTGTTAAGGCTAGAATATGTCTGATTAATGTATAATATATGATCTCATCTTACTCTCCTTTTTATTAAGTTTGATTACATTGTGTGACTTTTAGTTGATCTAATATGAGCTAGGATGTAACTTTTCTATCTTTTGATTGATTGTGATTCTAATGTTTAAAAACATTTGAAATTCCTGATGATAGTGTGTGTTTGAAATTTAGTTTTGTAATAAAGAAGGTCTAATCATTTGAGGAAATGAAGTAGGTAACATTCAATATGTTTTTGGTAGCATCTTTTCCCACACATCTTATTTCTGGAACTTCCAAGCTAGTTCTGGAACTCCATCACATAGACATCATTTTCTTCTGGAACTTTCAAAATTAGTTCTGGAACTCTAGTATTTAGTTCCAAAATTTTTGGACTTAGTTCCTGGAACTCTTGGATATAGCTCCAGAACTCTCACAGGTTTTGATCCTTAAAAATTTCCTATGGTTCTAAAAATTCTTGGAAGTTCTGGAACCAATGGGAGTTTTCTATTCTAAACCACATCTGGAAAGGTTTTGAATCTATGACCCTTTCAATTAGGAAAGGATGAGAATATTTTTGAACATAGATCCAGGAATAGTTATCTTACAACTTTCTGATCAGCCACAATCTGACTCAACATATATTTTGGGCATGATTCAATTTCATCAGAATCTTTGAGACAACTATGATTGATAAAATGTATATAAAAGTAGACCTACAGTAAATAAATATATAATAGATATAATATGATAAGAAATAGATATAGAACAAAGAAGAGAAATATAGACTAAGTACTCCAGATCTAGTATGTTTTTTAGTACTAAATGTTTTCATCAATAAAATAGGCCATCCTTGATTTGAGAGAATTTTGAGTTATTAAAATCTTGATTCAGGGAGGAGCAAGGGCCCACTCCCCCAAGGACCAGGATATTCATTTATTTGGTATTTATATTTCCTTCACCAAATAGCTTAGATCTGTTAATTCTGTATTATTTTAATTATTCCAGTTAAAACTCTGTTGTGTACTTGTTCTTGTAGGTGTTTAGATAGATTCTCTATATTTTCTTGTAATCATTTTCAAACATTCTAAATTCAAGTGTTTTTATTTCCAAAAGTAAGTGTGTTTACTTTCCAGACAGCAAGTGTGTTTGTTTCCATTCTGCATAGTTTGTTTCCTTTTAGAAAAACTTTTAGTGTGTTTTTACTTTCATCAAGTTTTCATAGTATGATTTTAAATAATGTTTTACCAAGAAGTTCTTAAGACATTGAAAGAGATCCCCTAGAACAATACAAAAATAACTAAAGTCAACTACTAGATCGATTTAAGATTACTCTTGTTGCATATAGCTTTAGACACACCCTTGGTTTAATATCACATCAACAAGAATTTGATTACATGAAGGGAATGATGACACCCATCAATAGGAAACTCTAAAAAACAAAGGGAAACACCCCATAACTGAACGTGCCAAAACCTAGAATTGTTTTTTTGTGCCCTTTTGCCTCGTTGGCATGGATTTCTAAGACCTCGGTAGAAGAATTTTTAAGATCTTTGTATCTTTACCAAATATGAACTCTATAAAACACAAGAAAAAAACCCACAACTGAATGTACAAAACCAAAAAAAACCCATAAATGATTTTTATTGCCCTTATACCTCATTGGAACAGATTTCTAAGTGATTTTGTATGTTCATCTACCTCTACAAAACTAAATAATCTCAAAACCAAATTGTCTCCATCATAGGCTGAGTTTATAGTCATTTTTCAGGTTTTACCACCTTTTGAACTGAATGAAGCCCTCTGTTTTAGATAAAAATGCATGATGCAACACACTACTAATAAATTCTAAAAATATGAAAATTAAAAACCCTCGTTTGTAAAATAAAACTTACATAGGATGACAGCAACAATCTACCACTTTGATACCATAAAAGAAATGATAAACAGATCATTCCAAGCCACAAAGAACTCATATGCTAATAAAACACCACACTCAATAAGATGAAAGAAATTTTCCACAATAATATCATATATTATTATGGAACTCTATATTATAAAATGAGAAGGGGCCTTGCTTATATAGGAAAGGAATATCAATCTAAGAACTAGTCAAGGCCATAGATGAAAGCATAAATAAAGGAAAGAACTAGACAACAAAGAACTAGACAAGACCATTAATCTAGGAAACAACTATTCAAGACAGTAGATCAAGGAAATAACTATACCTAACAACTAAATAATGTCTTCATAATATCAAAATAAGATAAAATAAATATCCACACATAAGTGGGTGAGGATAAATAAAAGAGAAGGTAAATAAAGTACCTAGGTGAACATGAGCTAAAGTAAACAACCTACTGTAAAAAATAAACTCCCTTCTTATCATTGAAGTAAATGTATGTTATTGTTTACATTTTTATTTCTTAGAGTTATATTATTATTGGCATTTTTATTTTTTGATTAATAAATCTAAATATACAACATGTAAAAAACTTTTAAAATTTATTTAACTCAATTTAGGTTAAATAATTTAGTGATTCTACTTTGTTCTAAACACTATTTGTCTTAGGGTTTCACTCACACTTTCCAAAAATGTTCCTTCTACTAGTGGCTTCTTTTTGTGTGGAATATTTATAGCATGTTCCAAACTCCCTCTAGTTGGCATTGGCTATTATCCTTCTAATCAAGTTGATACCCATCCTAGATGTAATGGAGTCTTCCCACTACTTGATTATCCACGTGTTTGTCCTTTGTCGTCATATTTTTTATTCATCCACCACCTCCTTCAAATATCCCCTTGCTTGACATGATTAAGAGTGATAATATATATAAAGATGTTTTGTAAGGGGCATTGGAAAACCATGTTTCTTGTTGAGTTGAATGTATCTCTCCTCGAGGAAATCAAACAATATCCCATAGTAAAATAATATTTACTTGAATTACTAACCAAAATAAAGGTCTTTCCCCCTCTAGCCTTTGACTAAATTTTTGTTGATCTTATTGATGTTTTATGCCTTTTATTTGTTACCGACATAGCTAATTTATCTTCCCCCCCTAGTGATCTAGAAAATAAACATCCTACCACAAGTTACATTGTGATGATGATGTTACTATAAATTTTAATGTAATAATACATGATGATATTACTCTACCTACTTTAGATGTTCATATTATAATTTATTATGTGTGTGCTCCTTATACATATACTTACAATAATAAGCATGGACTTATCTCCTATAATGTGTCATCAACATCTGATTTCTCTGTATATAAATTTAATGATGTAAATGACCATGTTCCTTGTGATGTTCCTATTATTAATATAAATGAGTAGATTTGTGTTGATTTTCATGATTCATTAGATGCACGTATTATTTTTTTGATAAAATAAATGAAGCTAGAAATCTTAACTCTAGGGTGGCTAGAATTGTATTTTATAATCGTATTTCTTGGAAACTTTTTCCTAAACATAATTATAGGCTATCTCATCTTATGGATGTGCCCTATAGTCTTTTATTTTACTAAATAGCCCAAGGCATGCTGGCATATCAACTAGGAAAACCTGAGCACTCACCCGAAGCGCGCAAAGGTACCAGGTCCCTCTTTTATGGAAGCTTTGTCAAGGAGATAGCATGATAAAAACACATATAGATACTCCAATTCCATAATAATAATGCAAGGATAACCATAAAAATATATAGATATCAACCATATGCAAGAATGACTTATACAAGAATCAATATTAATTTTATCATGAAATAACTAGTCATAGATATATCAACAACCAATATCTAACCATAAATATCCATTGTATTTGTTAGCACCCAAAATTTTTCTCCTTTTCAGTTTGAGCAACATCAAAGATATGGCATGAATCTTGAAGGAAGATATATCATGATGTGTGTCATTTTGTAGCCAGGGATTTGATCTAACTGGCACTTAGATTTGTGGAGAGATGTATAGCACTCAAATAGGACTTGATCTTGTCCTAATTGTTTTAGGTTATGCCTTTCAACCAAGCCCTCAATTTGTGAAAATAGTATGAAAATTCCCTTGAGAAAACATGATCAATTTCCCATTATTAAAACTCAATAGAGTTGTCACTACTAAATGATGGAAATGCTTTCAAGACAAGGCAAGGGTTACTGAAGACATTGTATGATCCTGATTTGCTTTGTGCATTTTTGTAAATGGATTTTATTATTTTGTTGACACATAATGTAATGCAGGCATATTATAGGTAGGATTGGTTTGTTTGAATGAAAATTTGGTGAGAGATTTTAGACAAGACTAACCAGAATTTGCCAAATTCTTTGAGGACCTTTACAAAAGAAAAAATTGTACGACCTAAACAACAAAATGCTTCAAAGGGGTTAAGTTACTTCTTCAACTAGGATATGTGCACCAAATGGAGGCCCAAATATACACTCTTCCGCACAATCTTTGAAAACCTACCACAAAAGCTAGAAGCAGATGAACCAATAAAGTATCTAGAAATCTCTATTTTATCATGACCTAAGGTGCACCCAAAGGTTTACAAACAATCTCTGAATTCAAGGAAGGTAAAGTGATTTTAAATTTGTTTATCTCTTAATCAAATGAAAGCTCTTCTAAATGTGAGATTGCAAATGCCACTAAACTATAAAAAATAAATGAGACCATGTATGATCAAGAGATATTTTAAACACAAGACTTCAACAGGAGTGAGAAACACAAATTGAAAACATTCTGAAACATAAGTGTATGCAAATTTTGCTAAGAGACAACACAAAATAATCCAGATTTGATCAAATCTATCAGTAGGGGAATGTTATAATAACAATATCATAGTTTTTTGATGGATTTACAACTAAAACCAACTCAACATGATACAAATCTAATGCAAAAAGGAATTAGAAATGGTTCTCAGGTAGTTTCTCAAAAATAGGCTTCTTCCCAGATTTTCCCATGAAATTCTAAGTTTCTCTGACCATTTGCATGAAAAATTCATGCAATATATAATTTTCCATTACAATTGATCCTTTTCCTCTCAAATCTTCCCTCTGAAAGTGGAATATTCGGAGCACCTTTTCTTTGCAATATTTTTAGAAAATTACATCTAGTAGACTTGCAAAACGTTTCCAGTTGTTCTTTCAAAAGGTGAATCATTACAAAATTTTCATCATTATCCATTGTGGAGGAACGTTTTTCATCCTCAAAGCATGCAAAACCCTTTCATTTCATTATTTCATCCTTATCCCACCAAAATTTAACTCAACAACTTCTTGATTTGATCTTTCACATTTTTGTACAGGCTAGGGAAAAAGTTCACTTCAAAAACATCTAAAATCTGCAAATTGATCCTTAAAAACAATTGCATTGGTCCTTGTACGTAAAAATGACATGAATTTGCCAAAAATTTGATCAAAATTGATGCAAAATTCACATCTCCAAGCTTCCTAGAGCAAAAATGGGGGCCAAATTGAAAAATGCACAGCTACTGTTGATTTGCCTTTCTCCCTTCAATCTGAGCCCTCCACGTGTCACAATGTGATTAGAAACAGATTTAGGATCACTTTTGAATTTTAACACTTTTGGAAAAAATATAAAATTTTGACATTTTTCTCTACTCCCCCGCCCTTGAAATTTGGTGCTGACACGTGGCACAATATGATTAGATATGGGGGTCATGGCTCAATTTTGCACATTTCCATCTTTTTTGGAAACAAAGGAATTTTTTCTCATTTTTCCTGTGGGCCCGTGCCTCTGATTCCATCCCTGCCATGTGTCAATTGCCAATTCATCGTGGGGCCACACTTCAAATTATCACTCTAACATATTTTTTAAAAAGGGAAAAAAAATCTTTTTCCTCCGGCGTCCTGCACCCCCCCTCTACCCCTGCCATGTGTCCCTCTGTGATTTATTTGGTGGACTCGTTGGCCCCTTTTACAACTTTCATCCCTTTCACCAAAAAAGGAAAAAATTTCTAAGTCCTTCACTAGCCTTCCATCCCACTTTTGATGAGAACACGAGACATGTCCACCCTTGATTTGCCATCCCTCTTTTGATGATAATATGACACGTGTCCACCCCTAACCTACTAAAGGCTTGTGCTCCGAAGTCGCCACGTGTTCCATTTTACCTCATTATGGGCCTGCACTCTGAAGTCTGCCACGTGTCCTCCCCTAATTAGATGTGGGACTTAGGTATTTTTCTTCATACTTTGACTCATTTTCCTAAATGCCTTAAGGCACAAAATGACTCACCTGTCTGCCTTCATTCTGCATGTGACACGTGTACCTCCTTTGGGACCTGTGGAGCTGCGGGGAAAATTTGACTTTTTGTCAAAAACTAAAAACGTAAGTTTTCTAGGAAACCCATTAAATCTTGTCCAACCACAAATAGCCACGTATGAGGGGATGCTTGAGCTTTAATTTGACAGGTAAAGGACACCCGTATGACTGTCAAAAAACACATAATTTTCCATGGATGCCCAAAATAATTTTTTTCTTCGTGGGTGGAGAATTATATTTGGTCAAAAAACAAATGGAAAGTGATTTTATGCAATTTATGACCATGGCAAGGGATTTTTGAGGGAAAATATGGCTGAAATGAATAACTTCAAGATCCAAAGGCTGGGAAAAGTGAAAAAATGATAGAGGCCAGTGGATTTGGAAAATTAGGGCATACAACAGGGCACACATGCAAATTTCTTTCAAAATAGGACAAAACAACAATTTTATGATCTTTTCAAAGCATTCAATCTAGAGGGAAAAGTTGCAGACCACCAATTTGGGAGAAAAACATTTCAGAGCATGCAAACCAAAGGAAAATTTAGGTCAAAACAGTAGAGGATCAAAATGGGCACCAATAGTATTAATTATTGTAAAACACTAAAGTTGACTACATACATAAGAGTATCACCATAGGTCATGAGCACTCAGAACTAGTAGCATAACCTTACTACAAGTTGTCTCTCTCAACCGTGTAAATAAATACATATTTATAGGTAGTAGGGACTTTCCCTTCACTACTCATGCAGCCTCAAAATAGGATATATGCTAAGAATAACCATGCACCCTTACAAGATAAATACAAAAGAATGCAAGCCTTGTAATAATAGACTATCTAATAATATAAATTTCAGATCTAATACTATTAATAGCTCAAAACTATGCATGTTGTTCGATCTTCCTTTTTTCCAAAATAGCCTTACTTCACTTACAAGTCTTCATGTTGATGTGTGCCCTGCACTCAACATCTATATTTATTCTCATCATGTAAAATGGCTTATTCCTATCATCATGCTTTCCCGGGCTCACCCTATTTCACTATACTTATATGTTCAACTCCACACCCTATGTTTGCGTGCCCTTCCCTTATACGCCTTCAATACTTAGGTTGTAATTCATCAGCCCAACATTACCCCACACTTGCTTCATTTCCACCCCCGACAATGGGTAACCATAACATTTGTTCTCCATGAATAAAGAATAATAGTATAAAGAAAGAGATAATAAATGGGTGTGCTACCCTTCAAAAGGAAGAATCAACTTTGAATATTCACTTTTAATCTCTTCCTCTAGGTCATTACAATCACTGAGTGCCTTATTTTTTTGTCCAGGATGTCTGCAAGTACTCCCTCCATTTCATCCTTAGTCATGTTTTCACCTCCATTTTGCAATACCCTTAGGACGTTGGCCAAATTGGAGACCATTCCTTCCATCACATCCATTCGCCTCGTTATTAGTTTCCTAATGTATTTTATTTTCTCCTTGTGAGGGTCATGGATTGTTGTAAGTGCATCACACTTTTCTGCTACTAAAGTGAGCCTCTCCTCACACCCGAGTGTCTTGTTATTCTTTGCTATAAGGACTAAATTTTATTCACCATAGTCCTTATTCTGATGATTACCTTAGGATCCATGCAAATATTCAATGCTAAATCTTCATTTTTCATATCATCCTTCAAAGTTTGTAATAAAGACTCATAACTTGTAATTTGGCATGATATCATTCCCTTGGCTCTCTCCACTTGCGCGGCAGCATCCTTTGGTTTTGGCATTCATATTAGACCCTCATCTAACACCATGTGAACCAACATGCATAAGTAATGCATAGAATAGGGGAATATCTCAGCCTTAAGTAATGCATAGAATAGGGGAATACTCTCTTTCTTCCAAATGCATCCTTTCCTTCAAAATTTCATCACTGATATGTTCTACCATGTCCAATATTGTACGTGCCTTCAACTCAGCTACCTCCTTTTATTATGTTAGGTGCTTAATTTTTTTTTCTTTATCCTTTTTAATCTTCTAATAGAGTATGAATAGTTTTTTCCTTATCAATATTTTTGTGTGCAACCTCTGTAGATACCTTCGTTGATGCATTACTCACCTATTCATCTGAAAACTAAGTTCACGTGATTGTGATATGGAAAGAATTTGGTGCTTTATTCATTCTCCATGACATGCATGATTCCTCACATACATCAAATTCAAGCTCATCCATGTGAGTCTGCATACTCCACAAGAATTGTTTTTGGGTGCATGTAGTCACCATATCTAGATCCATCAATTCCCAGCCATATAACTATTCCTTTCCGATAGTACTCTAGAACTTGGCACGAATTATCTTTGTCATGTCATCAACATATCCTAGGTTATGTGTCTTTACCATATATTCCTCCTAGGGCTCACTATTTTTCTCTCCTACATGCTCCTATGCTTCAGCACCCACATTCTATTGTACTTCCTCTTCTCCATCAGTTTCTTTAGCCATGTAAGTAACATGTTCTACTATCTTTGTGTCTCCACCTGCATATCTTCTTAGGCATAACAGAAGTACTAGTACCTAAGTCAATCATGTAGTTATGCACTAAGTGTATGCCTATAATCAAGGACATATAAAAGGGTGGGGTTTTAACATCTTTACTCACTTGTTTCTCCTCTTCCTGGAAGATTCTGACAGAAGCGTGTGGCTTCTATATAGCTAGGTCAGTGTGTGGGAGTTGTGTCAGAGCTTCATGCAATAGGTCCCACTGAGATGGAATGGTCAGGGCATCCCACATTGTGACGTTTATGTTTTTTCTCTTCATCTGGTTGAAAATGTTGAATGGAAGCCCCCCCATCTTGTGCATTTGGGGAACAACATCCCTTCTTGATATTCAGATGTGGAAGTATGAATATTAGCTGGGGTAGAGGCTTGGCCTACCAAATGAGGGGAACATGATTTTTTAGATGGAGCTTTACGAGGGGTCTCCTACATAGGGATTTGAGTGCTTTTACTAGACGATGCCTTGTCTGATTCTTTCTTCTTCTTAGGATATGCTTGCGTTTCCAGGATTATAACCTGTGCGCTTGACTCTAATATTCTTTTCTTATATCTTGTGTTGTCTGCAACTTGGGCCTGCGGGTCTATTTGTATCTTCTGCAGCTTGGGTGATTGTGCAGAAGTCTTCCGTGCCAAATAACATCAAATTGGGACTCCGAAGGAACTTCTGATCCTTCTAGACTATCTGCTTCATGGGCGATTTTTGAGGGCTCACAGGATGAAGCATTCTAGATCATGAAGGCCTAGGCTTGCGCAACATTAGCACAATGATACTAACTATGAGGCATTTTGTAAGGGAAGCACCATTATGACTCTTATGCTAAGTTATTTTTAACTGGAACAAGTGTTTGGCTCATGCTAGGTATCGGGAGAGAAGTCGCAGGAGGAACAACTTGTAAGGGTAGATGTAGGCTATCATCTATCATTCTACTGATTAGGCATGTATCTTTCATTTCCATATTGATTCTACTAGGGCTGATTGCCTTGGCCATGTGCCTGATTGGAACTACTTCTATAGGCTTGTACCTGCTACTTTTCTAATGATATGACCTTGTTTGATAAATTTTTGATCAAAGCCTTCAATTCTTCATCTTCCCTTTATTTTGATGGAGAATAGGATGTTGAGGCAATTGGTTGCATGCTTTTCTCAGGGATAGGAATAGGGGCCATAGAAGGTTAGGGCACCTGTGACATTTCTGGGAACCAGGGCATGGATGGTCTAGGAGCCAACTTTCCTACCTGAATGAAAAATTTTTCTACTCTTTTTGAAATGCTATAAGCAGCTGGTAAAGTCCTTCCTCCTATAGATTGGATCATAATTGAAATGTCACTATTGAGAGCCTTCATATAATAAAGGAAAGAATGTTGGGCTATAGATCTTACCACAAGAGGAATTATATCCCAAGTCTTCTAAAATATGATGTTGAAATCAGTCATCTACTCATTGGGTGCCCTCTTTGTTGTTGTTAGTTTCTCCACCAAAGATAGGTGATCTGACTTGTATTTAAAATAACTACATAGATTTGTTCCATTCTCATTCTAGGTGCTAATAGATCCAAGTCTCAAGCCTCTATACCACTAAAGTGCTTTACCTTTGAAAGAGGCTACAAACAACCTGACTGCTACATCATTATGTGTGATCAGATAGAGTGAACACACATTTTCTACATCTTGGATATGCTTATGAGGGGTGACTTGATTCTCACCAATAAAGTAAGGAATACTCTTGAGCACACCATTTGGCATATCATGTTGTACAAACATGAGTAGGGGACTCCCTCCATCAAAGTTTACAAAGCTTATTAATGGAGGTGGTTATTGATGCGCCATTGTAAGGTGCACAAATTGTGTATTTTGAGGAGGAGTTGAATGGGAGTAGCGTACTAGAGAGATAGATGCATGCACAGGCCTTATAGAATGAAATATCCTCAAGGATAGCTGGAGGTATTCAAAATAATCTTCAGTTATTGCACTTCTTCTTGTGTGTACTCTTCTCATGAAAGGCACTCAAGAAAGCTAAAACAGAGGTCTTAAAATTTTGGGAGTCACCAGATGTGTTTGAAATGAGCCTCAAAAGGCTAAAACACTAAGTTCACACACCAAAACTTAGAGATATGAAATTTGAGCTTTCAATGCTGGTCCCACCGGGTGTACTAGAAACTATTGGTTTCTCAAACTTGCACCCATATCTTAGATCTCAGAAAGGGCTGAGGTGTTTGAGACTAGAATAGAACTGTCCCCAAGTTGTGGGACCTTGAGAGCTTGGGACAGATCTTCAAAGAAGGCCGGTTCCTCTATCTATTTCTACTACTCTTGCTACTGCTACTGCTACTCTGAAATGGGAAACTAAGCTAGAAATGCCAAGGGACTAGGGAAAGAAGGATAAAAAGAGCGAGAGCACCAGAAAAGAGGGATGAACACTATCTATTTTGAGAGATAATGAAAGGGGATTCCTGAAAGGATACTAGGTATGAGTAGCACAGTGAAATACACATTCATTAGATTGTTCTCATGGAACATAACTAAATATGGAACTGCAAGGGACCTGAAGTAGCACAACCAGTAGACAATGTAAAAGAAGAGGCAAGAAGAAGGAATGCAACCACATTAGTTCAAAGAATAGTCACAAAATGATGCTTCTATTACTTCTAGAAATGAAAAGATCTGTTACAATGATGAAGGAGGCCGATATCAAAATACAAGAACCAAACATAGAGGTCTGCAACTCAAAATACAAAAAATATAGAGTCCTTAGCAAAATGAATAAGGATCCAGAGTGTCCAACATAACAAATGATCCTTTATCTTACATTTATGGATGAATCCATGGAGGATGAAGGGAAAAGGAGGGAAAACCTAAATTTGAAACATAACCACCAACAAGAAGCATTCAATGTCTACAAATCTGCTTAGAAATCTATAAAATATGCTTCCCCATGCCTGTTTGACGTGTTGAAGACAAAGGAGGGTGGATCATACCAAATTGGGTGGTTGGAGCAGTCAGATCTATTCATCAATGTTCAGATATATGTCTTCCCATTTCTCACCTACCAGATCCACTAGAATTTGAATTTTAAATTTTTGGCACTGTAGCTAATGTCAGCAGCTCTCTGACAAGTCTAGGCATGTACCGATCTAAGTTTTGTAGCAAAAGATACAATTATCAGAAGATGTCAGATTCATCGGCACATGAAAAACACATGGTGCATGTGGATTGGCTGAGATGATGGCCAAATGTATAACTATTTTTCATTTCATCCATGTGTCGCTTACTAATTTGTTGCAAGGATTCGGTGCCCTATTGGCATGCTTTGACTAGTTACGCACAACACACTTAAGCATGTCAAAATATGATCTGACACATAAGGGTATGAGGGAAGGGTGCATAGAGGAATCAAAGGAAGGCATGGAGGGGGTGCACACGATGCACGCTAGGAGATGAAGTAAACTGGTGAGCAGAAAATGTATGGTGAAGGCACAACTATTACAAAGTAATGGGTATGGCACGCAAAGGGCCAAGGACCTAGTAGTAAGTGCAAGGTGTGTGGGATGAGAATAAACTAACTAGGAAGAAGGTGAATGTATGGAAGGTGGGTGTGAGGGGAAGTGGTAGGAGAAAAGGAAAGGGGCGCGTAGGTAAACTGTGACCAAGTGAATGTGCCAAATAATTTTGAGCACTCAGAATTCTTCAATGAATAACCTAGGGCCAGAATGTGTATGCAAGTTATCCAAATTGCTAGGAGAGATATTTGGATAATAGGTTACATGAAATCAACACTATAATTTCTCCTTCAACACAATTGGGTATTAATCACCCCTAATCCTTCAAAATTTCAAGAACACATCCAAATCTATAAAACTAAAAAAATAACAAGATATTATCCCTCCAAAGAATGAAAAAGTGTAGACACAAAATAACACACTTACTGTTTACATCATGCCTCTGAGTATGTTATTATATGCATGATTCCTAAGAAATCAAACTAGACACTAACAAAACTTTTTTTGTTTTTACATTGCTTTATCCTTTTGATACTCTTATCATTTTGTTTTCTCGAATGGATACTTTACTTTTGGACATTGGACAACATTTGACCAAACTCTATGTTTTCTTCTATATGCTTCAAGCATCCTGAACAATACCACCCATTAGGGACAAGAGTTCCCATTCGCTACTGTCTCCTTTGAGTGATTCTATCATTTTCTCAAATTTGAAATGCCACATTACTTGTTATCTTTTCTAAAACCTTTCTTATCAATATGGGTCAACCTTTTTGGTTATTAATGACAAAATTCAAACAAGTGAATCATATATATACATGAATTACTCATTACTATTAGGGGTTTGGACACTTGGGGCTATTACTTACTATTTACTACTTCGGCAAAGAGTGAAATTCAAGGATCGCATTTAGGATGTAATATTCACTGCATAAGAGGGGTTGTTTATTAATTCCATTTCACACATTCAACTTGGGATAAAATTAGTTGTATCCCTCTATCTTGGTGTGACTGGAACAAGGAAAACCTAGCTTTAAGGGACATTGTTTAATCACACACACACACACACTAGAACTACATAAAGTTTGAAATGTAGTGCAACGCTTAGTGATAATCATGTTGGGGTGACTGTACGATAGAAAAGTGACATGTGAACATGAGAATCTAAAAGTAGCTCTTCTTCGTACCCGACCTCCCGAGGTCATGCTGAGACAGCCGGTGGGAATGGAATATATATGGATATAGAAAAATTAGTTGGGTAATCTTATATCCTCAACACGCAATAATGGAATCTAAAAATCTAAGGCAAAGAAGGTTCCCCTAACCTAAATTAGTGTAATGGATCATTCAGATATAATAGTTGTTTAGAGGCTCCAATCAATGTCAAGCTCTGCCGAGATCCTATCTATTGGCTGTTGGATATATGGAAAATGACCTGTAGGTGCTTCGTGTATATTTCTAGACAAGATCTTGGAAAATGCTAATGAGAGTGGGTTTGTAGAAACTACGGGTGGTTTTTCTGGTCTAGCCCAGAAAATGTTAGATTGATTGGCTTCTATGTTTACTATGGAAAATTGTGTTATGATATCTGGCGGGAGTGGTGAGGATTTGAATACCAACGTACGTAAACAAGTATCAATATTTAATTGACTTGCAGGCTCGTTGGGTTGTGGTACCTGGGGATCACAACCATGAGTTCGTGGTTATTGTTGACCTACTATGGTCATGTGAAGAATCAATCTCTTCTTCTGACTATCCAATGGTCATAAGCCTTTTCAAATTCTATGTTTAGTACTAGGAGTTGTGTGATTTTCTCATAATACCTTACGGGTGTTCTAGAAACTTGTATAGGAAATCATGTGTCTATGTCGATGAGGAGGTCTCCTGTGTCTAGCTGTGGAACTAACAGATCAAAACCAAATATTTGTTCTCTTTCAGGTTCTTGTATGGTTGTAGACACCAAATTTGGGTCTTACGACTCCCTGTACCCCGTATCTCGTCCCACAACCTAAACCTACCTCACCACCTAAAACCTTACACACTGAATTATTTATTAATTACCTTATAATTAATAAATCATCCTTTCTACCTTTACCTTTCTGCCACCGACCATACTGTAGGAGCTATGCTCACACATCGTGACTCCGAGCATCGCGAACAAGTAGTTTATTACATAATTAGTACTCTCATGGATTACAAAACTAGGTATACACATGTCGAAAAGTTGTGCCTAGCCCTATCATTCGTGGCCACCAAACTCCGACATTACCTCCTGAATCACAAAACTTTTGTCATCACAAACGATGACCCCATACATTATATGTACGTCAAACCTCATCTAAACCAACTCATCACCTGATGTCTTATGCTCCTTTCCGACCTCGACCTTGAGTTCGTACACCAGAAATCAGTCAAAGGACAAACTATCACAGACCAACTCGCGGAAGCCCCTTTACCTGGGTAACAATTTACCAATTTTACTTTCCCTGATGAACTCATCGCAACTCTTTCGCTTAATGATGCATCTTATCCGATGACTCTCTTCTTCGATGGATCTAAATGCCAACGTGGCGGAGGGGCAGGCGTTGTTATCATTCCTTTTGAAGGTGAACATATGCCTCTTTCATTCAGGCTCGATTTCCACTGCAATAACAATACAGTGGAATACGAGGCCCTTGTTTTGGGTCTCCACGTTGCGTTACACTTAGGTGTGAAGTCTATTCACATTTTCAGTGACTCTCAATTGGTAGTAAATCAAGTCACTGGCATCTACCAATGTAAAAATGAGGAACTTCAAAAGTACAAACATTACGTAGATTCACTTTTGACCTTATTTACCCATTACACTATCCAAACCGTTTCATGCTCAACTAATAAATTTACGGATACTATGTCTTGCTTGGCCTCGCAAATTCCTACATCACCTTCTGATTCTGACATATTTTTCTTGGTCCAACAACTCTTTGCCCCATCTTACTTAGTCTTGGATGTTTTTATGGTAAATAATGTATCTACTGATTCACAGGATAACTGGTATCACCAATTTCACAACTACCTTACAACCTCTGTTCTCCCACCTAACCTTACTAGTAATGGAAAATGCACTTTCCTTAAAGGTGTTTCTCATTATGTCATCATGGGGGGACTCCTCTATAAAAGTGGCTTAGATGGTATCCTCCTTCGATGTCTAACCAGCGCTGAAGTCGCTCATACCATCCAACAAGTCTATGACAGAATTTGTGGTGGGCACTTTAGTGGCTTTGCCATGGCCAAGCAGATCCTTTGCTTAGGATATTATTGGCCTACTCTTAATAAAGACTATTGTGAATATGTTAAGTGTTTTGTTATGTGTCAAAAACATGCCAACCTGCAACATACTCTTAGCCATCTGCTACAGGTCACACGAGATCTTTGGCCTTTCTCACAATGGGGTTTGGACCTTATTGGTGAGATTCATCCACCTTCTTCGCAACATCACCGTTGGATCATCATGGAAACTAAATATTACACCAAATGGGTGGAGGATTTTCCACTCATTTCAACCAAAAAGGAGAAAATTGTTGAATTCATCAATCATCACATTATTTTCCATTTCGGTGTTCCTCATCGCTTGATAACCCTAATGGGAAAATTTCTCACAAATCATTTGTTGCAGCCCTTTGTGCAACTTTTGTAGTTATCTTCATCAAAAACACAACAAGAAAGATATAATCTAACAGGATAGGTTATATAAGATTCGAAGGTCAAGTAGTTGGTTCTAGTTCTCTGCAGCTCTGACAGAGGTCTCAGGCAAGTCACAGGTGATTAAGGGTGATGTGAGAATAGGTGGGGTAGGTTACTGTTTTGGGCTATATTGTTAAATATAGATACCAATGCCAGTTAAGGGTGACCGACGCCAGTTGCGGACAACTAGTGCCGGTTACTGTGGAAAACTAGGAATGCCACAGAATGAGCTTTGGATCTCCCTTATGATTGCACAAGAGACTAGGCTAGTTGGAGTGAGGTATTAGGCTGGTCGGATGGGGTTTGGTGAGGTTTTAATGGGGATATGGAGGGATGATTATTCAAGGAGGTCAATGGGTGCCTAGGAGAACAAAGGATGAAGATACAATGATTAAATGAATGAACCAAAGGAGTAAATTGTGCTACTTACTTGAAATCTAGTTCTGGGTGCTTGTGAGTGATGGATGAAGGTGCTGGTAAGAGGTTAAATGCTATTGAGGATCACTAAATGTTAGAAAGCTCCTATATGGGCTGCATGTGCATTCCTTTTTACCGAATTGGATCAAATCTATGTTGGGTGATTGTTGGATGATTGTCAGGTGAATGCTCGATGTTTGTACAAGAGAGAATGCTTGATATCCTTCCTTGCATGTGTGTTCTCACGAAAAAATGTGCTCAAAAGAGATATCTCTTAGGAATTCGCAAACCTTTTTCCAACCTCCAAAATAAGGTTGTTTTTGGGATTAAAAGGTGACTGACAATGGTTCTGTCTTAACCAGTGATGGCTAGGGGTGATCGGCATCGGTCAAGGTGGGATTTCCTAGGTTTTCTAAACTAGGTAGATCCCCTTGATTTTATAGGATTTTGTGTCATCAACCCATGGATTTGGATGGAAGCTTCTTGTAAGCATGTGGGAATGTGGTTAGAGGGAATGTATGCATTGATTTTTAGGGTTTGGGTAAGTCTTAGTTAGTTATGGCAGCTCACTAAGAATAGGTCTTAGGGTGAGTTGGCTTGATGAGGTGTCTAGGTGAGGTGTAAGTGTGGGAATTATCTAAATTAAGATATTTAAATAATAAATATGGTGAGGATAATGAATTAATTTAATTAAATTAATTAAATTAATATTAATGGTGTGAAGGAGGCCATGGTTAGGTGAATGTGTTCAATGATGTTTATTTGACGAGGGACCAAAGCGGAGTGCGACCTAATTTTTGTGTCTACAGATGGTATGCTCATGGTTGTCCATTACCTCCTTTTACTGATGAAGAATATGTTATGGGCATTTACAATTTACACCTCAATGGCTATTTACTCGATCATCCTGATACCATTACCTACCAAGTATTTGATGCTTCTCCATTTGTCTTTGACAATGATAATGATGATCTCGTAGATGATGTTACATGATCTTACTCTTCCTCATACACTTGGGGGACATCACACTTATCTTTCCCTATCCATAAACCATTACATGTCTATAATTTATATTTTCATGCTTCAAGATTCCTACTTCACACCTTGATGCAGCCTAAAATTTACCATAAATTACCCAGACATGTTAGCACATCACTCAGCCTAGACTGAGTGCTCACCCAAAGTGCGTAAAGGTACCAAGACGCTCTTTAGGGTTGTTTGTGCAGGATGTTAGCAAGATGACTATTTGATGCATTCAGATCCATAGATAGTATAAAAATTATATAGAGCATATTCCATATCTAGATCTAAGGATTAATAAATTTAAGTAATATCGATAATGAATTCTACCATGCAAGATCTAGTTATAATCATTTTTCACACCTTGAATCATTCAATACACTCCATTATATTAAACACAGTAAATACACAAAAGCTTCTTACAATAAGTAGAACCATAAGTTCATGTGTGCATCATATCTAGAAGCATAACTTCACAATAGCTCATATATGGTCCTCCATATACTACTCAGATCACTACATATTTATAAGGGTGGGGATTTTCCCTTCACCACTTACATAATTCCCAAAATAGGTCGCATGCTGAAAATAACCATACGAATTTACAATAATAGACACACATGCATGTGCACTAATAATAGATCTCTTTTGGTTAACTAGTAGTAATAATTCTATAATTAACTCAAACCCATGCAAAGTGCTTAGTAGATTCTCTTTCAAAAATAACCCTTGCATGTTGTACAAGTCTTTATCTAGTTTATGTGCTCTGCACGTTATCTCCAAAAATAGCTCGTAATCCTGAAAATGGCTAAGTCTTTAGTTTATCCTTGTCTTTCACGTGTGTTTCCTTCCCTATCCTTCTGCACCTCTGAACAAACCCTATTACAATGTGTGAACCTTTTGTGTGCTTTCTGCTAAGTTTCATACTTTTGTCTTCTCAAAATTACCCCACAAAAATTGTATTGTTGCCCCAACAATGGTTGCCTCTTGATATATAAAGAATAAAGTATAAGGAATGGAATGAATGTAAATTAATGAATTACTGTACAAAGAATAACTTTTCACCCTGCAATGTCCTTTGTTTCAAGTATAAGAACTAACTCCATATATTCCTATTTGATTTCATCCTTCAAGGTTTTCCAATCACTTAGCATGGCTTTTTCCTTTTCTGGAATATCTGATGTAATAGAATCTAACTCCTCTTGCGCAATATATTCCTTTTTGTTCTATAATACTATAACATTGTTGTACATTCTAGTCACCCTTCCTTCCACATGATCCATTTTCTGCACTATAAGCTTTCCAATTTCATCTAGCCTTTCTTTATGGGGGTCTTGGGTTGTTGCAAGGGCCTTGTGCTTTTGTTTTACTAGCACAAATCATTCCACACCCCCCATAGTCTCATCCTTCATGGACTTTAAGACTTCATTTTCTTCTACCATGGTCCTAATTCTTATTATTACCTTTAGAGCTGCATATATTTTCAATGTCTAGTCTGCTTTCTTCAGCTCCTCCTATAAGGTTTGGAGTAATGCTTCATAAGATGGAATATTTCTAACCACTAAAGTCCTTGCTCTCTCTACTTCCTGCTTAGGGTCCTTTGGCATTAGAATTTGAACCGGTTCATCCTCAAGCACCAAATCAACTAAGGTACGCACATAATGCATATTCGAAGGGAAATTTTTTGATACCTGTTAGTGCAGATCAGCAACACCCTCTGGATGTTCTATCAGATTTCTAGTTGACATTTTAACATCTAGTGTGAGTTCACAACATTGGATCTTTTCACACAAGTGTGGGAATTACAAAACTAGAAAAGATCATCCAGATTAGAGGTTGGTTCCTCAACTCCTCTGTTAAGATATGCACAACATTTTACAGAGGGTTTACCTATAACTTAATCAAACTTTACCAAGGAGACAGGGTTGAGAAGATACAAAATAAAACCTAGTCTAATTAAGGTGATGCATCAAAGGAGTAGTAGACATCTGCTACTGCAAGATATACACAATTCATAAGAAAATATAGCACAAAACATGCACAAATTTCCAAAATGTAATGATAGATCAAGAAACAATGATAAACACATGAAAGGATTAAGAAAATTCAATCACATAGCATACATTATCATTCCAGGTCCAATACAGTGCATTATAATGGCCAGGAGGGAAAAAGGGGTGTTTTAGTTGTATGAAAAGGTATAAAACTCCACAAATCTACCTCATGAGGAAGAAAAGAGAAGTTACAGAGCAATAAAAGCATCTAACTACTTTAAAATGAGCTCATTCTACCTTTTACAATGTAAATTCAAGCTCAGGAGAGAGAAACATAGGAAAATGTGAGAGGAGCTTTCAACCACTGACCAAATTCATAAAATCGACATGGATTCCCTTAAAAATCCACCCCCAATGTTTTAGACCATGCTGGGAGAGAATGTGAGCCATTCTTCATTAAAAGTGGTGGTTGAAACTTCATTTCTGTGGGCTTCCACATGCCAGAAGCATTTTCCAATTTTCTCTCTCCAAACCCCACCAATACACAACATTGAGCCTTTAAACGTGTAGATAATTTCACTAGATTTCCAATGATATAAATAACATAAAAAACTGAGCTCTGGATCAAAAGTTATGCCCCTCTGAACATTTAGGGAAAAACAGGGCCGAAAATGGGTTGGCGGGATGAAATTTCAAAATTTTCCCACCTTTTTGCATTTGGCAAAATTTCCCCAAAAATCTCTGTGCCCTGCCGCTCTGGTGCCAAGTGTCATGTTCTAATTGGATATGGGCTTTCCCCGCCTCATTTTCCACCGTTTTGGCCTTTGGAAAATTTTCCAAAAATTCTCTGCCGACCCGATGACCCGAGGAAACATGGCATGCTGTGATTCGTTGCTGGCCTTTTCTCTGTCTGATTTTCCATCACTTTTTACCATCTTCCCTAAACTAGAAACGTGGCATAATCCTATTAGATGTGGGCCTTAGGGTGGGCCTTCATCAATTTATTTTCCCTATTTTGGGGAAAGGAAAAAAATTTATTTCGAGCCTCTACCTCCCACCGGTCCAAGGACACGTGACAAGTTTTGATAGGTCAGTGGGCCCTAGGGCTAAAAATTTGTTTATGCTAACCTTTGGGAAATTTTCCCAACTCCTCTTTGCCACTCCAACCCCGATGGTCCCTGGGACACGTGGCCACTTCTTACTGGTTGGTGGGCCTTGGGGACAAAATTTCCTCTTTGCGCCCCCGCCAAACACTTCAGAAAATTTTCCATGTTTCCTCCACCTCCCGCCATCCCCTCACTGACGTGGTGCTCTCTGATTGGTTGGTGGGCCTGTCTAGGGAAAAATTTTCACAAAAAATCTGTCGAGCCATAACTTCAAAAATACATGGAGTTAGGAGGAAAACTTTACCTTTCTAGAAAGCTGAGAAGGAGATCTATCCAATGGTGTCATTTCTAGAAGGTTTTGAGTGCCTGAAAAATAAAAATTCTAACTGAGGCACAAGGGAGGAAGGCATGAAGGGAGTTAGCCAAAAAATAAGCAAGGGGCTTATTTTGGATAGCAATCTTGGCGACTCAGAGGGGTCATCTACCTACTGGATGAAGTTACCAGTTGCCTGAAGTAATCCATTGGGCATGGAGTCATCAAATTCTCTGTTTGGTACCCCAACTGATTAGAGAAATGCAAGGAGGAAGATGGAGGGTAGAACACCATCTGATTTCGAGCAAGGCCCTTGTAAAATGCATTTCCTGGAACAACAAGCTTGTGCTAAAGCACTTAGGGAAAGCAAAGCTAAACTACAACAAAAAAAATGTGCACAAGCACTTGAAGGAATGGAAACCTAAGCTAATATATACAAGGTGGAGAATTTTCCTTCAGTAACAATGCTTTAGATGAATTCCATTGACTAGAATCTGCAATTCTTCACCATCCAATGTAGACAATTGGAAGGCATTGCCATTCTTACACTTTGTGACCATGTAGGGGCCACTCCAAATGGCATCAAATTTTGAATGCCTCCCTGGCTTGTTCTCTGTCTGCATCCCATTTTAACACTAGATCCCCAACTTGGAAAGATCTATCCTTGGCCTTTCTATCAAAATTCTTATTGATCAAAGCTTGATCCTTCTCCATTGCTTGGGATGCATGATTTCTGATTTCTTAGAGCTCCATCAATTCTACATATCTAACCTCCATGGGCCCAAACTCCAACAACTCCAACTGCTTCATGAGTTCCAATGTTGGCAACTCAAGTGACATGGGAAAAATTGCCTCTCTTCCATAAACAAGCTTGAATGGAGGATTACCTGTAGATCTCTTATGGAGTTATCCTATCAGCCCACAAGGCTGATTTCAATTTAGTATGCCAAGACCTCTTATTTTCATCAAGAGTCCTCTTGATGATCCTTAACAAGTTCTTTTTTGTAGATTCAGCTTGGCCATTACCCTGAGGATAATAATTTGACGAAGTGCTTAGTTAGATCTCATTCTTAATAACCCATTAAGATTACCTTGGATCCAATGAATGCCAATACATTATCTGATATTATTGTAGCAGGTATGCCAAATCTGGTTGTTAGCCCTTCATAGAAGTCTAGGATGCTATATTCATTTGCTTCCTTGAGTGCCACTGCCTCAGTCCACTTGGTGAAATAATCTATTGTTGTTAGAATCCACTTGTGTCCTTGGCTTGAATTTGGATTAATGACTCCAATGAAGTCCAAACCCCATTGCATGAATGACTGGTCAACTAAAATTGGATGCAATGGAAGGGCAGCTAGCCTCTCCTTACCTGTGAAGAATGCACAATTCTTACACCTCTTGATCCATGCATAACAGTCACTGAAAATCTTGGGCCAATAATTGCTAGCCCTCATGTGATCTTGAGAGCTATCACTTTTGGTGCAAAATGACCCCCAGCTGATCCACCATGGAACTCTTCCAGCACTCTGTGAATTTGATTTGTACCAATGCATCTCAGCAGAACTCCTTTCACATCCCTTTTGAACAAAATACCATCAACAAGGGCATACGGGACAGCCTGCAATCTGAAGTGTCTCCTTTTGGTTTTGTTTATCTCTAAAGGACATAGTCCTGTGTGTAGGAAGTGCATTATGTCTTGGGTCCAGACAAGGAGTGAGGACACCATCATTTTCTTCTTGAGTGCTTCCTTGTTCATGGTTATCTTGCAATGCCAAAACAACCTCTTTCTCATTGCATGCTTCTGTATGTTTGCTCAAGACCAACTGCTCACATAATCATTTTCCTCCTGACCAACTTGGTGACTTTGATCTTAATGTCATACTCCATGACACAAGTAATCCACCCTGCTCTCTTTTCATTTAGGTCTTTATTGAGGAGGAAGTCTTTAACTCCCACATGAGAAACCAGTGGTTGAACCTTGTTGTATGAAACTAGATGCTTAAATTTCTTCAAGCTCCTAATCACTGCAAGAACATGCTTCTCAATGAAGGAATATCTCACCTCATAGTCCTCCAGGATTTGGCTGAAGAAAGAAATTGGCTGCTCATCATTGTCTTTGTTCTGTTGTACCAAAATTGCAAAAATAGTATCATCGCCTCCCAAACGCATAGAGGATGAAATCCTTGAAGAAATCCGGGTTAATGAGAGTTGGAGCTTTTGAGATAGCCTATTTGATTGCTTCAAAACTTTCCTTGTCCCTCTATTCTATCCATTTGAAAGTTGTGCTTTTCTTTAACATCTTGGTGATAGGATTGACAAGGGCTGCAAAATTTGGGACAAACCTTCAAACAAAATTTATCCTTCCCAAGAAACTTTGAAGGGCTTTCTTGTGGCTTGGCAATGGTAGTGCTCTTATGGCTTCAACTCTTTCTAGATCAATTGTCTAATCCTTCTTTGGAGACAATGTGGCCAAGGAGTTTTCCTTCATGAGCTAGAAAAATACACTTTTTGGGATTCAAAGATACCCCAAATCTTCTACACCTTTAAAACACTTGTCTCAAATGAAAGAGATGGACTGCTGTATTTTTTTGAAAACACAATGATATCATCTAGATATATCAGCACCATTTTGTTAATCAAATCCTTGAACGCCATGTCCATTTCCCTTTGGAATGTAGCTCCAGCATTGGACAACCCAAATGGCATTTTTTCTATATGCATAAGTCCCCCATTTGGTTGTGAAGGCTATCTTGAACTGATCCTCTTCCTTCACCATGATCTGATTATACCCTGAATAGCCATCAAGCAATGAAAACCTTTCAGAGCCAGCAAAAACTTGTAAAATCTACTCCATAGAAGGAAGTGGGGTAATGATCCTTGAGAGATTCTCTATTCAAATCTATGAAGTCAACACACAATCTGATTTCTCCACTCTTCTCTCTAACTAGGAACCAAGTTGGCTACCCAACTAGAATGCTTGATAGGAAATATGATACTTGCCTCTATCAACTTATTCAATTCTTTTCTCATGAGAGGCTCCATATGTGGATTGATCTGGCCTTTGTTTTTTCTTGATGGTTTTAGCACTTGGGTCCAATTCAATAGTGTGTTGAGCTAACTTGGGATTGAAGCCTTTCAAATCTTCATAGCTCCAAGAAAATACATCAGGGAAATCTTGACAAAGCTGCATGAACTCATACTTTTCTTGCTCAGTTTTCACCTTACCAATTTGGAGTGACCTACCTTCTCCCACCGAGATGGGCACTGAATCTTCTCCCTTGACTTAGATGTTTGCTTTATCCTTCCTAAACTGATCATTAGGATTGAAAATGGAATCCAAAGTGACAAGTCCCTTTGGAAGTTTGTTGGTTCTCAGCTGTACCGCTTGATCACCATATTGTTGTTCTAACTTTTCTTGATTTTTAGCTGAGAATTCAGCCTCTTCTTGCAAGAAAATGGATGATTTGTTGATCATTTTTCAAACACTTATCCAACTTACATTGTTATCTAGCACTGAAGGCCTTACAATCACATGAATGCTTGGATGTAATTTGTCTTTTTTTGATGCTTTCAACAACATCAAAGGCTACTCCAACTACTGCAATCCTGTCAGCAGTTTGGTTCTCTCTTCTAGGGATGGATTTGATGCTAAAGCCCTCAAAATATTCAATGAGGTCCTAGACCCTGTTTTCGTAGCACTTGAGTAGATCATTCTTGGTAGCATGTTGCACTTTAACTTGGTTAACAATCAGCTCACTGTCACTAAAGACTTGTAAGTTTTTTATTCCTCTCTTGATTGACCAATGCAATCCTTGTATCAAAGCTTCATATTCAGCAGTGTTATTAGAACATGCAAACTGAAATCTAAAAGCTGAATAATATTTAACTCCTTGAGGTGAAACAAGCATAGCTCCCCCTCTTGCACCTTGTCTACTTCTTGATCCATCAAAGAACAACTTCCATACCTCATTGTCATCCTTGTGGTCTGGCTTGGTGATGCTAGGAATAGGCTGATTTTCTTCATGTATGCAATAGACTCCTATCTCATATTCTTCTATTTCTTGATAAGGATCAAAAGAATGCACCTTGCTTGCCCATTCATTAAGAGTAAAATCTAGGAATGCTTCCAACTTTGGTGTCAGCTTCATCAGTGCTAGGATAATCCTCTTGATCAAACGCTAAACAGTTGGTATTGATTTGGCTTGGAGTGTGAGGCTCAATGTGATAGTTTGCAATAGGCTCAGATCTGATTGTGGCCTCGGTTCCATATATTTTTCTGAACAACATGTGTGACCAATTAGCAAATAAGTAACCTCCAATCTTAGTTATGAAATTCCTTGACAAACATAGGGCAAAGAGTGGTGGAAGATCTATCACTAAGACATCTTGCAAAACAATAACATTGGGGCATGCATGCAAAGTAAGACTCAAGTTTTTAATCACTCCCACTGTTTTCACTTACTGTTCCCATCCAATTGCACTACCCCTTTGGATATGACTTCATATTGGAGGCCCAACTGATCAGCTATTTTTTTGGGCATTACTGAACTACTTGCCCCGAAATCAATCATGCAATTGTGTACTAATTTGTCCCCAATGATCAATGAAACATAGAATGGAGGGGGCTTCAAAATTTTACCTTTTTGTCCTCCATGATTCCCTTCAGGATGAGTAGCATTTGTGAGTACCTTCTCTTGCATGTGGGCCTGCTGATTTGAAGTTGACCAATCCTTCATGGCAGCTTGTAGAAAATCTCTTTGGCCTGGGATGGATAGTGATTCCTACATTGAGATGTTTACATTTGTCTTCTTCATCTGATCAATGATGTTGAATGGAGATGAAGCATCTCTCCGCTGTCCTTTGGCCTGCACATTCATTTCTTACACATGGGTAGCAACAATTGGCATCTGATTTGGTCTAGGAGGTGGCTTGGGCAATGCCCTTGCATGTTTGGAACTACATTTTGTTTGCCAATAGTTTGTGGAGTGGTAGAAGGTTTTGGATCACTTGGAGCCAATAGCTGCCCTTCACCCAAATTTCTCCTTTTTGACCTTGTGTTAGCTGCAACACTTTGAGAGATTGTTTGATTCATGCCACTAAATTCTTCTGCTCTACCAGTTCACAAGTGTGGTATCATTTACAGCTGATTGTTGCTGGAATGTTCCTTGTTATTGGTTATTTCCTTGACTCCCTTCACCCTATACACCAGTTTTTGTTACCATTAAAGCTTGATTTAGAGCACCATTGAAGCACATAGACTAGTTGTGAGGTTCATTACATGGGAAACACCAATCATACTCTTGAGCTATGTTGTTTTGTACTAGCACTAGTGCTTTAGAGGCAGATGCAACATTGGCATTATAGGGCTGAAATGGTCTGTTGGCAGGAGGCCTTGTTTGATTTTAATTTACAGCTGGATTGGGTGGTCTTTGAGGCTGATATGGCTGCCTATTAGGATGAGCTTGAGGCTGATAATAAGGTCTAAAACTTTGGGCTTGTTGCCTCTTGAGTGTAACTAGCTCATTACCTAAATTTTACAATTGCTTCATGACTTCTTGAAGTTCATTTGAGGCACTAGAAGATGAAATAGAAGTTTCATTTGAACTCTAATTTATAGGAGTGGGAATAGGAGCTAAATTAGGTGCTTGACTAGTGCTTGGACTTTTTAAATTTAGATACAATGCCATTGGAGGCCTTACAGACAATTTTCAGCCCTAATGGCAATGCCATAAGTAGCAGGGATAGTTGTGCCTCCCATGGATTGAATTAACATAGAAATATCATAATTTAAAGCTTTAAGGTAATATAGAAAAGCACCTTCTACTGTTGGCCTTACTTCCATTGGAATTCTCTCCCAAGTCCTTTGAAACCTAAAAGTTGAAGTCATTCATCTGCTCATTGGGAGCTCTCTTGATAGTTGTCAATTGTTCCAAAAGGGACAAGTTATCTCCATTTTCTCCAAACTGCTCATGGAGGGCTATACATAACTGGTTCCAATTTTGAATAGAGCCTGGAGCAAGGCTCTTGAACCATTGTAAAGCTTTCCCTTTGAATGAAGATGCCAGCAATTTGACAATAATTTGCATCTCATTAATCTCATGGATTGCACAAATATTAGCAATATCTTTGACATGATCACCAAGAGTGGTCTGATTCTCTCCAGTAAAGTATGGAATGTTCTTCAATGCTGCAACTGGGATTGGATTTTGTGCATAGAGAGAAAGTGGGCTGCTGCCAGTGAAATTGACATAGGGGTTGTGTTGTGCCATTCTGATTGGCCTTAGAACCCTTGTTGATTGGATGAAAGGTCTACCAGGTGGAGGAGTTGATAGAGTTTTGTTTGGTGGAGATGGAGACCTTTGAATTCTCCTCCCTCTTTGTCTTCTTCTTGGATATAATTGTAGATACTCAAATAATACTTCTTCTTCTCCAACTCTTGACCTTGTGGTAATTCTTCTCATGAGTTTTTTCAAACCTGAACTGCTAAAAAAAAATCTTCTTTTTTGGATTCGCCAGATGTGTAAATAAGGGCTCTTTTAAGCAAGAAACTTGCAACAAATACACATTGACTTTGTTGTAATGAATATGAAGACCTCTAAGGTCCCACCGGGTGTGCCAAAACTATTAGTGCAAATCAGCAGCACCCTCTAGATGTTCTATCAGATTTCTAGTTGACATTTTAGCATCTAGTGTCATTGCACAACATTGGATCTTTTCACACAAGTGTGGGAATTGCAGAAACTAGAAAAGATCCTCCATATTAGAGGCTAGTTCCTCAAATCCTCTGTTCAGATATGCACAACTTTTTTACAGAGGGTTTACCTATAACTTAATCAAACTTTTCCATGGAGACATGGTTGAGAAGATACAAAATAAAACCCTATTCTAATTAAGGTGATGCACCAAAGGAGTAGTAGACATCTGCTACTAGCAAGATATACATAATTCACAAGAAAATATAGCACAAAACATGCACAAATTTTCCAAAATGTAATAATAGATTAGGAAATAATGATAGAGTAGTAGACATCTGCTATTGCAAGATATACACAATTCACAAGAAAATACAGCACAAAACATGCACAAAGTGCCAAAATGTAATGATAGATTAGGAAACAATGATAAACACATGAAAGGATTGAGAAAATTCAATCACAGAGCATAAATTATCATTCTAGGTCCAATACAGTGCATTACAATGGCCAGGAGGTAAAAAGGGGTGTTGTAGTTGTATGAAAAGGTAAAAAAATCCACAAATCTACCTCATGAGGAAGAAAATAGAAGTTGTAGAGAAAGAAAAGTGTCTAACTACTTAAAAAATGAGCTCATTCTAGCTTTTTACAATACAAATTCGAGCTCAGGAGAGAGAAACACAGGAAAACATGAGAGGAGATTTTAACCATAAACCAAATTCATAAAAGTAGCATGGATTCCCTTAAAAATCCACCCCCAATTTTTTAGACCATGCTGGGAGAGAATGCAAGCCATTCTTCATTAAAAGTGGTAGTTTAAAAGTCATTTCTGTGGGCTTCCACATGCCAGAAGATTTTTCCAATTTTCTCTCTCCAAACCCAACCAAAACACAAATTTGAGTCTCTAAACATGTATATAATTTCATCGGCTTTCCAATGATATAAAGAACGTAAAAAACTAAGCTATGGATCAAAAGTTATGCCCCTCTGAACATTTAGGGAAAAAACAGGGCCAAAAATGGGTTGGCGGGATGAAATTTCAAAATTTTCCCACCTTTTTGCATTTGGGAAAATTTCCCCAAAAATCTCTGTGCTCCTACCACTCTGGTGCCACATGGCACGTTTTGATTGGATAGGGGATTTCCCTGCCTCATTTTCCACTGTTTTGGCCTTTGGAAAATTTTCCAAAAATTCTCTGTCGGCTCGATGACTCGAGGACACGTGGCATGCTGTGATTCATCACGGGCCTTTGCTTTGTCTTATTTTCCATCACTTTTTTTACCATCTTCCCTGAACTAGACACATGGCACAATCCTATTGGATGTGGACCTTGGGGGGTGGGTCTTCATCACTTTATTTTCCCTATTTTGGGGAAAGGAAAAAAATTCCTTCCATGCCTTAGCCTCCTATTGGTCCAAGGACACACGGTAGGTTTTGATTGGTCAATGGGCCCTAGGACCGAAAAGTTTGTTTACACCAACCTTTGGGAAATTTTCCCAACTCCTCTCTGTCATTCCAACCCTCGACGGCCCCTGGGACACGTGGCCTCTTCTTACTGGTTGGCGGGCCTTGGGGCCAAAATTTCCCCTTTGCGCCCCTTGACCAAAAACTTCGGCAAATTTTCCATGTTTCCTCCACCTCCTGCCATCCCCTCACTGACATGGCGCTCTCTGATTGGCCAACGGGCCTATCTAGGGAAAATTTCTGACAAAAACTCCACCGAGCCATAACTTCAAAAATACATGGAGTTAGGAGGAAAACTTTACCTTTCTGGAAAGCTGAGAAGGAGCTCTATCTAATGGTGTCATTTCTAGAAGGTTTTGAGTGCCTAAAAAATAAAAATTCTAATTGAGGCACAAGGGAGGAAGGCATGAAGGGAGTTAGCCAAAAAATAAGAAAGGGGCTTATTTTGGATAACAATACCTTAGACTCCAAGTGCGGTCTTGCTTACAGGACATGATCGCCAATCTCCTCTACCATGGTGATGAGAACCCCATTCTTCTTTTTCTCTAGGTCATTTTCTCCTCTCATACATGTTATTTCTGCATCTTTAGCTTTGATATCTTCTCTTAGCACTCTAATAATTACAACCTTATCTACATATCACCATACCACCTCTGTAGATACCTTCACCAAGGCATTACTCACTTGTACATCAGACATAACCATGGTTTTTTATGGTTATGTGTCTATTTTGTGGTTCCTTTCTCATTCTTATTGACACACATGACTCTTTACATACATCAAAATCGAGATCGTCCATGTGAGTGTTCATGGACCATGACAATTATTTCCTTATGTGCATGGTTTCCATGTCAGGGTCCATCAACTCCCATCCATACAATTCCTTGAGGCCCACTATATTCTGGAATCAAGGGAATAAAATTTTACCTGTGTCCTCATCATATCCCATGATCGGTGTAGTATACTCCCCACTTTTTCTCTTTGTTCTTGGTCCCTTAGGAACTTGAGCGTCAAGGTTTGGAGTTAGATCATAATATCTCCTGAGTAGTATCTTGTTCTATTTATCCTGCCCCCCTTTACTCTTTCTACTTCATCCTTCATTTCTTCATCCTTGGGTTCTTCCACATCCTCTAGTGGTATAGGAGTTCCAGGCACGCTCTCTATAGAATCCTCCACATCCTCATTCAGCTTCAACTTTATCCTTCTCCTCTAAGTTAACTCTTTTTGTGGATAGAGTCATGGTGATCTCTTGAAAGACTAAGGGTTTTCTTATACCTTGTGTCTTTGTTCTTCTGAACACCCCTTTTGAAACGATGCTCTCCTTGGACTGCTTCCAAATTCTTCTTCTTCTTCTTGTACCTAAGGTGGGGTCCTTGTGTGCTTAGTCTCTATTTTTTCTGTGGGTTTCCTCCTACCCCTATGCTCTAAGTCGCCATTTTCTTCATTCTCTTCTTCCTCTTCATCTATCTCTATAGGTTATGTGGGATTTGGAGCTGGTATGTTCTCCACTATATGTTTTCCCTTAGGTGGCCCTGGGAGCGTGAACTCATTCTCCACATATTTTTTTACCCTCCAACTTAGGCTTAAATTGAAGGTATACAAGCATGGATCCACTATCCCCAACAACCAATCTTACAGGCTTAAGTTGAAGGTATACAAGCATGGATCCACTATCCCCAACAACCAAGCTTACATGCTTAAGTTGAAGGTATACAAGCATGGATCCACTATCCCCCAACAACCAAGATTACAGGCTTCAAGTTATATAACGTTTTATATGAGCCTTTTAATATATGTTGTCTGGCCTGGATATATATGTGTTTTTCTTAAAGTGTGGTAGTCACAATCTACCTTATCTACATTGAAATTCCCACCACTGACTGTAATTCCTTTGGAATACGCCACTCCTCTTCAAATGCCTCGCAGAGCCTATCATACGACATCTTCGTCCTCTGTTTGAATGGCCCACTCATTGACCCTTCCCATAAATACTTCGCGAACCTCTCCATGAGCGACTTTTCCTCCAAGGTGGTACCAAATCTTGTCTTTTGTCCCATCGGGCACTGTAATCTCCACAAATACCAGTGATAACAAGATAGCTCCAAAACTGATTCTTTCACAGGTGTGCGCTTACTTAATAATGGTCTCCATAATGTAGCCTGCTATGTTATAGACTACCCCCTGTGACATATTCCTTGTGACATGGAGCCACATTGTATTAACCAATGACCATCTCTTATGATCATTCAAATTGGTCACTAGATAAGCAATTGCTTGTACCACTGGGTACTTCTTCAGTTTATCGATGTCCATTCCATGCAAAAAATTTATATACCCTAGTTCCTTTCATGTTTCCATGATTTTTTCCTTATCAGTTAGGTCACTATCAATATCTATCCCTATCCACTTTAACTTTGTTAGTGTTGAGATCAGCGTTGTTGTAATCCTTATCCTTCTTCTGGAAAAATAGAAGAAGTCCTCATGGACTCTGCTCATTAGCTACTGGTAAAGAGGTTCATATTTTCCAAATTATGGGAGCACATATAAAAGGTACATTCCTACTTGTTTTAAAATTTTCTCCCTAACATCATCATATACCAGTATATCTTCCTCCATGCACTTGTTGGTATTTTTACTCAACAATGCATCTAATTATTTCTTATTATCAGAGGTGCAGTGGTTGTAATCACTCACCTTACAGCTATGTGTGTGGGGAATACCTCTCTTTCCCAAGTATCATGCCTTCTAGATACTGCATCTTTGAGAAACTACTCTCAGGAGCAATTTCAACTTCTTCCTCTAATTTCTTCTTTCCTTTGGCTCCTGCAGCAGGTGCTTTCTTTGGTGCCATCATCAAATCTCAAGATTTTATCTTCTGTAGTGAAAAAATCCAAACCCTAGCTTGAGTCTACATACCCTAGTTCGAAACCATGTTCCCTAGCTCTCTTTCAGTGTATTTGCTTCACTCAAAGCCTTCACCAATGGGGATGTAAGCTTCTTTTGCACACAAATATGCTCTCCACAAATTAGTTTCACACTCTTCGCACCGTAATACTCTTTTCTCATCTCGGTCACACTTAGCTTGTTAAAATTCTTGTGATCACAATGGTAAAAATGAACTCGCAGCATGTCCTTATATAGAATTTCAAAAAATTTGTTGCATTTATTACTCCTTCACTTACCAACAATCCTCTCATTAATTGACCATTTTCAAACTTTCCACGTGGTACATATTCACACCTCATCTATAACCTTCTAGCGCACCATTCCTACCTTATGGCTATAGACTTCTCTTCAACATGCTTCCATGTGCCTGAGTACATCGCCATTGTGCCTTCTCTTGGTAGTATCCATGACCGTTGCTTACCTCATGTTATATTGTTCCTTTGTTTATCCCCATCTATGGTCCTTGTTTGGAAGCAATCTTCTTTCCAAAAAATCTCCAAACTTGAATAACACCTATAGAAATGTGTTCCTTTATGTGTACCCATTTTTTCAATAGCTACCCCACATAAATGGTATGTGCAGTCCTCTACACATAAAAATTCTTCAAACAATAATTAGATTCCAGTGTGTAAAAGCAATTATTACAAAAAACACCAACTAAATTGACAAAGCATGATGAGGAAGAAGGAAATACATTAAAGGAATACATAATTGAAAAACCTAATCTAAATGGCAACACTTCCTTATTACAAACACCAAGAAAACTTATTTATAGTAGGGCTTAATCCTACTCCTGTTGATGTAACCAGGTAACCATATTCCATCAAGCGCCTCTACTTGACAAGCTCTTGTTTCAAGTATGTAATTGATAACATATGGTCCTAACCAATGTAATTTAATTTTTCTTAGATGGTGCAGAAACTTAGAATCATAAAGAAGCACCATTTGTCCTATCTCAAGCTTCTTGTCCCTGATGTGCCTATCATGCCAGTGCTTTCTGGCTATCTTTTCTTTCTTCTGAATCCAACATATTATTTCTCTTCGCTCATCCAACTTAATCAAATTTTCAATTCATTTCTTCTAATTCTTGTTCATCAGCTAGACCTCTAGTGCACACAATATGTAAAGAAGGTAACATGAATTCCATAGGAATAAATTCTTATGTGTCAAACACCAATTGAAAGGGTGGTGGCCTTGTTTAATCACTTGTATGTTGTTCTATATACCCAAAGCATGGCAGAAACTTTATCATCCCAATATTTTCTTCCAACATCACAAATTTTTTGTCAATGTCTGGCTCAAAATCCATTTGAAAGCGTCAACAGTCCCATTTGATTAAGGATGATATGGTGTAGTATTATAGTGTGCAATCATGAACTCATCTAATAGAATTCTGAGTGTCTCATTCAAATAATGTGTGCCCCTATCACTGTTCAAAACTCAACAGGCATTCATACCTTGTAGTAATATTTTCCCATAGAAACCTGGCTATTTTTCACTGTTGTACAATCCTTTATAGGTGTTGCTTCTTCCCACCTTATCAGATAATTTGTTTAAGTGATGATATAGTGCAATCTAGTCCTACACGCGGCTAGTGAAATAGAACCCACAAAATATATAGCCCATTTCTCAAATGGTTCTGCCCTAGGGAATAGGTCTTAAAGGAATTTCATCTCTTTGTCCTAGTTTTCCAAGGTATTGACAGTGATCACGGGCCTTGCAATACACCTTACAATCCTTATACAAGGTCTACCACCATAATCCAGAGAGTAGAATCTTATGTGCTACAGCGTCACCTACATAGTGCCCCATCTACAATACCACCATGAGCCTCTTCCATGATACCTGTGCACTCATGTTCCAATACACATCGGTGTAATACTTCATCTCAGCCTAACTTGTATAGGTCACCACTAATCAGCATAAATGGTGCCACGTGAATGGAAATTTTTTTCTTCTCTAAGGATTTCATTCCTTCTAGCACCATACCTATACGTAGAAAGACAACTATGTCCTCTAATTCCGATGGTGTGCATTGTAAATGATATAACTGTGCATCGGAGATGGTATCTGTAATTTCCTACGCATCTTCTCCCGACTGTATTATGGATAAATGGTCCAGTCTAGAATTACTCGTCCCTATTTTTACCACAATTGTAAAATAAAATTCTTAGAATAAGAGTACCCATAAGCATATGCACACCTATGAAATGGGATTTTTTACCAAATAATTCAATGCCATGTGATCGTTATATAATACAAATGGTGTTGCTAGTAGGCACTACCTAAATTTATGTAGCAGCATAGATCATTAAAAAAGCTTTGCGTTTTGTAGTTGTTTAATTCTTCTCTGCATGAGTCAACTTTCTACTAGAAAAATAGATAGGATGATCTATAATTCCTTCTCTAGGCTGAGCCAAGACCATGCCAATGGTCATGCCTGAAGCATCCCACATGTACATTAAATGGTTGGTCCCACGAGGGAAATCATAGAATAGGCATTGTAGTAAGTTTTTCCTTTAATTTCTTGAATGTGCACTATTGTGGTTCCCCCCAATAGAATGTCCCTTTTCCTTTTAGTAACTCCTCTAAGGGTGTGGCAAACTTAACATGCCCTTTAATAAATTTTCTATAATACAAAGTGTGACCTAAGAATTTGTACACCTCGCTTTGACTGGTAGGCTCTTCCAGGATGATAATGACTGAAACCTTAGTTGGATCAACTAACAAACCTTCCTTGCAGATGATGTGACCTAACAATGTGCCAAATGGTGTAGCAAATATGCACTTCTTGATGTTCAAAAGAGATGCTTTAACTATCAACATCTTTCAAACACTAAGTGTAAATTGTCACAATGATTCCTTAACAATTCCATACATCGTCCAGTCACCTAAATAAACCTACAAGAAGTTATGAATAAAATCCTTGAACACTTGGACAACTATATGCAAGAATACAATAGGTGCATTTTTCAAACCAAAAGGAATCCTAGTATAGGAAAAACTTCCCCATTCAGCGGTAAAAAGTAGTCTTTTCTTGATCCTCCTATGTAATCCTAACTTGATGATACCCAGAGAATCCATCTATAAAGGAATAGATCTCGCACCTTGCAATGACTTCTAATATCTCCTTTTGTGAATGGCGTAGGGAAAGGATCAGTCACACATGTAACATTCAGCTCCCTGTAGTCCACAAAAACCCGAATCTGACCATATTTATTTATACTGGTCACCATTGGGCTAACCCATTATGATTCATCCAAGGGCTTGATGATTCCAGACTTCAACATTTTTTCAATTTCTTCCTTGACCTTTTCGTGTAAGTTGGGATTCATCTTCTAAGGTCTCTTCATGACTGAGCACGCACCTTCCTTAATATTTATCTTCATTTCTCCTATGATTCATGCACACCTTTTTATTCATGGTATCCCCTAGGAAATAATTATTGATAATCTCATAGTAACTCAATGATTTTGTTCCACTTCAGAGTCATACCAATAATCCCCAATTATGGCCTCCTTAGGCTCAGCATCCGATCCAATATTCACTTTCCTTGTTTTCATAGGTTCATGATAGGTGTGCGTGGTCTTATCTACACTATCCAAAACCTCACACCTACATGTTGAATTATATACATCTAGATTTTTCTACTTCTTAATCATCCACTAAGTAGAGCATATTTCATTTTTCTCTCTCAAGGAAAGCGCGCTTAACTAGTGTGGCATCTATCCCTTCTTTTTCATCAAAGTTCACTTTTGAGTCTGTCCCACCCAATAGATCCTGGATGAGTTCTTCTACCTTGGCACTATCTCCCATAGTTAAGCACTTTTATAACCTTTAATGCCTCTTCTTCTGGAGATTTAGTAGAGAAGTAGTCAAAAGTCTAGATCATTCCTGTAATCAAATCCTACCAATTTCTAGTCTCTCTATGGAGTTTTGCATATACATACCAAGCACGCGCACAACCTTGAAAAGTGGAATTAAATTTATGCACCCAAAGTGAAGGTGGTAAATCTTCCTACCCCTTTGTACAGTGTCTCTCACACTATTGAACATGCTGTTGAACAGGTTGATTACCATGTTAAGTGTATATTTGAGTAGGTGTATTGCTCCTGAGGAATAGTAGAAAGAGAAATCTTGAATTTCATTCCATCCTAAAATATTATCCCTATGAACCACCCACCAACACAATTGTTGTCCCACGTAGGGTATATTCTAGCATATTCCATCTCTCCAATTGGTCTATCCACTTTTCCTCCATGGCACGCAAAAAATACCGTAGGATCTCCTTTCTCTAGTGTATCGATGGTACCAATTTATTACCTATTCTCCTAATACAACAAGGTCTATTATTCCATTCAAATGTGCTTCGTACTTTGTGCCCTACCAACTCATAAGTACCATGAGAATGATTATCATAAGCAATACTTGTAGTATTGCTAATATACTGTGCATATTCCCACTGAAGGATTCCTTCTTTAGATGGCTCGAGCACTTCTAGGTACTGGATGACACATACATAAATCCTATTCAGATCTGCCTTACTCAAAGGCTCAACATAGGGCGTATATTTCCAATCAGTTAAAGGGATAATAACTCTTTCCTCCTTGTTTTAAAAATTGATATATCCCTTGTTAAACTAAAGATTAGCATTATTTGCATAACACCAAGGGCTTCCAAGAAGAGCTAGGAAACTGTCTGCTTCAGCAATTGCTAAAACCTCAAAATCCCAAGTGAACTTTTCCCCTTGTACAGTAATGGATGCATCTTTTAAAACTCTGATAGGAGTGGCCTTGGTTTGATTAGCCATAAAAAACACATTAGAAGATGGTTGTAATGTGGGTCTTCCCATGTGTACCCATGCATCTAAAGTAAGTACATTAACTTTTGTACATGTATCAATCAGTATATTACTCAAAATCCATCCATCCACAACATCATTCAGAGTGATTTCCTTTTCATAGTCTAAACTATTGGGGGGAATATTTACATGGAGGATCTGTCATCCAATATCAATACTTACATGCAGAGTGTTTCCATGTAGCCAATTCCCTAACAATAGAATGATATTCTCCTGGTGCAACATTTTGCACACCTCCTTCAGGTCATCAATATCAGATTTGACCATCTCTGTTGCTTTCTTTTTCTCCATCTTCTATGATTTCTTCTTTTCTTCTTTAAACATTCTATTTCACCCTCAATATTCCTGAGTACCTCCATGGTTTCTTGATAAACCTTCTTCTGATTGACAGGATTTGGGTATCGTGCATGTAGAAACTCCTCCTTAGTGATGGTAGGCTTATGTTGCAATACTTCTTTAGAGCACGCTGCTTCAACATGGGTAGTGATCTTTACAGGAAATACCTAAGATTCCAGTTCCAACTTGGGCATCATCTTATTTTCCATAGCATGATGTATCTGAACCATCCCTATGCCTTTGTTTTCTTGTTTATGCTACTTACTAAGATGCTCATATAAGTCCAAAAATTCCTCATAGCTATGATTATTTCAATAGAAAGAACATGTAATATTATAAGGACATTCATGCTTGTAGTGGTCAGGAGATCTACATGTAAAACATGTCCCACAAGGAAACTCACCTCGTCTACCACCACGGCTTCGTCCTCCAAATCCACCACGGTATCCTTGACCTCTGACACTACCTCCTTCAAAATGCCCTTCATTCTGATCATAGCGTGCTTGATTTTGATCACGATCCTGATGCTCACCCTTACCCTTAGAATTATCTGATACTCTCATATGTCATACACCAATATCTATAGTATAATGGATCTGAACAATCATCCGACAGTCTTATGTATCGTGAGTTGTGGACCTATAAATTTTAAAATAGTAAGATACGTTCTTCCCTATTGCGTGTTGTAATAGTGGGAAGTGGCTAGCATCATGGTTCAAGTGACATGTCTCACATTATAGTAATAATGAATGTATGGATCTATAGGGACAACTATCCTTGGTGTGCCCTTTTATTTCACAATCTATACACCAAATCCCTGTGCATGTCTCATGTGCTGAGTTCGCTGATAGTTTCTCCAACTACTTTGCCATAGCTGCAATTTGTGCTTCCATTAATGGGCTGAGTCTAGTGTCTATAATTTTGATTGCCTTAGCATGCAAAGTTACCTCAAGTGCTTTGTGTGGATCAGTGTATGTCTTATGTGACAAATCCCTTCTAAATGGTGTGATCATACCTCCAGTGAACCATTGCACATGTTGTATTGCGTGAATGTCATAAGAAATATTAGATAAAAGAGTTTTTAAATGGGCATCATACTCCCTAACACTCTCAGTAGTGCCTTGCTTAATATCCTTGAGCATGCTTATACTCTTCTGCTCAAACACATGGATGTGAAACTCTTTAAGGAAAGTATATTTTAATGTTGCATAGTCTACACAAGTCTGATCAAGGTAAAAAAAATTGTATCATATGTGTGCGCGTCTTTATAATGTAATGGGAAATTGACTCACCCTGCACTTAGAAACCATGATTCCTTTTATGTGCCACAATATCTCACACATGTGCACGTGTTCAAAATCAAATTCTATAACTCTATACTCTGGAAGACGAAGAGACATCTCCATGTAAATATTCTAGGGTTGTGCGGACCTTGCCCACTTAATCCAAAACCTCCTATGTGACCTCTACCTCCAGAACCACCAGAAATAGAATCACCTATACCTCCTCATCCTTGACCTATATCCAGAAGTAGACCAGAAGATGTAATTCCATATGTCCCAACAGTAGTACTAAAATGAACCCCTATAGTCTGCGAAGTGTTACCACCCCCAAAAGTGATTCCAAAATTCTACTTGCTTGAATACTGTGCAGATGATGCACCTGTAAAGGTAAATCCAAATAAAAATGAAGACATTCTCCCTATCATCGATGTACTTGCTATGTGACTTACTCTTGCTCTCCCACTACCTAAATTAGCTTGCTAATTACTTGTTGTACTAGATACTAGAAAACCAAGCACAAGGGCTAGGTTTCCAGATAGATTCAGATGCATGCCCGTGGCCCAAGTTGTCTCTGCTAGCATGCTTTCATTTAAGGCTGAGGGGGGTTCTCTATCAAGATTTCCCAAATGGGGGAGTTCCTAATGCTTCGGCTCCGATGACTTCTTCATGAGCTCTAAATCCTTCGCAAGCCATCTCTCTCCTCAACACCATTCACTCTACAACATCCTGCTTCTTCTCTATCTCCCTCTCATGCATCTCATTATAATTAAGCCACCTTTCTTCTTTCTTCCTTTTTTCTGCTAGGTCTACCATATTTCACCAAACCTTCCCCTGCCCCTACGCGTGGGTGGGGTTTAGTTATCCATCAGTTTTCTTTCCAAGTTCAAGGTCACCATCAATATTTTTGATCACCAGTGGAATGCCTTACAAATAATTTCCTCGTGGGATATCGTAAAAAAATGGAATTCTACTACCTCTGGGAAAGAATAAGTGGAAATTGAGTACTCCAAAATATAACTGTTCAGAACACAAAGAAACCAAGTATTCACAGTTTCATGTCCAAATCAGATCAAAATCATAAAGGGCCTGAAATTCTTCCTACATCCAGAAAAGTACGCGATACCTCCAATCCCTTTTAGACGAATAAGAAACCAACCACTTGTACAATTCTTCCAGAAAATACTAAAGAATCTCTCATACAAACTGTCATACAGATTATGTTCCACCCATGTGGGTGTGTTTAAACTCATATCTGGTGTTGAACCTCTATGCATACTCTTCTTGTAGATCTTGTATCCACTCCTCAACACTTGCTAGGTTCAACTAGTATGTCTTCATTGCGAACCATCATAAAAACATTTGAAAAATAGGTCCCGACAACATAGCCAATGATGTGCCTAGAATTTACTAGAAATAACCCAGGCACGCTAGCACATCAGCTCATCCTAGACTGAGCCCTCACCTGAAGTGCGTAAAGGTACCAGACCCCTCTTTAGGGTTGCTTTTGCAAGATTGTTAGCAAGATGAAGAGTTGATGCATTCATATCCATAAATAGTATAAAACATTCTATAGAGCATAATTCCATATCTGTATCTAAGGAGTAATAGATTTAATTAATATCCATAATGAATTATACCATGCAAAGATCTAGTTATAATCATGTTTCACACCTTGAATCATTCAATACACTCTATTATATTAATCACAGTAAATACATAAAATATTCTTATAATAAGTAGTACCATAAGTGTATCTGTAAAAACCTAGTACCAAACATGAAAAAACCCAAAAACCATTTTTCTGGAACTTATGCCTTGCTGACACATATTTTTAATATTCCCATACCTTGGCACAGATTTCCAAGATTCTCAAATCCTTTCCAAATATGAACTTTGTAAAATAGAATTAAAAAAACCCATAATCGAAGGCATAAAACCCAACAAAAACCAGAAAATAGTTTTTTCTTTGCCATTTTGCATATGAAACGGATTTCCAAGACCTCAGCATGGACTTTTAAGATCTTTATATCCTCACCAAATAGGTGATGAGGCCATTATATGTCTGATTAATGTATTATATATGATCTCATCATACACTCCTTTTGATTAAGTTTGATTGCATTGTTGTGACTTGTAGTTGATCTGATATGAGTTTAGGATGTAATTGTCTGTCTTTTGATTGATTGTGATCCTAATGTTAAAAACTCTGAAATTCCTAACATAGTGTGTGTTTTAAATTCAGTTTTTTAATAAAACAGGTGGCGTTCAGTATGTTTTTGATAGCATCTGTTCCTACACAGTTTAGTTCTAGAACTCCATCACACAATCATCATTTAGTTCCATAAATTTCAGACTTAGTTATCGAAACTCCAGAATTTAGTTCTAGAATTTTCAGACTTTGTTCCAGAACTCCTGAGGATAGCTCCAGAACTCTCATAGGTTTTTGGTTCTTAACAATTTCCTATGATCCCAGAACTTTATGGGAGTTATCTATTTTAAACCACATCCAGAAATTTTACATCTGACAATCATGAAGGACGAGAATAATTTCTGAACGCAAATCCAGGAAGAGTTATATTATAGCTATCTGACCAATTACCATCTGACTCAGTATTTATTTTTGGGTATGATTCGATTTCATCAGAATCATTGAGACAGTTGTGATTGAAAAAATGTATAGAAAGCAGACCTGCATTAGATAGAAATAAATTAATTATAGATATAGAACAGAGAAAAGAAATAGATTAAGTATCCAGATCCAGTACATTTTGTAATATTGAATGTTTTTCATCAATAAAATAGCCATTCTAATTTGAGCAAATTCCGAGTTGTAAAAATCCTAATTCAAGAAGGAGTAAGGGCCCACTCCCGCCAAGGACCAGGATATTCGTTTAATTGGTATTTATATTTCTTTAGCAAATAGCTTAGATCTGTTAATTTTGTATTGCTTTAGTTCTTTCAGTTAAACTCTATCATATATTTGTTCCTACAGGTGTTTAGATAAATCTCTATATATTTCTTGCAATTGTTTTCAATCATTTTAATTCAAGTGTGTTTATTTCTAAAAGCAAGTGCTGTTTATTTCCAAAAGCAAGTGTGTTTATTTTCCAAAAGCAAGTGTGTTTCTTTTTTTGCACAGAGTGTGCTTCCTTTCAGCAAGCTTTCAGTGTTTTTTTACTTTTAGCAAGTTTTCATAGTTTGATTTGAATAAGGTTTTACCAAGAAGTCCTTAAGACATTAAAGAGATCCCCCAAAAAATATTAAAAATAGTTACAGTCAACTACTAGATCAGTTAAAAGTTACTCTTGTTGCATATAGCTTTAGACACACCCCTGGTTTGATATGACATCAACAAGAAGTTGATTAAATGAAGGGAATGATGACACCCATCAATAGGACACTCTAAAAAAACAAAGGCAAAACCCCATAACTGAATGTGCAAAACCTAGAATTGTTTTTTTTGTGCCCTTTTGGCCTCGTCGGCATGGATTTCTAAGACCTCGGTACAAATTTTTAAGATCTTCTATATCTTTATCAAATATGAACTCTGTAAAACAAAATAAAAAACCCACAACTAAATGTACAAAACCAAAAAAAACCCATAAATTATTTTTATTGCCCTTATACCTCACTGGAATGGATTTCTAAGTGATTTTGTACATTCATCTACCTCTACAAAACTAAATAATCTCAAAACCAAACTATCTCCTTCATAGGCTGAGTTTATAGTCGTTTTTTCAATTTTTACCACCTTTTTGAACCAAATGGAGCCCTCTGTTTTAGATAAAAAATGCATGATGCAACACACTACTAATAAATTCTAAAAATATGAAAATTGAAAACCCTCGTTTGTAAAATAAAACTTGCATAGGATGTCTAGTAGCAATCTACCGCTTTGATACCATAAAAGAAACAATAAATAGATCGTTCCAAGCCACAAATAACTCATATGCTAATAAAACACCACACTCAATAATATGAAAGAAATTTTCCACAATAATTTTACAAAAACCTCTTGCAAACAAATGAGCAACAATATCATATATTATTTATGGAACTCTATATTATACAATGAGAAGGGGCCTTGCTTATATAGGTAAGGAAGATCGATCTAAGAACTATTCAAGGCCATAGATGAAAGCATAAATAAAGGAAAGAACTAGACAACAAATACCTAGTCAAGACCATAAATCTAGGAAAGAACTATTGAAGACCGTAGATCAAGGAAATAACTATACCTAACAACTAGATAATGTCTTCATAATATCAAAATAAGATAAAAGAAATATCCACACATAAGTGGGTGAGGATAAATAAAAGAGAAGGTAAATAAAGTACCTAGGTGAACATGAGCTAAGGTAAACAACCTAATCTAACAAATACACTCCCTTCTTATCATTAAAGTAATTATATGTTATTGTTTAAATATTTTATTTCTTAGAGTTATATTATTATTGGCATTTTTATTTTTGATTAATAAATTTGAATATACAACATGTAAAAAAAACCTTTTAAAATTTATTTAACTCAATTTAGGTTAAATAATTCAGTGATTCTACTTTGTTCTAAACACTATTTGTCTTAGGGTTTCACTCACACTTTCCAAAAATGTTCCTTCTACTAGTGGCTTCTTTTTGTGTGGAATATTTATAGCATGTTCCAAACTCCCTCTAGTTGGCATTGGTTATTATCCTTCTAATCAGGTTGATACCCATCCTAGATGTAATGGAGTCTTCCCACTACTTGATTATCCACATTTTTTTCCTTCGTCATCATATTTTTTATTCATCCACCACCTCCTTTAAATATCCCCTTGCTTGACATGATTAAGAGTGATAATATATACAAAGATGTTTTATAAGGGGCATTGGAAAACCATTTTTCTCATTGAGTTGATTGTATCTCTCCTCAAGGAAATCAAACAATATCCCATAGTAAAATAATATTTACTTGAATTACTAACCAAAATAAATGTCTCGCCCCCTCTAGCCTTTGATTAAATTGTTTTTATCTTATTGATGTTTTATGCCTTTTATTTGTTACCGACATAGATAATTTATCTTCCCCCCTAGTGATCTAGAAAATAAACTTCCTACCACAAGTTACATTGTGATGATGATGTTACTATAAATTTTAATGTAATAATACATGATGATATTATTCTACCTACTTTAGATGTCCATATTAATAATTATTATATGTGTGCTCCTTATAAATGTACTTAGAATGATAAGCATGGCCTTATCTCCTATAATGTGTCATCGCCATATGATTTCTCTGTATATAAATTTATTGATGTAAATGACCATGTTCCTTGTGATGTTCCTATTATTAATACAAATGAGTAGATTTTTGTTGATTGTCATGATTCATTAGATGCACATATTTTTTTTTGATAAAATAAATGAAGATAGAAATCTTAACTCTAGGGTGGCTAGAATTGTATTTTATAATCATATTTCTTGGGAACTTTTTCCTAAACATAATTATAGGCTATCTCATCTTATGGATGTGCCCTGTAGTCTTTTATTTTACTAAATAGCCCAAGGCATGCTGGCACATCAACTAGGAAAACCTGAGCACACACCCAAAGCGCACAAGGGTACCAGGTCCCTCTTTTATGGAAGATTTTTCAAGGAGTTAGCATGATAAACACACATATAAATATTCCATTTCCATAATAAAAGGATAACCATAAATATATCTAGATCTCAACCATATACAAGAATGACTTATGCAAGAATCAATATTAAGTTTATCATGAAAGAACTAGTCATAGATATATAAACAACCAATATCTAACCATAAATATCCATTGTATATGTCGATACCCAAATTTTTTCTCCTTTTCAATCTAAGCAGCATCAAAGATATGGCATGAAGCTTGAAGGTAGATAGATCATGATGTATGTCGTTTTATAGCCGGGGATTTGATCTAACTGGCACTCAGATTTGTGGAGAGATGGATAACACTAAAATAGGACTTGATCTTGTCCTAACTGTTTTAGGTTGTGCCTTTCAACCAAGGTAAGAGGCCTTGAGAAAACATGATCAATTTCCCATTATTAAAACTCAACAGAGTTTTCATTACTAAATGATGGAAATGCTTTCAAGACAAGGCAAGGGTTATTGAAGACATTGTATGATCCTAATTTGCTTTGTGCATTTTTGTAAATGGATTGTATTCTTTTGTTGACACACAATGTAATGCAGGGGTATTATAGGTAGGATTGGTTTGTTTAAATGAAATTTTGGGGGGAGATTTTAGACAAGGCTAACCAGAATTTACCGAATTCTTTGAGGACCTTTGTAAAAAAAAAAACTTATAAGACCTAAACAACAGAATGCTTTAAAGGGGTTAAGGTACTCCTTCAACCAGGATATGTGCACCAAATGGAGGCCTAGATCTACACTCTTCCACACAATCTTTGACAACTTGCCAAAAAATCTCAAACCAGATGAACCAACAAAGTATCCAGAAATCTCTATTTTATCATGACCTAAGGTGCACCCAAAGGTTTACAAAAAATCTCTGAATTCAAGGAAGGTAAAGTGATTTTAAATTTTTTTATCTCTTAATCAGATGAAAGCTCTTCTAAATGTGAGATTGCAAATGCCACTAAACTATCAACAAGAAATGAAACCATGTATGATCAAGATAGATTTTAAACACAAGACTGCAATAGGAGCAAGAAACACAAATTGAAAACATTCTGAAACATAAGTGTATGCAAATTTTGCCAAGAGACAACACAAAATAATCCAGAAATGATCAAATCTATCAGCTGGGGAATGTTATAAGAACAATCTCATAGCTTGTTGATGGATTTACAACCAAAACCAACTCAACATGATACAAATATGATGCAAAAATGAATTAGAAATGGTTCTCAGGTGGTTTCTCAAAAATAGGCTTCTTCCCAGATTTTCCCATGAAATTCTAAGTTTCTCTGACCATTTGTATGAAAAATTCATGCAATATATAAATTTCCATTACAATTGATCCTTTGCCTCTCAAATATTCCCTCCAAAAGTGGAATATTTAGAGCACCTTTGCTTTGCAATATTTTTGGAAAATGACATCAAACAGACTCATAAAGTGTTGTTAGTTTCTCTTTCAAAAGGTGAATCATTAAAAAAATTTCATCCTTATCCATTGTAGAGGCACGTTTTTCATCCTCAAAGCATGCAGACCCCTTTTATTTCATTATTTCATCCTTATCCCTCCAAAACTTAACTCTGTAACTTCTTGATTTGAACTTTCACATTTTTGCATGGGCTAGGGAAAAAGTTCACTTCAAAAACATCTCAAATTTGTAAATTGATTTTTAAAAACAATTGCATTGGTCCTTTTAGGCACAAATAACACAAATTTGCCAAAAATTGATGCAAAATTCACTTCTCCAAGCTTCTTGGAGAAAAAATGGTGGCTAAATTGAAAAATGCATAGCTACCATTGATTTTCCTTTCTCCCTTCAACATGAGCCCTCCATGTGTCATAATGTGATTGGAAACGGATTTGGGATCACTTTTGACTTTTAACACTTTTTGAAAAAATGTAAAATTTTGACATTTTTCTCCTCTCCCCCGCCCTTGAAATTTGGTGCTGACATGCAGCACAATATGATTAGATATGGGGTCACAGCTCAATTTTGCACATTTCCACCTTTTTTGGAAAAAGGAAATTTTTCTCATTTTTCCCTTGGACCCGCGCCTCCAATTCCATCCCTGTCACATGTCGGTCACTGATTCATCACGGGGCCACACTTCAAATTATCACTCTAACATATTTTGTTAAAAGGGAAAAATTCCCTTTTCCTCCAGCGGCCTACACTCCCCTCTGCCCCTGCCACATGTCCCTCTATGATTTATTTGGCGGACCCACGACCCCTTTTGCAACTTTCATCCCTTTCACCAAAAAGGCTAAAATTTCTAAGTCCTCCACTAGCCTTCCATCCTACTTTTGATGAGAACATGACACATGTCCACCCCTGATTCACCATCCCTCCTTTGATGATAATACGATGTGTTTCCACCTCTGACCTGTTGAAGGCTTGCGCTCCAAAGCCACCACGTTTTCCATTTTACCTCGTTGTAGGCCTACACTCTGAAGATGCCACATGTCCTCCCCTGATTTGATGTGAACCTTAGGAATTTTTCTTCACACTTTGACTCATTTTACAAAATTCCTTAAGGCACAAAATGACCTACCTGTCCACCTTCATTTTGCATGTGACACGTGTACCTCCTCTGGGACCTGCAGGGAAAATTTTTATTTTTTGTCAAAAACCAAAAACGTTAAGTTTTCTAGGAAACCTGTCGAATCTTGTCCAACCACAAATGGCCATGTATGAGGGGATGCTTGATCTTTAATTTAATGGGAAAAGGACACCCGTATGACTATCAAAAAATACAGAATTTTCCAAGGATGCCCAAAATCGATTTTTTCTTCGTGGGTGAAGAATTTTTTGGTCAAAAAATAAATGGAAGGTGATTTTATGCAATATACAACCATGGCAAGGGATTTTTGAGGGTAAATATGCCTGAAATGAATAACTTTGAGCTCCAAAGGCTAGGAAAAGTGGAAAAAATGACAGAGGCCCATGGATTTGGAAAATTAGGGCACACATGCATATTTCTTTCAAATTAGGACAAAACAACAAGTTTATGAGCTTTTCAAAGCATTCAATCTGGAGGGAAAAGTTACAGACCACCAATTTGGGAGAAATATATTTCAAAGCATGCAAACCAAAGGAAAATTTAGGTCAAAATGGTAGAGGATCAAAATGGGTACCGACAGTATTAATTATTATAAAACATTGAATTTGACTACATACATAAGAGTATCACCATAGGTCATGCACACTCAGAACCAGTAGCATAACCTTACTACAATTTTTCTCTCTCAACTGTGCAAATAAATACATATTTATAGGTAGTAGGGACTTTCCCTTCACTACTCATGCAGCTTCAAAATAGGCTATATGCTAAGAATAACCATGCACCCTTACAAGGTAAATACAAAAGAATGCAAGTCTTCTAATAATAGATTATCTAATAATATAAATTATAAATCTAATACTATTAATAGCTCAAAACTATGCATGTTGTTTGATCTTTCTTTTGTCCAAAATAGCCTTGCTTCACTTCCAAGTCTTCATGTTGATGTGTTCTCTACACTCAACATCTATATTTATTCTCATCATGCAAAATGGATAATTCCTATCATCATGCTTTCCCGGGCTCACCCTATTTCACTATACTTCTACGTTCACCTCTGCACCCTATGTTTGTGTGCCCTTCCCTTCTGTGCTTTCAATACTTAGGTTATAATTCATCAGCCCAAAATTACCCCACACTTGCTTGATTTCCACCCCCAACAATGGGTAACCATAACTTCTCTTCTCCATGAATAAAGAATAAAGGAATAATTGTAAAAAGAAATAAATAATAAATGGGCGTGCTACCCTTCAAAAGGAAGAATCAAATTTGAATATTCACTTTTAATCTGTTCCTCTAGGTCATTCCAATCACTGAGTACCTTATTTTTTGTCAAGGATGTCTGCAAGTACTCCCTCAATTTCATCCATAGTCATGTTTTCACCTTCATTTTGCAATACCCTTAGGAAATTGGCCAAACTGGAGACCATTCCTTCCATCACATCCATTCGCCTCACTATTAGTTTCCCAATGTATTTGATTTTCTCCTTGTGAGGGTCATGGACTGTTGTAAGTGCATCACACTTTTCTGCTACTAAAGTGAGCCTCTCCTTGCACCCAAGTGTCTTGTTATTCTTTGCCACAAGGACTAAATTTTCTTCCACCATAGTCCTTGTTCTGATGATTACCTTAGGATCCATGCAAATATTCAATGCTAAATATTCATTTTTCATATCATCCTTCACAGTTTGTAATAAAGACTCATAACTTGTAATCTAGCATGTTATCATTCTCATAGCTCTCTCCACTTACATGGCAGCATCCTTTGGTTTTGGCATTCGTACTAGACCCTCATCCAACACCATGTGAACCAACGCACGTAACTAATGCATAGAATAGGGGAATCTCTCAGCCACTCTTTCTTCCAAATGCATCCTTTCCTTCAAAATTTCATCACTGATATGTTCTACCATGTCCAATATTGTATGCGCCTTTAACTCAGCTACCTCCTTTTATTCTGTTAGGTGCTTAATATTTTTGTCTTTATCGTTTTTATCTTCTAATAGAGTACAAATAGTTTTTTTCTTATCAATAGTTTTGTGTGCAACCTTTGTAAATACCTTTGTTGATGCATTACTCACCTATTCATCTAAAAATTGAGTTCGCGTGATTGTGATATGGAAATAATGTGGTTCTTTCTTCATTCTCCATGACATGCATGATTCCTCACATACATTAAATTTAGGCTCATCCATGTGAGTCTGCATACTCCACGAGAATTGTTTGTCGATGCATGTAGTCACCATATCTAGATCCATCAATTCCCAACCATATAACTATTCCTTTGTAATAGTACTCTGGAACTTGGCACGAATTATCTTTGTCGTGTCATCAACATATCCTAGGTTATGTGTCCTTACCATTACTTCCTCCTTGGGCTCACTAGTTTTCTCTCCTACATGCTCCTATGCTTCGGCACCCACATTTTGTTGTACTTCCTCTTCTCCATCAGTTTCTTTAGCCATGTGCGTAACATGTTCTACTATATTTATGTCTCCACCCACATAGCTTTCCTTTTCAAGTCCCTATGCACCTATACTAGGGACATCCTCCTTGAACATATTTCTCATGCTTCTAGACTAGGTGTGGAAACATCCTCACACGTGCTTCCATGTGAAGACTTTTCTTCTTCACTATCCTTGACCGAAATATATTTTCACCTTTTCTTTCTTTCTTCCTCAACCTTCTTCAATAGTGTTATGCTCGTTGATCTTCTTACTAGTTGTGATAATCCAATGCCATTATTTACACCCTTATGCCTTCTGCACAACATTCTTCTCTTATGATCCAAGTCAGCGTTGTCTTCTTATTCCTCTGTAGACACCAAATTTGTGTCTTACGACACCCTGTGCCCCACATCTCATATTTGCAACCTAACCTCACCACCTAAACCTTACACAATTATTTATTAATTACCTTATAATTAATAAATTCACATCTCCAAACCTGCCACCTCATTTCACCACCTCATCATGACCTAGCCCTAACCCTAAACTAACCTAATTAAGACCTATAAGTTGGTCTACATCCACACCCATGACTAATTACTCCTCACCCACACCAAAACCAACCTAATAATGACTTGACCAAGCCCACAACTAATCCCTCAGGAGAAAAGGAGGGAAAGTTGGCTATTTTACTAAAAATAGCCCACTTTGAGTTAACTGACATCGGTTCCTACTCGACCACCATCGGTTCCCTGTAAATGACCTTCCCCAACCAAAAACAAGGGATCAGAATTCATTTGAAAGATCCAGAATTCACTTTGCAGGACAGAGACAAGTGAAGGAAAGAGAAGAATTTACAGAGAAGGACATCGAGCCCAAGACTGCAACTGAGTAACCAGAGCACAGTGACACTCATCCAAGCATTGGGAGAGAAGATAAGCTTACTTTTGATTTTTGGATCATCCCACTTGAGCCTTGTCTTCTTCATCACAATCCTTGGAGCTTTACCTTCATCAGGAACTAGTAAGTAGTGTCTTGTACGTTTTTAAATACCATTTCTTGAACTTCCGATTCATAGTAATTATAAGCTCACTCCTGGATCTACTACCCAATAGCACCCTACATCTAAATTTCATTCCTCTACCCTTGCATTGCCCCAAGAACAGCTCCCACACTCTCTGAGTCTTCTCCATCACCCTATTGCCTACCCCTGATCATTTACCAACCTTATAAACACCATAACCACCTTACATCCAACCTTCATTGAAAGCCCCTAAATCACTGCCCTGCCGATATCGGTTATCAGCAACCGGTACCGGTGTTATAACCATAGTCAGTTATATAATGACCGGCATCGGTCACTGTGACTCAAACCAAAACCAGCCTTTCCTCTATTGCTTTTTAACGAGGTAACTAAATCATAATTTCGTAATAACTTCTTTGTTATCATTTGTGTTAATTCGTATTGAAAGGGGAACTGACCACCTTCGAAAGGAAGTCTAATATTTCCTGGGCCCAAGGCAGTTCCCTCATTTATTGTCTAACTATAATCTAGTGGTCTTACATTCTTATTCATAGGTAGTCCTTCCCAGACAAAAAGGAGTTCTTCACAATCGATCTGATCTCACTCTACGGTACGCGCACACCCTCCCAACACTCAACAGGTATTCCTCCTAGCCCTAACCCTTATCTGTTTCTCAAGAGAATGAAAAGATAGAAGCAACTCTATTCTAAGAATGGAAACATTCTACACGAAACATTTTGGCACGCCCGGTGGGACCCTTTCTCGGGTTTCTTTCATTCTTGCTTGCTTTCATATAAGGAGCATACTTGCTATTTTCTTCTTCTAAATATTCACAAGATATTTTGTCATTTTGGTAAAAGAATTTATCTTTCTTCCTCATCTTTGCATTAGTGAAAGTCATCTTCTTTGCTTCATCAAATATCATTTTCAATTTGGGTTTAAAACACGTGCATCACATTCTTGCTTGTTGTTTTTAATTCTAGTGAACGTAGATTAAGTAACAGGTCGTACACGTGGGGGTGATATCCACGGTATTGACAAGAAATTAATCTTACTTTCACTACACAACACATACCAAATCACATCATAATCAACACAACAGCTCAAACATCCCCCCTTTTTCTGTGGTATTCCTCCACCCGATTGAGGTAACCTTATAAGCCAAAACAAACTTGACATCTCCCTTAGGTCTTTTGTTTAGGATTGACATCATCTTGCGTCTAAGGCATAAGCCCACAATAATTAAAACTAATCCTAGGGTTAGTCTCTTAATTTGCTTGTGCATCTTGCTTGTTTTTTAGTTTTGTTTCTCTGTCATACCCTGTATCAGTGATCACTTCAGAACAGTTTGGTGGGTATACTAAGCATTGTTAACCCCAAATCAGTAGCTTCTTACATCTTCTCTTTGCTTTCACAGTGACCGACACCGGTCCTATTCTACCGACATCGGTTAACTAACCGACGCCGGCTACAGTCTGACCGACATCAGTTATCAGACCGATATCAGTTACTGTCTTTCACAGTTCCCGACAAACCAGCAACCTACCAATTCCAACATTTTGTTGTTGTTTCTGTTCCTGATAGATTGAATCCCTATTGTGTACTCTTGTCCATGGTTGTTATCACTTGGAAACAAGCCGCAGCCATGGTTTCACATGCCTGTTCCGTGCCTTTTCCTGAATCACCCCCTTCACATCCTATGGGGAATCCTACGGACACCAGTGATGTTCCCAAGATCCCTGTAGGAGATAAGGAATTTGCCAAATTTTTGGATGCTAATCCTAGTGCCGTACAGTATTATTTGTCTCATACCCCTGACCGTACACCCGATGGTCAGCTTCTCGTTGGTATGCCCATTAGTATAGCTGCTCACTTAGCTCCTTCCCCACCTAATAACTCTGCCTTACCTTCTTCATCCTTAGCTCCGTCTCCCAACTCAGTGGCTTCGGGGGTTCATACGCACAGATTGGCTTTCCTTTGGTTAATCTGGGGCCCCACATATCATTACCGCCGACTGCTCCTACCTCGTCTCTCTCGCAGACTGCCCCTTTCATAACTTGCTCTCTGCCACCTATCCACACGAGCTTTCCTTCTCAAGCTCCGCCCACCTTTTCATTTCCACAAACTTATCCGTGGCTTCAACATCTTATATAGGACATCCCTATTCGGTCGCCTCAACATATTCGTCATCAATACCTTATCAACATTTAACCCCACCATTGTCTAGTAGTGGCTCTTGGCCTAATCCTCCACCGTTTACAACAACCGCACCATCATCTTACCCAACCACTGATTTAATCAAACAAATGATGGACAAGATGCAAAATTTGGAGGCTTCTGTTTCAGGAAGCCATAGCACCCTGACATACGAGCAAGTTTGTCGAGAGCCTATTCATCCTTCTGTCCCCCTTCATTCATATCCTCCTCAATGGGAATTACCAAAATTTACTCGTTTTAATAGTAAGGAGGATCCTCAACAACACTTGCGATCATTTAGACATGCCTGCTATCTGATTGCTCATGACGATGCCTTACTACTCCGCACCTTTCCCATGTCCTTATCAGGACCCGCCTTGGAGTGGTACAGTGCTTTAACCCAGCACTCAATCTTCTCTTTTAACCAATTAGCCCAATCTTTCTTGGATCATTTCTCCATTAATATTGCCAAGAAAGTATCCATCACCGACCTCTATGCCATCCGACAATTTGAAGACGAATCTATCGCAGATTTCGTTGGACGATGGCGGGGCCTCATCAACCAACTCACTTATGCCTTACCTCAGGCCAAACTCATCGAACTCTTTACGCGGGCCTGCGCTAAGCACATTTCTCCCACCCTCCAAATTCAAACTTTCCGCACCTTTGATGAGGCCTTTACTATGGCTCAGAAACTAGAGATTTGAGCCTTAGAGGAGGAAAAATTGAGGTTGCGCAACAAAAACCCTAATTTCCGAACCCAAGACTCCACCAACAAACCCAACACCACCAATTCTCACGCATCGACTGCTTCGAAATCAAAAGGAGTTGTACACGCGGTGATGGTCAAATCCCAAGCACCGTTTAGTACCCCGCCAAAAACCACCTATAAGTATAAAGCCGAGCCCATCAATTACACTCCCTTGGGAGAAACTTATGGTGTGATCTTGGAAAAATTGCTCAAAGCAGGAGCTATCACCTTGCCTCCTGTTAAACCTCACTCTGGGTTTGATTCCACCCGTGCTATACCTTCTTGGTACAAAGAAAATGACTTCTGTAACTTCCACCGCGTGAAGGGACACAGTCACGAAAACTGCAAGATGTTGAAAAACATAGTGCAGGAAATGGTTGATGCAGGGGATATAACCCTCGATAATCCTAATGCCCCTGCTAACCGAAATTTAAAAATCTTCAACAAACCATTCCCAAACCACTCATCTAACAGTAACATAAACCAAGATATCTTAGCCGACGAGAGTGTTCATGAAATCCATGCAGTTTTCGACTCCCAACCAAAAGCTTCTATCGAGGAAATTCTGAATCAAGCCTCGTCACTAACGCAGGGATCCACACCTACTTCACCACCATCAAGACAAGATGATAACCTTGCCATTCCTTTACCCATAAAGGAATTAACCGCCCAGAGTTCTCTTCTCACGAATGAGTCTTCTTACACCACATCCCTGCAAGATTGTGAGCGGATGTTATCTAACTTATCTATTTCCCAAACATCTCCTTCCGTCACTCTTGCTGTAAAAGAAGAAGGCTCGCCACTGTTTCTGTCATCCTTAGAAGAGAAACCTCTCGAACCGACATCACCAAACTCCTTAATCATGACAGATCCCCTCAAACATGCTCTCCTACCTATTAGTTCTTCATCGCCTAAATCTTTTCAGCGACCGATTGACCTCTTAACACCCATTGATACAGTGCCTCATTTACCCCCTGTATCACACCCACAGTGGACCGGAATCACAACCCACCTCTCTTCCATACAAAATTTCTTCTTCACACGTGAAGATTGTCATCCCTCAGAAGATAGGCGAGTCCTATGGGAGCGTTTGAGTACACCATGCTCTACTCAAATGCAGATGACCGATCCAGACACCTCTACCATATACCCGAGGTGTTTACAAAAGCTCAAAATGCCTATGTCCTCATCTTCACCCCTCTCATCTCTACCGAATACCTCATCCACCTCTATTAACCTAACCAAACCTTCCCCTACGCTTGGGACTTCACCAATACCTAGCCTAACACACCCACCTCAACGGTTAGATTTATCCAAAAATAAAGCCGTCCATCCACCTAGGAGACAAACCCAATCCCCTCAAGTCCAATCTATGCCTCTGTCACAACTAAAACCCTCGCCGTCACACCTACCTTCTATATTGGGACCTCACCCCTCCACCTTGCCTCAATACATCATACCTCCTGTGTTTTCTTTAAAATGACCTGCACCTTCTGCACCCATACAGAGATCCATGGGTGTATCAACACCGTCACCCCAAGTATCCTGTCCACCTATCAACCCTAAACAAACTCCATCATCAAAGGATTTGTTTGTTGTCACTCCTCTTTCTCTGTGGTTGTTTCCTGCCACCACGTCATCTGTGGCCTCCTCATCTAACCAGCTAAACATGACTTCTACACCGAAGAAGCCACGTTTAGTTAAATCCAATTATCAAAACCCCTTGTCTAAACCACCACCCGTACGAACCAACCATACCCAACCATTACCAAAACCCACCCAATCAATAGCCTCATCTTCCTCTGACTTTGACCTGCTCAAAGGATCTTACGCCAAGATCCTTGATATGTTGGTGGAGAATGCGACCATTTACCTACCCCCACTTAGACCCTATGATCCATCTAAACCTCGACCTATAGGTTATGATGAGTCTAAAATCTGCGCTTACCACCGCACACCAGGACATGATGTAGAGGGATGCAAAGCTTTGAAATCCATCCTTTATCAGTCACCTCTCTCGGATAGAAAGGTTAAGAAAGACAACTTACGAAGGGAGAAACCTTTAGCTTCAATCCCCTCTCCTATACCACCTGTCCCCACCTCACCAAGATCTATCATTATTGCAACCCCACCTCTCGAAGACAATGACTTATCCCTACCATCTTCCTCCTCTCGTGTTCACGAGATCAACATGATTAGCATTGCTACTCGAGGTCAGAAAAACAAGGGGACAGCCAAAGAAAGCGCACCTACGGCATCCCTTTCTCTGTCCGCCATCCCAATCGCACCACCACCTAAAGTGGTTATTCGTGGACCTGCCTACCCCATCTCTAATGGAGTTGTCCATCGTACCATGATCAAACAGCTTCACCAATCACCTATAAAAATGACACTGTATGATCTCATTCAAACCTCTGAATCTCATCGACAAGCTCTCATTGAGATCCTTCAAGGGATAGAGGTCCTACCTAACGAAACTTTTCCCGTTGCCTCCATTTTAACACCCAATCACGTTGCTTCTCTCACCAAACAACCTACCTCCCCAACCACTTCTATCCCTGTACAGCAAGCCGCTGCTGTCAGTTTCTCCGAAGACGAAATTGTCGACTTTGGTGCAGAAGATCCTGACCCCGCTCTTTTCATCTCGGCTTACGTCTGGGACATCCGAGTACATCGTGTTATGATTGACGGGGGTGCTAGCCTAAACATCATCTCTTCCAAAGCCTTCCAACAAATGAATATCCCTTCTAGCTGCATGTGTGCCAACCCCACCATGTTGCGTTCATTTAATGATGCTATTACTTCTACTTTAGGCACCGTGATCCTTAACATTCGTGTAGGGCCACGTACCTTACCTGAACTCTTCTATGTCCTTGAGGGAGAATTCCAATACAACATGTTGTTAGGCCGCCCTTGGATCCGGGCTATGGGATGCGTTCCCTCCACCTTACATAGATGCATAAAATTTGAGTATGAGGGGAAGTCCTACACCGTAAAAGCTGACGCTCCCCCCCTTCAAAACCTGCAATATGTTATATCGCCCTAATGATGTACTTGTACCAGTCAAGACACCCATTCATTCAACCCAACCATCTACTTCGACCACACCTCAACCATCCACCTTAGCCGCACTTACACCTTCAACCAATGAAACCGCCGCCGCAAATACCACTTCCTTCCCAGCGGATAACATCCCAACCTCAGATCCCTTGGTAGATGTTTTTCAATGCCTTACGCTGGGGGAGTATCACCTATATAACGTTAACACTTTCCATACCCCACAGGAGTACGGACAGTTACATGCGCATCCTACCTACGACCGTCGTGTGGGGGAAGTAATCTCCTACGGACCACCTAATTGCCGCACCAACCTAACGTATGGGGGTGTCGACGCATCCTCTGTCACCCCTGAACCTCCCCTTGGTGTGGTTCCCTTCCAATCTGATTTTCAATATCTAACTAATCGTCGTTTCGCCCTCACCTTCCTGACGCGTTGTGCTTGGAAGGGCTTCGGTTTCGGTCTTTATGAACAAGGCCGACATACGATCATTCCCGTGACTACACGCAAACACAAAGATCTTCGTGGTCTTGGATTCTCTGAACCACCTACACCGAAGAAACCGCATATCCGTTGTATCCAGGAAGATGACGAAGTCACCCTTTCTGAACCATCATCACCCATTTTGCCATCGTCACCCACAGAGTCGATAGACCCGGAATCTATCCCTCCTAACTTTTTTTTTTCGTAAATGCTATCTTCCTGGGTCCTCTCACTTATCAACGTGATAATGAAGACCCATCTTCTTTTCCCCTTCTATATCCAGACATGATTGAAGAAGACTCACCTTCAATTAATGTTGTTGAGTGCCAGGATGATGACTCCATCCTCACTTATCTTGGTGCGGACGACTCTTATATTCAACGCGCCTTACCATCTGAAACTCAAACCATGTTGAATGAGTCGACTATAGAAATCAACATCCACACAGAGGACGATCCTCACATTGTGAAGATCGGACAATCTCTTAACGCATCAGAACAAACTACCTTCACTACCTTCCTCCGTGCCCGCAACCAAGCTTTCGCTTGGTCCTACGCTGACATGCCAGGAATTGATCCTGACATCGCTGTCCATAACATTACTCTGAAACCTGACTCCAAACCAGTTAAACAGAAACTGAGAAAAATGCATCCACGCATTGCCCTCTTGGTCAAAGAAGAGCTTCAACGACTCCTTTCTGTTTCCTTCATCTTACCTATTGACTATCCTCAATGGATTTCTAACATCGTACCTGTCACTAAAGCAACGGGGGACTTCGGATATGTACAGATTTCCGGGACCTTAACCTCGCTTGCCCAAAGGATGACTTCCCCCTACCTAGTATTGATCAACTTGTTGATCTCACTGGGCCATGAGATGCTTTCTCTCATGGATGGCTTCTCGGGATACAATCAAATTTTGGTAGCCCCGGCCGATCAACATAAAACCACCTTCATAACTCCTTTGGGAACCTTCTACTATCGTGTCATGCCGTTTGGCCTTAAGAATGCTGGTGCAACCTATCAGCGGGCTATGACTTACATTTTTCATGACATTATGCACACTATCCTTGAGGATTATGTCGATGATCTTCTTGGCAAATCTAAACATCGCAGTGAACATCTCGATGTTTTAACCATTATTTTCGATCGCCTGTTACAATACTGTGTTCATCTTCAACCAAAGAAATGTGTCTTTGGTGTCCTTTCGGGAAAACTCCTTGGTTTTATCATCTCTTTGCGTGGCATCGAGGTCGATCCAGCTAAAGTCAAAGCTATCCTAGAAATGCCTCCACCCACTAACCTCAAACAATTGCGTAGTTTACAGGGAAAACTCCAATCTATCCGGTGTTTCATTTCACAACTCTCAGATCGATGTCAACCTTTTCATCATCTCCTTAAAAAGGACATTGTCTTTCAATGGAGCGAAGAGTGCCACCAAGCCTTTGAGGCTCTTAAAGCCTATCTCTTGCAGCCACCCATGCTTATCCCACCTCAGGACGATCGCCCTTTCTACCTTTACCTTTCTACCACCGACCATGCTGTAGGAGCCATGCTCGCACATCGTGACTCTGAGCATCGAGAACAAGCCATTTATTACATAAGTCGTACTCTTGTGGATTACGAGACTAGGTATACACATGTAGAAAAGTTGTGCCTAGCCCTATCATTCGTGGCAACCAAACTCCGACATTACCTCCTGAATCACAAAACTTTTGTCATCACCAACGCGGACCCCATCCATTATATGTACGCCAAACCTCATCTAAACCAACGCATCGCCCGATGGCTTATGCTCCTCGCCGACCTCGACCTTGAGTTTGTACACCAGAAATCAGTCAAAGGACAAACTATCGCAGACCAACTTGCGGAAGCCCCTTTACCTGGGGAACAATTTACCAATTTTACTTTCCCTGACGAACTCATCGCCACTCTTTCACTCAGTGAGGAGTCGTATCCAATGACCCTCTTCTTCGATGGATCCAAATGCCAGCGTGGCGGAGGGGCCGGCATTGTTCTCATTCCTCTTGATGCTGAACCTATGCCTCTTTCATTCCGGCTCGATTTCCCCTGCACTAATAATACAACAGAATACGAGGCCCTTGTTTTGGGTCTCCAGGTTGCGTTACACTTAGGTGTAAAGTCTATTAACATTTTTGGTGACTCTCAACTGGTAGTCAATCAAGTTATGGGCATCTACCAATGTAAAAATGAGGAACTTCAAAAGTACAAACATTACGTGGACTCACTTTTGACCTTATTTACTCATTATTCTATCCAAACCATTCCCCGCTCAACTAATAAATTTGTGGATACTATGGCTTGCTTGGCCTCGTAAATTCCTACCTCACCAACTGACTCTGACATATTTGTCTTGGTCCAACAACTCTTTGCCCCATCTTACTCAGTCCCGGATGTTTGTATGGTAAATAATGTATCTGCTAATTCGCAGGATACCTGGTATCACCAATTTCACGACTACCTTACAACCTCTATTCTCCCACCTGACCTTACTAGTAACGGCAAACGTGCTTTTCTTAAAAGTGTTTCTCATTATGTCATCATGGGGGGACTCCTCTATAAACGTGGCTTTGATGGCATCCTCCTTCGATGTCTAACCGGCGCGGAGGTCACCTATACCATCCAACAAGTCCATGACGGAATTTGTGGTGGACATTTTAGTGGCCTTGCCGTGGCCAAACGGATCCTTCGCCTAGGCTATTATTGGCCTACTCTTAATAACGACTGCTACGAATATGTTAAGTGTTGTGTTATGTGTCAACAACATGCCAACCTTCAACATACTCCTAGCCATCTGCTACAGGTCGCACGAGATCTTTGGCCTTTCTCACAATGGGGTTTAGACCTTATTGGTGAGATTCACCCGCCCTCTTCGCAACGTCACCATTGGATAATCACAGCAACCAAATATTACACTAAATGGGTGGAGGCCATTCCACTCATTTCAACCAAAAAAGAAAAAATCGTAGAGTTCATTAACCATCACATTATCTGTCGTTTTGGTGTTCCTCATCGCCTGATAACAGATAATGGAAAATCTTTCAAAAATAAGTTGTTACAAGACCTTTGTGACAACTTTGGTATCAAACTTAGCTTCTCATCACCTTACTATCCACAAGCAAATGGTCAAGCTGAATCTTCTAACAAAACCCTGACCAAAATTCTCATGAAAGTCGTTAACGATTCTGGGAAAAATTGGCCTGATCACATCCCCTTTGCCCTTTGGGCTTATCGTACCAGTATTCGTACCTCCACTAATGCCACACCATTTTCTTTGGTATATGGTACCGAGGTTGTCTTGCCTCTTGAAATACAAATACCCTCCCTAAGAATATCTCTCCAGGATATTCTCACCAATGATGATTTCCGCCAAGAGCGGTTAGCCCAATTGGAGCTTCTTGACGAGTGTCATCTTACAACTCTTGACCACCTTCAAATCTATCAAAAGCGCATCAAGCGTGCTTATGATAAGTGAATTCATGAGCATACCTTTAAGATTGGTGATCTTGTCCTCAAAGAGAATCAACATGTAACCAAACTAGAAAAGAGCAAGTGTGGAAAATTTGCTCCAAATTGGATTGGGCCTTACATTATCACTCACACTTACGGATCAGGCACTTACCGTTTAGCTTCGCTCAATGGTAAACCTGAGCCTGAACCCCTTAATGCCTTGCATCTTCGACCATTCTACTATTGAATTTAGTATTATATCACTTCTTATCTACCTTGCGCTCGTCCCTTGAGCTCATTTACCACCTCATACACCTTGTTTCATACATCTCAAAATAGAATCACGCTCACATGGTTTGGTCATCATCTCCTCTTAAAGATGCCTTCCCCTTTTTAGTCTGGTCCATGACTTAAAAGTATCAAAATAACACGTTCTCAATTATACAATTATGGGATATTCTTGAGTCAAACTTCCTACAAAACTAGATGCTTCATGCCAAACGGACATCTAGACCTCAAAGTTATACATAGACTGCTCCCTCGAAGGACAGCTATGTGCAAAGCCACATCTGCTACTATAAATAGACTGCTCCCTTGAAGGACAGCTATACAAAGTCAGCCTCTATCAGAAGCTTCTCGCATTGATCAGCTTCGTGAAGAGCTCAAGAACAACAAAATGCATATCCCATATAGACTTCCCGCATCGATCAGTCTATATTCAGAAAAAAATAAAAGCAGTATTCAAAAGCACTTTTGAGTCATGGACTTGTCTATTCAGGTTTGGTTCTCTTTCGTCAGCATAATCACCTTGTAACAAGTTCTCTGCACCCCAGCTATACCATCCACCTCATCTCACCATTCTTCAAAACAACAAAACTCAAGGGACGTGACGTATATCCGATATGTTGTGATTATACAACTCTTTTCACCTATCGACTTCTCGCCTATGCAAGGTACCTAGGGATTCAAGCTCATCCTACGATAATACGTGGTTTGTTTAGCTCTTTCCAACTATGGGACACTTTTGCCTCTTTTACCCGAATCTAGGATTATGTGTTGACCTTAATCAGGACATGGTTTCCTATGCTTGGGGCTAACCCTCGCTTCACGTATACCTGAATCTAGGATTATGTGTTACCTTAAGCTAAGCTAACCTTCGCTTCACCTATACCTACACCAATACCGCCAATACCTTACCAACACCAACAACATTACCCTACCAATATCAATATTTTTACCAACCAACAAATTGCCTAACCACAACCAAATTGCCTGAATTCACCTCTCCCTGGTCCTAAGGGAGAACTACATCGGTCTGAGGCCCCTCCTTGCTTTGTGCAATGGGCTATGTAGGCAGCACTTAGGAGACATGGGGTCTCCGAAGGTTAGCTCGACCATCCCCTACCATAACCTATCATGTGTTGTAAATATAAATATTTTTGGGTATTTCTATTTGATAACACTCATCTTTATCCTTTTTCAAAACAAACATTCAAAACACAAACATTCTTATTATTATCATAACTCAAATCAACATACATATTCAGTTTTATTTAGATGTTAAACAAATACATTTTCTATATCATCGACGCGCAGGTCGGCATCCTTATTTATTCTTCTACCCCTATGAAATTCACTTAGACCCTTGCGCCTCATCCCGAACCAGGTGATGATCGTGATCATCGACGCCGCTCACCTGGCCTCTCCATCCTCAAAGGTGCCACTGCTATTGGTTCCTCCCACTGATCCACCAATCTCTCCTGTAACATATGAATACGCCCTCTCACGTGGAGGAATCTCACCTCTAGTCTCTCCACTCGTGACTGCGCAACCGCTAACAATCTTGTTGTCTCATTCACCTGCGTTTGAAGCTGGTGAACTAAACCCTGCAGGCGATCTCTTTCCACTGTAATCACAGCTATGTCAGGATGATCGGCCCTCTCACGTGAACCTCGCAGCTCTGCTACCCACCATAATCTATAAGCCTCTGTCGCTCCTGCATCCATTACCCTGCGATCGGCTGCTGTCTCTTCTGGTCCTTCTGGAGGTGTCGGCCGGGGAGGTGAGAATGATGCCTCGGCATCGATCCTCATGTATGGTCTATAAGCCATGGGTATATCCTGAACAAATCCAAATTGTCACCGCACGTGATCTAGAGGAATCCTCTCGTACTCACCTGGCCTGTGTCCCGCGATCCACCTTAATCACTCTACACCCCTCAAATCCTCAGCTATGTTCTCCGTCACCATATAGTTCCCGTAAGGCCTCCAATGGATATCCGCAATCGTCACCATCTCCCACATCTGCCTATAATACTCGACATCATATGTCATGGCCTCGAATCTCGCCTCTTGCTCTGTCTGGACCCATCGCCTGAATCCCAACCTCTGCACTCCTGTCTCTCCTGACTGGATGGGTCAGCCTATTGGTCGCACACAAACAATGTGCTCATAGGCCCAACAATGTAATAAGTACGCACAATCCAGTGTAGTCCTGTGATTTCACCTGTAGGCCCATAAACCCCTGTATAGCTCCGCCAGATATGCGGGTGCCCATGCGAAAGTCACGCTCCTTTCTATCATTTCCCAAATAATACACATCAATGCTTTTGGAAATCTTCCCCCATCCACCCTCGGTAATGCATAATACCCCACCGCTATCATTAATACCACTGCCAACCTTGTTGCCTCAGGGTGTGCTGCAAACATTATACCATAAGTGAATGTCAAACCTCGTTGTGTCAATTCTCGTGCAGCTGGACCAAATACTGTTGTTATCACTCCCCGCACCGCGTTAGGCCCTGCCTGATACACTGGTCTTCCTGTAATTGGGAGCCTCAAAATTTGAAACACATCTTCCAACGTCACTGTCATCTCCCCTGTTGGCAGATAGAAGGTATTCTTTTCTGGATTCCATCTCTCAATCAATGCCTGCAACATAGCATGATTGCGTGTGATTCGTGAATAATAGCGGATTCCACTTAACCCCACATGGTTTATCAATGCCCACTCAGCTGGTGTTACATCCGCTCGGACTCGTGACAACAAAGCTGGCACCCTATCATTCATCCTCAACCCTGCCTCTGCCTGCATACATCAAATCAACAAACAACAATTCAATAAATCAAATCCCCAAGTGTTTTTTATCACATTCTGGAATTTCATACAGTAACCGATATCGGTTATAGATAACTGATACCGGTTATACCGGTTATCTCTAAATGATATCGGTCACTGTCAATTCTATACAGCCTACTTAAAAACAACACCTACGATAATTATTTGCTCGTTTACCCCTCTCTGTACCTACAAACATACCTGAAACCCCTGCTTACCTACCCCATAACACTCACCCCATCCCAAACCCTTGCCTATCACCTTTTCTTTTTCATCTCTACCCACTTACCTTCTCTCATCCTATTCATAAAACATGCAAGAGTTGAATTCCAACCAAAAATTTTACCTCTTGGGATGCAGCAGCTTGAGGTGGAACCTGTCTTCCCTCTCGTCTCTGCCCGCTGGATGCTTCTCCTTGTTCAGCCATGTTCACCACCCTCTTCAATATAACTTGTCCTTTCTACCTTCTTAATCTCAGCCCACAATCACTTTACCTGTCTCTTTCCTCCTTATCACTCAATTCTCCCATGCAATTACCTGTATAAGTCGTCAACAGCGTCGCATTCTCGTATTTAACTTGTTGCATGACTCTAAAAATACGAACTTAAGTTGCCTCCCAAGCTTTTCTATTTTTAGAAAAACTCGTTTTGGCATAACCGATATCGGTTACCTAACCGGTATCGGTCATATAGCTACCGACATCGGTTAGCTAACCGATATCGGTCACATGTCTCCTTTTGCTTAAACCTAGGCCTTTTCTTTGTTTTTTGCAAATTTTTGGTGGCGCCCGCCTCTTTTCCCTGCATAACGACATCGTTATCAATATTTATCATCAGAATACCATCAACACATATACATATCATCAAAATTTCATCAACATCATCTATATACATTAAATTTCAATACCATCGACAAAACACATGAGACATTCTAATATATGCATCAAATCAAAAAAAAATTTACACACCATGTGGATCAAACTCATCTATATATATCATCATCAACTCAATGTCAAAATATACAAACTACCCTGTATGGGGCCTCTGTGATCTAAAAATACAAAGCCGGCACGCAGGCTGTTGTCTCTGTCAAAATCTCGACTCGGCTCGCAGGCCGGTCTCTCATGTCAAAAATATACTCGGCTCACAGGCCGGTATCAACTATACAAAATGTACTCGGCTCGCAGGCCGGTATATACAACAAAAATGAATAAATAAATCCTATGTGGGCACGCAGGCCTCTATATATATACTCGGTTCACAGACCGGTGTCTATATCCAATAACAACAACCCATATCCACTCCTAGGATGTCTCAGCTCTCTCCACCACCCTCTGCCCATCCCCCCACTGGCCCCTGTGCCGGCTCTCACCTCCTACCCGTCACGGAGCCACCGGCTGTGGCTGCGGCCCCCTGTGACCTGTGACTCCGGGACGTCTCGGCTCTGTGCGCTGCATATGGCTGATAGTCGGCCCCGGTACCATCTAGCACGTCCTGATAATACCGGGCCTCCACTCTCGCCTCCATATAGCGGGCCCGTGCCACCATGGCTGGTGGGGCTGGTCCCCCAGCTCCTAATAGAAGTGGCCCCTGACCTGCCGGTACACCCTGTGCCTGTACCACGCCTGTGCCTGAGGCGGTGCCTGTGCCTGTGTGTGCCTGTGGCTGTGCCTGTGCCTGTACCTGTGCCTGGGCTAACTGCCCCTGTAGCACCCCAATCTGTGCCTGTGCAGCAGCAAGCTGCCCCTGTAATAGCTGCACCTGGCCCAAGAGACGGTCCCTCTCCACTATCACAGCCGCCAAATCTGGCTGTGTGGGCTGTGCTCTCATGGCTGCCCTCTGCCCTGCCCACCACACCAAAAATGCACCTGTCACTCTGGCATCATCCACTGTATCATCAGCCGGTCTCTCTGCTACCCAGACTGGGTCAAATGGCTGCGGTGCAGGAAATGGTGCCTCTACATCCTCCCTCCGATACTGTGAGAAGGGAGGTGGCTCATCCTGTCGTAAGCCCATCTGTCGTCGCACCCTCTCCAGGGGAATCCACTCATACTCCCTGGGTCTCCGTCCCGCTATCCAGAAGATGTACTGGATCCAGCGTAGCTGCGCCCGGGCTCCTCCTCGGGGCTGATGGCCTCTGTAGGGCCTCCATATAATATCGAGTGTGGTCAGGCCCTCTAACATATGCCGGTAGTATGCCACATCTCACCCTGCAATCACCGCTCGTGGCCGGCCCACGACCCCCAACCACCTCTGAAATCCATATCTGTAAACTACCTGTGGCCCTGGCTGCTGGGGCAACCCTACTGGTCGTATACAGATGATATGCTCGTAGGCCCAGCAGTGTAACAAAAATGTCGAACATATACCAAATCACCTCATACGGCGATAACCCCAGAGCTCTCTGTATAGCTGCACCAGATACACTGGTGCCCAGGCATAGCAGGTATGCTCCTCCACCATCTCATGCAATACTCCCATCAAAGCCCGTGGGAAGTGGCCTCCCTCTGAGTCAGGGAGGGCGAAGCAGGTGATACCAATCATCATCAACATGGCAAGCCGTGTCTCCTGTCGGTGTGCGCGATACATATCACCGTAGCCAATGCTCGCGCTGTGATATGTAAGCAATGGGGCTGCATCCCCGAATACCTGCAGGATGTTGTCCATCACTGTCTCCACATCCACCTGGAACACTACCTCACCTATGATCGGCAGTCTCAGGATGCGATACACATCCTCTAATGTGATAGTCATCTCTCCAGTAGGGAGATGGAAGACATTGGTTGCCGGATCCCATCTCTCGATGAGGGCAACCATCAGGCTGTGGTCCCTATCCATAGCCCTATACCTCTGGACTCTGCCAAGCCCAACCTCTCGCATGATGGCCCACTGCGCTGCAGTCACATGTGGCCTGCATCCGCCCCAATAGAGGTGGCATCCGATCCCGCATCGTCAGCTGCTGGCGTGCCTGCAAAAACAACCCACTTCATCAGGCCTACCCTTTACAAAAACAACTACCTTAACCATCTATACCCACTTACCCACCCAACCACAACCCGACTCTATACACACATCTGCACCCACTTATCTTACCCTATACATCTACGATATCCCCTTTAATTATCTCACACCCTACCAACCACCCCGGTCTACTCTAGCCATCTAACCATACCCCTGCCAATTTAACACCTCCTACTTCATACACAACACATAATCTATCCTACCCGACCCGGCCCCCAACAACCCAATTCCCCCCCACCCCAATCACCTTTCCTATCAACTCTACCTCCTCCCCCTTCACCCCCAAAAAAACTCTATCCTACCGCCTACAACAAACAAACACCACAAATTTCACAACCCTGACTCCTACCCATGATGACCGGTACCGGTCACCCTCGACCGCCATCGGTCCCCAAATCACATTGTATGTACCAACGCCGGTCGACATATGACCGACGCCGGTCTATAGACACAGCAATTAGACTATTCTGTGACCGATGCCGGTCGCCTAGTGACCGACATCGGTCACTGTCAAATTCCAGAGCCGAACCCAAAACGGCCCCCAAAAACCCTTTTTACCTATTTCTACCCATTTACCCACAAGAAAGACCTAAAAACTTACCCACCCTGCCGTTTTGGCCTACCTAACATTCCTACCCACTCCATTTTACAATTTACCTTCATTTATTCATTATTTTATTAAATTTTGGATTCCTACCCCAAAACCCACATCCTAGTTAAATTCATTAACTTCACATAAGTCGGGGTTCAGAGCCTACCGGTACGACTACACGTCGTCGTGGTGGGATAGGTGGTGGTGGTCCAGCTCCTCCAGCACCTCCTGCTCCTCTGGGCTGTGCCATGGCTCCAAATCTCCTCAGCAAGGTCCTCAACCAATCAAACTCTGCCTCCTGATCGCTGGGGCCTACCAATAACTCACTCCTCCACTCCACTAGTGCCACCTCAGCCCACAAACTCAACACAATCAATTAACACCTCAGACAAGACAAAAATAAGCACTCAACTTCACAAAGTGACAATGACATGCCGTATTTTTCTTTTTATAGGTTTTGACCTATAACCGATACCGGTTATTTCGCGCCCTAGAATACCGGTATCGGTCTTGTAACCGATATCGGTCACACATAACCGATATCGGTTACCTACTTCCTTAACCTAACTCCCACCCTAATCCACCAATCTCCACTTTTTCCCGCATCACCTACCCCCGGCTTTGCTGACTAGCCTTATTTTGACTTCAATCGGCCCGACCCAAGGCCGCAACCAACCAATCGGACATGACCCAAGGCCTGCAACCAACCAATCGGCCGGCTGCGACCAACCAATCGGCACGACCCAAGGCCACAACCAACCAATCAGGCCCGACCCACGGCCGCAACCAACCAATCAGGCCCGACCCACGGCCGCAACCAACCAATCAGGCCCGACCCAAGGCCGCAACCAACCAACCAGGCCCGACCCAAGGCCGCAACCAACCAATCAGGCCTGAGGCCCACGACCGACCCAACCAACCAATCAGGCCGCAAACCAACCAACCAGGCCCGACCTGCAACCAACTAATCAGTCCCCGACCCACGGCCATAACCAACCAATCAGGCCCGACCCAAGGCCACAACCAACCAACCAGGCCAGACCCAAGGCCGCACCCAACCAATCAGGCCGGACCCACGGCCACAACTAATCAATCGGCCTGACCCAAGGCCGCACCCAACCAATCAGGCCCGACCCAAGGCCCTCACCAATCAGTCGGCCTGACCCAAGGCCGCACCAATTAAGTACCTCGACCAAGACCCGCAAATTATGATTTTATCCACCCATCATGTAGCTTTTTGTTCAATCGCGCTCACCTGTTCGTGTTTTTAGCATGATTAGGATACTTGAATTGATCAGCCGACCAACTTTGCCTAGACCGAGACTGTGACATTTATCTCAACCAAACCAACCATTTGGTACTGCCGAACATGCCTAAACGTTCCTGTACCTTACCCGTTATATCCCCTGGAGCTACTTCCTATGCCTTGGATACCAGGATTATATCACCCTTGTTTGGATAAACTATCGACCTTTGCCTATGAATTGCTTGTTTGCTCTTCAAATCATGTACCCTGGTCGCACTACTACATTTCAACGTGCATCTGCTTCCTTGAACTTACCCCACCATCTTACCATCATCTCAACACCATTCACCCTTTATCAACCCTATCCCTGATTTCACGTCGCCTCAATCTGTGATAGATTTGAGGGGGATTACCTATACCCTTAACGGGAGTAACCACTTCTTATTATTGTCAGTGCAGCTTTACAAGACAAGCTACACGACAACAAGGGGCTAATGTAGACACCAAATTTGTGTCTTACGACACCCTGTGCCCCGCATCTCATATTCGCAACCTAACCTCACCACCTAAACCTTACACAATTATTTATTAATTACCTTATAATTAATAAATCCACATCTCCAAACCTGCCACCTCATTTTGCCACCTCATCATGACCTAGCCCTAACCCTAAACTAACCTAATTAAGACCTATAACTTGGTCTACATCCACACCCATGACTAATTACTCCTCACCCGCACCAAAACCAACCTAATAATGACTTGACCAAGCCCACAACTAATCCCTCGGGAGAAAAGGAGGGAAAGTTGGCTATTTTACTAAAAATAGCCCACTTTGACTTAACCGACATCGGTTCCTACTCGACCGCCGTCGGTTACGTAACCGCCATCGGTTCCCTGTAAATGACCTTCCCCAACCAAAAACAAGGGATCGGAATTCATTTGAAAGATCCGGAATTCACTTTGCAAGACAGAGACAAGTGAAGGAAAGAGAAGAGTTTACAGAGAAGGACATCGAAGCCCAAGACTGCAACTGAGTAACCAGAGCATAGCGACACTCATCCAAGCATTGGGAGAGAAGATAAGCTCACTTTTGATTGTCGGATCATCCCACCTGAGCCTTGTCTTCGTCATCACAGTCCTTGGAGCTGTACCTTCATCAGGAACTAGTAAGTAGTGTCTTGTACGTTTTTAAATACCATTTCTTGAACTTCTGATTCATAGTAATTATAAGCTCACTCCTAGATCTACTACCCGATAGCACCCTACATCTAACTTTCATTCCTCTACCCTTGCATTGCCCCAAGAACAGCTCCCACACTCTCTGAGTCTTCTCCATCACCCTATTGCCTACCCCTGATCATTTACCAACCTTATAAACACCATAACCGCCTTACAGCCAACCTTCATTGAAAGCCCCTAAATCACTGCCCCTACCGATATCGGTTATCAGCAACTGGTACCGGTGTTATAACCATAGTCGGTTATACAGTGACCGGCATCGGTCACTGTGACTCAAACCAAAACCAGCCTTTCCTCTATTGCTTTTTAACGAGGTAACTAAATCGTAATTTCGCAATAACTTCTTTGTTATCATTTGTGTTAATTCGTATTGAAAGGGGAACTGACCACCTTCGAAAGGAAGTCTAATATTTCCTGGGCCCAAGGCAGTTCCCTCATTTATTGTCTAACTATAATCTGGTGGTCTTGCATTCTTATTCACAGGTAGTCCTTCCCAGACAAAAAGGAGTTCTTCGCAATTGATCTGATCTCTCTCTACGGTACGCGCACACCCTCCCAACACTCAACAGGTATTCCTCCTAGCCCTAACCCTTATCTATTTCTCAAGAGAATGAAAAGATAGAAGTAACTCTATTCTAAAAACGGAAACATTCTATGCAAAACATCCTCTTCTTCTCTATCCAAAACATTCTATAAGACTTCAAGTACTAGCTCTTCCTACCTGGGGGTGTTTGTTCTAAACGGATTCCTTATGCCTACCATCTACTTCCCTTTTGGAGAACATGGTAATGAAAATTCCTTTCCTACAACCACATTTCCATCCTTGAACCGTAGCCTCAGGTACACATATATGTGCCCAGGCTCAATTTTTGCTATAGCCAAGATCTCTGGGGTAATTTCAATGTTATCTATCTTCATTGTCTCCACATATGCCTCCCTATTGGTCCATACATATGTCTTGCATAGAATATGTATGTTTGCATCTACTTTATGAGCATAAAAATTTAACTTGTGTGCATTGTGCAACCTATTCAACAAATCCTTGAAATAAAGGGTAGTGAAAGTGAAGGGTAACTTATACCATGGGCTCTTCTCACCCATCTTCATGAAAAATCTTCCCAGGCTAAAATTTTGGTACACCACAAACTCTACTTGGTCATTCAAAACAATAGGAAATTCACATGGTATGCGCCATAATAGGAAATTCTCATGACGCTCCTTATAAGTGTTTGAAATGGAAACATGACATGTATACTTCTAAAAATTCTGCACAGGTGATTTATTTTCCATGGGATACTCCCAAACTTTCTCCTTTGGCCCATCGGGCACACCAATTTCACTAAATACAATCAAAAGTAAAATAGCACCATAGGTTATTTTATCACCTTTATCATCTTGTATGTGCACCTCCGCTACTAGGCTCTCTGCAATATAACATGCAATGTTATAATAAGTCTTGATCACCATTTTGTGCACTATATGTAGCCACCATTGATTGACCTTTGTCCATCTCTCTAAGGAGTATAATTTACAACCTGTGAGCTGCACCGCAACCCTTATAGCAAAATTTTCTATGTTTGTAACCTTGAATGATTGTCCTCTCCCTTTTTTTGCTTGAACTTGGTGGCCATTGCATCGACTCCCTCATCATCTGATATATCACCTGCAATCTCTAAACATGAGTCATGTAACCCTATGACCTTACCAACTAATTTAGTGGTAATGTGCATCCTCCTACCCACAAAATGGAAGAAGTCTTCATGTATGCACGACATCAACCACTGGTATAACTTTTCAGGATTTCCAAAATATGGAAACTCAAGGAGTTGCAGAACTCCAGCACTCTCCAATAGTTTCTTCACTAAATCATCTAAAACCCTATTCCCATCTATCATCCCTCCTGTTTATTTTCTGGACGGTCCTCCACAATGATATCCTTAATGGTTTTCCTCCATTCTATTGTTAAAATCACATATCTTTCACTGTGTTATCTTTAATGTGCATGGCCTACCCTTTAATCACCTCTTCAAGGTACTACATCTCAACCATCCATTCTTCTATTACTTCTACAGTCTCCTTCTCAACTACTAGAGCTTGCCTTGGTGCCATTTTCTCTTCTTGACTTATAGGTATGTTCAGTAACTTCAAATTTACCACCTTCTTACCTTGCACACCTCAAATTCAAGCCAAACTCTTTGATCCCATGAAACCATAGTTTTCCCTAACTACGATTCTATATTTGTGAAACCCTAGCACACACGAACCCACCTTTGAACAAACACACAACCATATCAATAACACTTCTACACACAATGCTATCAATGATGTGCCTCAACCTTGCCTATTTTTTCACTCCACAGATCACTCATCACATTATGCTCTTTATGGCACTTCACAAATCAATAGCTCAAAGGATACAAGGTTACAATAACATTACACTCACTGACTTTATAGCTCATTTAAAAATTCTCCAAATTAATTTCTCCCCAACTACCACTGGTGTGTGGCATTAATTCCACCTCTACATTTTTCCATGCATTGTGCCCTATCTTTCCACACCTAACTTTTCCATGCCTCAGTCATAACCTTCTAGCACGCCCACTACTTCTTGCCCACATATTTCCTTATGCTCATTTCCCTATACCAAATAACCTATCTAATGTGCCTCATACCAAGTAGTCTCTAATGTTGTAGCCTACCTCACATTATATTGAGTGTCCATCCCTCTACACAGTGGTCTTCAATCTGAGTGATTTCCTTGAAGATTCTCTTCTCAAATTTATCTCTACTCTAAGCACGTGTAGTAATTTTTTTACCATAGCACTACAATCTGAAACAAGGCACCATTCAATCCTTCTTAATCCACCCCGCATTAAAAGTATGTGCGGTCCTCTGTGCATGAATTTAATATATGGTAATCAGCTTCTGGTGTGCAAGTGCACTTATTACACAAAACACTGAACTAAATTGACAAATCATAGCAACGATGAAATGAAACACATATAAAGAGAATGCATTAAAGTAAATCTAATCTATTAAAGACACTAAGAAGAATTATTTATAGTAGGGCTTCAGCCTGCTCCCGTTAAAGTAACTGATAAATCATGTCCCATCCAATGCATGTAACTAGAAAGAACCTAAATCAAGTATATAAGTCACAACATATGGTCCCAACCAATGCACTTGGAACTTTCCAAGGTGGCACACAAATTTGGAATCATAAAGAAGAACCATATGTCTAACTTAAATCTTTTTATCCTTAATATGTCTAACATGCCATGCCTTTAGCCTGGCCTTTTCTATCTTTTGACTCCATTGAGCAATGGAATGCCTTTCATCCAACTACATCATTTTATCAATGTACTCTTCTAATGTATGTTCATCATCGATTCCTCCTATGTGTGTAATACGTAAAGAAGGTAACATGAATGCCACTGGTAAAATAGCCTCCACGCCAAACACTTACTAAAAAGGTGTGGTCTTATTTAACCTCATTGTAGGTTGTCTTGTATACCCAAAGTACATAAGATACTTTATCATCCCATTCCTTCCTTCCAACGTCATAAATCTTCATCAATGTATGTCATAATATCTTTTTGAAAGATTCAGCAGTGTCATTTACTTATGGGTGATATGGTGTTTTTTATGGTGTTCCACCATAAATTCTACTAATAGTATCCTAATGGTCTCATCAAGAAAATGAGTGCCCCTATCACTTGTTAGACGTCAGTGGGACATCCATACCTACTAATTATGTTCTCCCATAAGAACCTCATTGTAGTGGATGTCATGCAATCCTTTATAGGTGTTACTTTTTCCCACCTTGTAAGATAATTTTTACAAGTTATAATATAGCATGATCTATTCCTTCACACAGGTGGGGAAATAGGACCCACAAATTCAATTGCCAATTTTTTCAAAAGGTTTTGCACTAGAAATAGGCCTTAAATTCATTTCATCTCTATGCCTAGGATTTCTAAGGCACTGACAATGATCACAAGCCTTACAATATTGAATGCAATCATTATAAATTGTTTCCCACCACAATTCAGCCAATAAAATATTACGCACAATAGCATTTCCTACATAATGTCCACCTGGAATTCCTCTATCAGATTCCTCCATAATGGCAACATGTTCAATCTCAAGTACACACCACCGTAAAACCTCATCACGGCCTAACTTGTATAAATTCTCCACCAATTATCGATAAGGCATGGCACGTATAGTAAGTTGTTTTTTATCTAAATCCTCCATCCCCTCAGGCACCACACCTGTATGCAAAAATATAGTAATATCCCCTAAGTCAAAGGGTGTGTAGTTTAATCCTAAACAATTGTGCATCCAGAATTGTATCCTCAATGCTTTGTGCATCCTTGCCTAAATTAATCCTTGATAAAATGATCCGGTCCTGAGTTATATTTCCCTGGCTTTACCCACAACTGTAAAGTCAAATTATTGAAACAAGAAAATCCAATGGCATGTGCATCCCTTACAAAATGGGCTTGTTGACTAGATACATAAGTGTCATGTGATTTGTATAGAAAATAAAAGGATTTTACTAGGAAGTATTGTTGAAACTTAATTAATGAGTAAATCCAGGACAACACGCATTATGCTTTGTAGTTGTATAATTATGCTCAGCTGGTGTAAACTTCCTACTTACAAATCAAATCAAATGATCAAAAATACCTTCTCCAGGCTAGGATAATACCACACACCCAATGTCCTTGCCAAAGGTTTCCACATGTACATGAAATGGTTTGGTCCATGAAGGAAAGTGCAAGAATAGGCACAGAAGTAATCCTTTTCTTTAGTGACTCAAATGTGCGTTGTTTTGTTTCACCCCAATGGAACTTTCCATTACTCTTCAACAACTCCTCAAAGGGAACAGCTGTCTTAGCATAACCTTTGGGTAAACTTCTTGTAATAAATTGTGTGACCCCAGAATCCATGCACCTTTCTCTAGTTTGCAGGTTCCTCTAAGTCCAAAATAACAGTAACCTCATTAGGATCTACCAATAAGCCTTTTTTACATATAATATGTCCTAGAAGAGTCCCAAAGGGTGTTAGAAAAAATGCACTTCTTAATATTTAGAGAGATGCTCAACTGTCAGCACTTCTCAAAAATAAGTCTTAAATTGTCACAGTGGTCTTTTACTAGCCCATATTGTCCAATTCATCCAAGTAAACTTACCAAAACTTATGAATGAAGTCCTGGAATGCTTGAACAACAGTACATGAAAAGATTGTAGGCACATTCTTCAACCCAAAAGGCATTACTATATATACAAAATTTCCCCATTCAGTGGTGAAAGTTGTCTTTCCCTTATCTTCTTTATCAATCTGTAACTCATGATATCCATAAAATCTACTATTAAAAGAGTAGATTTCACGCCTGCAACGTCTTCTAGAATATCCTTTATAAATGGTGTGGGAAAGGGATCTATTACACATGTAGAATTGAACTCCCTATAATCCACACAGATCCTTATCCTTCCATCTTTCTTTATACTTATCACCATAGGGTTAACCTAATTTGACTCCTCAATGGGCTCAATGATTCTATATTTCCACATCTTATCATTCTCTTTTTTTACCTTGACACATGTAGGTCATATTTCATACCCTTATACCAATAGTCCTAATCCCATGTGCATCGGCCTAATCCACCCAGTGGGCACTGGTGCGCTCACCTGAGGAATGCATTGGTTTCAAGCCTCTCCTTTATTTGAGTCTTATGAGAATGCATCATCTTATAAAAGATATTCAAATGAAAATGAGCATAAAGAACCATGCCACATTCTAGAACGATTTGTTATCTTATTACATCCAGAAAAGAGAAATAACAAACATAAGGAAATGGCTCATACAAAAAGGAAATACATAAGTATTATACTCATGAACACATATATGATTTATAACAGAGCCTTATATTCATCTTAACATGTTCAATAATCCACATTACATCCCTTGAGGTCATAACAGATCCTCTTATAACTATGCAAAGCTAAGTCATGCATCAGAGCTATATTATGCTCATCATATTACAAAAAAAAGAATGAAAAACCCATCCCCCTAAATTTTCCATTGCTTACAGATTTCTCCTAATCCCTAACCCATAACATCCTCCATTATGTTTCTGTAATGCTTCACCCTCTCTTTCTCTCCTCCACACTCTCCACATTCTATCTACTCTTCTTTCCCCCCCCACTAACTTCCATCGGGTGCTTGTATTTATAACCTTAGTACCCACTGCCATGCCTTTTAGAAGTTACAGATTGGCTACCAAGTGTCAAGGTGGTCCTCCATGGAAGTATGTCTTCTCATATCCAATCTCTCCACTCTGTGCAATGATGTCTTTTGGAACATTCCATCGCATGCCTGGAACATTCCCTTTTTTATCCCATAGTCGTCAAGCTAGCACCTTATCCACAAGGGTCATAATTTTCTCCTGTGCTACCTGGGATGCCAAAATGTAGCTAATTACAAAACATATTTTGTCTTACATGTGAGTTCCCGAGTGTTTTCAAAAAACACTACTAGAAATCTTTCCTTGTGCGCCTTCAACCCACGTGCCCTTCTTCAACAAGGTCTCATGTGCCCATGCATCTTCTTATACTTAGCTGATATTTTGGGGGCCCAACATCACCCCACACTACGCCTATTCTTGGTTGGAATGGAAGAATAAAGGAATGAAGGAATGAAGGAATGAAGGAATGAGGAAAAGAATGAAAGAATGGGGAAATTTTTTACTTTTGGAGGAGGAGAGGGAAATCCTTCCCTAATTTTGCTTCTAGTTTTCCCCAAGTGTCAACCTCGTTTTGAGATTTTTGACAGAGGTCACCAACCAGGGAACTTACTTCTTCAAAACTTATCTCCTCTCCCTTAGTGTTCATTGTATCTACGATCTCCTCCAGTAGTTTTCCCAAATCCACAAGTTCGTCCATCCTCCGAGTGATTTAGGGGTACAATTCCTTTAGTTGGTTCTTGATTGAGCCCCACAAGGTCTCAATGGCCTCTTATTTCTTTTCCACTTTGGCTAGAATTTTATCTCACTCATACCTATTCCCCTTGTTCTTTTCTTATAAATCCTTGAGTTTCACTTCATGGGTGGCAACCATGATACTTTCCACTCTATTCCGTATCCATGCAATTATCATAGGTAGCCTCAACAACTTTCTTGGTGGCTTTTACATTGGCGAGGATTTTGTTGTACTGAGCAAAAATTTCCACAACCTTATTCTTACTCTCTTTTTCTTGGCACACCAACACCTCTTCTGTGGATTCTAAGGCAAGTGGCCACCTCTCCATAGTGAGTATGTGGGAAAATTCATCTAGCCATTGTAAGGTTGATCCATATTTTTGCGCAGGCAGTGTTGTTGATCTGGATGCTTCAAGACAATGGCATTTTTTATCATCTCTATCTTCTTGTAGGCCTCACACACTCTTGCCTTCTCATCCTTTAACTCATGCCTCAAATGACTACTGATTAGTTCCTCCTACTCCAGGGTCCTTTCTTTTCGCAAGGAGCTCTTCCTCTTTTTTCTCCAAATCTGCCTCTAGGAACTTTACCCTTTCATTTCTTCCAAAGAGCCTGACTTAAACCCTCCAACTGAGACTTTGTTGAGTGCATTGCAGATTTGCTCATCTGATAATTGTTGAATATTCACCAAGGGGTTTATTCCTTTTGTTTTTAGCACCTTCAATAATGCTCCTTGGTTTATTTCAAATGTGGGCTCATCAATGTGGGACTCAAATTCCCATTATAACATTTTCCTTGGTCCAAGGGTATACACCTTCCTCATTAAATGAAGCCATGGCTAAGATTTGTTCTATTGGTATGATACTCTGGAAGCACATGTGTAACACCTTCTTTGGATCATCAATGTGGCCCATTATTTGACCTTTTTTTGCTTATGTGCTCTTCCCCCTTGTGTGTGTGGCTTTTGGAAATATTACACCCAAACTGGGATATCCCCCCATGTTGCCATATTCTTTTCCTACGCTTTCCTCCTCAACTTCCTTCATTACCTCATCCACGTTGTGTTCTACCTCTTATTCCACCAAGTCCTTGATGATTTTCACCACTTCTCTCTGGTGGCCTTGTCTACCTATTCCTTTGTAAGGCTTTGGGTCCTTTGATCTTTTGTATTTTCTTCCTTGCCTACCCCGTTTCCTTGGGCCTCAGTTTCTTCTTCATCCTCTTTGTTATACTTCTCATATCCTTCTTCCTCATAATCATGTATCTCATAGACTAGATGGTCTTCACCTCCTTCCATCCCATCATCATCATCCTTGTCTCTGATCTAGGCATCTAGACCTTTTGTCTCTTAATGAATCTGCCTCATCAGTCACTTTCTGCTTCTTTCTTATTGGGGGATTCTAGTACAGGAGGTTCTTCTTTTTCTTTTTCTATGCTAGGGGATGTCTTAATTGGTGATTCCTAATGGGTGAGGGGCTCTTCATGTTCTATTTCCCTCTTCTTTTGGGTCTTCGCCTTGACAGGATACGTATTTCTTCACATGTAAGTACTAGGCTTAGAGTTTTCTTCCCGATGCTCTCACCATTTGTGTGGTTTGAACACTTGGTGTCTTCTGTACCTCTTCTATTTTTCTCTTTCTAAGAACATCCTTCTTCCTTCCTATAGGGTCTTTAGGGATAGAGACATCATTCTCTAAGTAATCTCCTTTTTCAAAATTTTGGCCTTATGCATATATACACCCTTGTTGCGGTCCTTCCTATGATCAGTAGAGTTAAAGGCTTCATCATTTGTATCTCATGAGAGACATATCTCTCCACGTACACACACTTCTTTGGGGTAGGAAAGCTTTCAGTGCAGCTCATGGTGGTCTATATCTACCTCACTAAAGGTTGAACCTTAGTCTCTTGGTCTCCTTGAAGTAATTAACTTTGGCTTGTAAGTATTGTGTGGTAAAGGAGAAGGGTAGTTTACACCCTCGACTCTCATATTCCCAATTGTCAATGGTAAATCTACTAATGCAAAAGTGTTCATATACTGCAAACTCTACCTCTCCATCTATGAGCATGGGAAACTACTCTGGGATACTCAACTCAACCCCAAATGCATCACGTATTTGCTTATACCAATTCTCCAAGCACGCTTTGTGAGCGGAGCCCGTCATGGTTTCACAAGTTTACTTTGCAAACCTTTTTTTCAAGTGAGGGATATTCTTCTGGATACTCCCAAACAAACTTTTCTAGCCCATCAAGGCACTCCAATTTCTGAAAATACAATAGTGAGGAGGACGTTACCAAAGATTATCTTCTCTCCCTCCTACACGTCTACTTATAATCTCGTGGGCAAGTTGTAGATGGTTCCATTAGAATATCTTCCAACATACATTTAGCCATGCCTTGTTCACTTGTGTCCATCATTCCTAATCATTGAGCTTAGTGACCAAACATGCGGCCATCCTCATAACGGGGTCTAGAATCTCAATGATGTCAAAGTATCATGACCCCTTCTTGTATTCATACACGGCTATAGTATCCTTGTCACTCAAATCATCATTTATGTTATGTCCTTCACAAATGAGGCATGTGAACTTGGATATCAATTGTGGGGTGATGTGTATCTTCCTCCATTGCAAATTAAAGTTGTTCCTCATACACGCATAAAATCAACCATTAGTAAAGGCACCCAGGATTTCCAAAGTATGGCAACTCATATAGTTGCAATAATCCAGACTTCTCTAATTTTACCTTCACCTCGTCCCTGTAAATGGGCATCCCATCTGGTGTCCTCTTGTTAGTTGGTCGGACACAACTCTAGCATCATTTCCTTCTCATTTGTTCTCATGTGAAGGTTATAATCACTCATGGCCATCTTTCATAAGTGTGACTCCCACTCTTTTCTTAGAAATACCCAATCTAGGTACTACATCTTTGCATACCATTCTTCATTTGAGCTTGCGATGGCAGTGGTTTTGCTTTCCTTTTTCCCTTGCCCCTTTTTGTTTTCTTCGGTGAAACGGTTGGTTTCTTGGGTGCCATGTTTTATAGTCAGGATGAACTTAATTACTCCTTCCTCTTATCCTTCTCTACTACTATGCTCAATCCCAACGCTGACTCCAAATCTTCAAACTCCTTAAATGAATCCTTCTTTCTCCATGCCCTTAGCTGCCAAACCCTAAACAAGAAATCCTTCCACAAAACAGTGCTCTTCTCACAACCTTCCTCGCGCCCGTGTACACCTTCCTTCTGGTTCATAAATCTACTCTAGATGCACACTCAAATTTCTCAGATTCTCCTTTCCTGGTACAAAATTTCTCTCTAGATGCTCTAGTTTGCAAGAGCTTATTTCACTTCGTAATCACAAGGTAATAAATGACTTGCCTAACCTTGTATTTATAGTTTTTCCTTCCTTTTCTAGCATTAAATGTTATACCACCTACCAACTTACGTTTAACATTAAATGTTTCTTTTTCCACTAAGGTGACTTTAAGTGCTCTTACCCACACACCACATCCTACATGAAAAACCATTTACAACCTTCTCACGAGCAAAATTTCTACCTGACCGAAGACTCTTACGTGCTCTTCCACGGTGCCGAAGGCACTTTCTTCTGTCCTTTACCTAATTTTTTACCTCGCCTAACCTCATGTTGTTCTTGCACCTCTTCATCCTTTTTGTACGTGGTTTCTATAAATCCTTCTTGACAGACAACCATTCTCATCCACCTCTTTTTCTATGTGCTTCTTAACCTTACGAATTTTTTCCACCTTACGTGATTCCTTCTACTGGGGCCACTCAACTTGTATTGCAGACTTATACTTCACATAACTCTACCCCACACTAAAAAATATGTACGGTCCTCTCCACATACAGAACCCTCGAAGAATAATGTGGTTACCCGGTGCACATGGCGCAAAAATGAAACAAAAAGAAAGGAACAAGTAACGAGAAAGGGAAACACAGGAAAGAAAAATCATAAAGAGAAATTCTAAACTAAACTGGAGATACTACCTTATTATAAACACCAAGAAGACTTATTTATAGTAGGGCTTCAGCCTACTCCCATTCAAGTGACCTGGTAACCTCGTCTCATCCAATGCTTGTAACTGGCAAAGCACCTGAATCAAGAATGTATGAGATGATGTAGGGTCCCAACCAATGGACTTTAAACTTCCCAAGGATGGCACAGATACTTGAAATCATACAACAACACCATCTTCCCAACCTCAAACTTCTTGTTCTTGATATGATGATCATACCATGCCTTTTTTCTTGCTTTTTATATCTTATGACTCTATCTAGCAAGTGATCACCTTTCGTTTAACTGCATTAACCTTATCAATTCTTTCTTCCAAATTTTTTTCATGAGTTAACCCTCTTGTGTGCACTATACACAGTGATGGTAACATGAATTCCATTGGTAAAACAGCCTCCGTGCCAAACACCAATTGAAATGGTTTAGCCTTGTTCAACAATTTTATAGGTTTTCCTATATACCCATAGAATGGTTGATACTTTGTTATCCCAATCTTGTCTTCCAATGTCACAGATCTTAGTCAATGTGTGGACTCAGTATCTTATTAAATGCCTCAACAGTTCCATTTTCTTGAGGGTGATATGGGGTAGTCCTTATGATGACCATTTTCTTTATGTTATTGAGATGAAACAGATAAGGGTTAATGGGCTAAGGAGGAATACTTGATTTATGTTGGTCAGTTGATGGTTGTTGTGTGCATTTTGAATTCTCAATCCAATGTTGACTGTGAGAGCTTCCTTTTGGTTGGGAGGAACTACCTGAAATAGAAAACAAGACCACAAAAGAAGAGTTAAATAATATATGACAGTGGACTGCCTAGCGTGTGCTAGATCTAGGAAGTGTGATACTCCCTAGATGGCTGTCAATCCACTGTTTAAAACAACTTAATTTGAGAAATAAACAAATTCCTACTGTAGTTGATATGATTTAGGTATTTCATTCAAGCACAATAAGAAAATATAACATAACAGGCTAGGCTATAGTCAGATCTGAAGGGTAGGTAGGTGTCAGGGTGTTGGAACTGGTCAGGGTCAGGTTCTGGGTTGTTTGGGTCACTTGGTAGAAGGTAGGTTGGCTCTATTATTGGCACAGGTGTAAAACACAAAGATTGATGTCAGTCGGGTGGAACCGATGATGGTTTAGAAGGGACCGGCGATGGTCATGGGTAACCGGTGTCGGTAGGGTCGGGGTGAAAGGAATTCAATGAGATCTGATTGTGGGAGATTGAACTTAATCTAAACAGAGATGGAAGAGTGGATAGGGAGGTCTGTAAAGGTCTTAGGTATACTCAGAGGTGTGTAGTAGGTGAGAATGGGTGATTTGGTGGTGTGGGTAGAGGAATGGATGAGTCTACAAGTAGGTAGAGGATGGGAAATGAACATGCAAAGTATAAACTGATAACAGAAGTAACAAAGGCTATTATACTGAAATAAACTATGCTAGTAGAAGATACACTTACTATGATGCAGGTTTGATGGCTGAAGGGTGATGGCAGTTGATCAGAAGAATGGTGTTTGGTGCCATGATAGTGCTTCCTGGAATGCTTCCTGTGAGTGTTATGCTTCTGGATCTATCCTGGTGCTGGCTATGGATGTCTGTAGGTGTGAAAAGGCTTTGGTTCTACTTGCATGCAGCTCTCTTCTCATCTCCTTGATCTCAGAATGTGCCAACCCAAAAAACAAGGTTGCTAAGGTGAATAAATGGTAACCGATGATAGTTCTGGGTTGACTGACATTGGTTTAGGGATGACCGGCGTCGGTTAAGGTGGGATTCCCTAGGTTTACTAAAAATGGCCGATATTGGCAATCATTTCCACCAGATCATGTCTATTCTCCGTAGATCAAAGTGGAAGTTGCCTTTTTCATGAGTGGGAATGTGGTTAGAGGGATAATAGGCATTGATTTTTAGGGTTGAACTAAGTCTTAGCTCATTTAAGGTAAGTGGGACCAAGTCTTAGTTAGTTATGGAAACATGTCAAGAATAGGTCTAGGGTGAGGTGGCTAGGTGAGGTGGAAATTAGCTTAATTAAAATAATTAAGTAATGAATATTGTGAGGATGGGTATTAATTTAATTAATAAATAATTAAATTAATATTAATGTGGGGTGGAAGGGCCATGGTTAGGTGAATATGTTTGAGTTGGTTATTTGAAAGGGGACCAAGGGGAGTGTGACCCAATTTTGGTGTCTACATTTTTCCCCTTTTTGTTGCGTAGCTTGTATTGGTAGGCAACGCTGAAAAAAATAAGATGTGGTTGTGTTGAGTTTAAGTGAAGGTGGTGTTGCCCCAAGCGTGGGTGAAGGTAACCCCCTCAAACTAGGAACCGATGAGGTGAGAGAAGGAAGAGTGAGTGGTTTGATAAAATGAAGAGGTGGGTGGTTTGAGAAAATAGGGTTAGGTGTGAAGAAGGTGATGGTCGAGGGTATGGTGATTGTAAGAGGTAGGGTGGGTGATTAGGTAGAGCATTTAGACATATGCACACAGTTGTGAAATGCCATGAGATACAAGGGTTACTCAACATAACAAATGTATGTTAGCTAGGGTCGTAAAGGTCATCCAAACAAGGGTTGTTGAGGTCTGGTATCCAGGGTAAAGGATACAGTCTGGGCACTCAACGAGGTAAGATGCAGGAATGCGTAGGTGTGGTTCTGGTACATCCAAAAGGTCAAAAGGTCAAGGTTTGTTTGGATAAGGGTCACGGCCATAGGCAAGGTAAGGCTATTAGGCTGAGAAAAATAGGTACCATCATTGCAAGATGCAATGAGTCAAAGGACATGGGAATATCCACATAATCAACGGTTAGGTAGGTAGGTGTGGGTAGGGTAGGTGGAGGTAAAAATGGGTAATGGGTAGGTTGTCAATCAAATGTAGTAGGCACATGCAAGGAGATGGAGGGTCAAACACAAAAAGTGGTATCAGGTTGAAGAGATTTTTAAACTCTACATCATCCACCAAGATCACAACATGGTATTCGAAGGTTATCCAAACAAGGGTTGTTGAGGCCTGGTATCCAGGGTAAAGGATACGGTCCAGACACACAATGGGGTAAGATGCAAGAACTTGTAGGTGTGGTTCTGGTACATCCAAGAGGTCAAAAGGTCAAGGTTTGTTTGGACAAGGGTCACGACCAAAGGCAAGGTATGGTTGGTAGGCTAACAACGTGGTAACAACATCGTAAGGTAAAGTGAGTGTGCAAGGTCGATGGTCACATCACGGAGGTCAGGTGTGGGTAAAAAGAAGGTGTGGCATAGAGGAAGGCCATGGGAGGGGTAGAAATATGCCCCAACTGATGGTGAGGTGGGTGATAAATGATGAGGTCAAGGAGGATGAGGTGGAGGGTCTAGGGTCAGCTTTGGGTTAGGTGAAAAAGGTTACGAAGAAAGTAGATAAGGTGTAATGGGTTGCCATGGGGTCAACACAGGTAACTGACACCGGTCATGTTTAACTAATGCCTGAGTCTAGGGAAACCGACCATGGTATGCTAGGGCACATGACTAATGTCAGTCTATGTAAAACCGACGTCGGTCAAGTCGGGGAGAGGTTAAAAAAGGAAATTTCCATTTTTGTGGAATCATTTGTAATTTTCCAAATAGGAGAAAATGATAGAGGAGAGAGGAAAAGGTGGAAAGTGACTGAGTGAGATGGAGAGCTGAGTTGGAAAGCTTCATAGCAAGTGATTGGCAGGTGATAGGTGGGTCCACGAGATCTGTTTGATCAATTCAGTTGGTTGGAGGTGAGGAGGTCGGTTAGTGATGGTAGAGGTAGGAGAGGGATCGGGGGGACCATTGGTACAGTGGCCCGATGTGCCACCACAGAGATGGAAGGGTGAGACGAGGTAAGATTCGATCATATTCCTCGTGTTGGTAGGTAGATTTATGTAGAGAAATTGGGTTAGGGGCAAATAGATTTTAGGGGGAAAAGGTAAATTTGAATTTGGGATGAAAAATGGGTAAAATAGGAAGGGAGAAGGGTGGATGTAGGTGGAAGAGAGGTGAGGATGAATTTAGGTGGGATTTGGGTAGGGAAGGATAGGTTGGGAGGGGAAAATGTTGAATTGTGGAGGAAATGGGGTAGGGTGTCGTGGATTTGGGTGCCACGATAGTGACCGACATCGGTCAATGGTTGGCTGACGTTGGTGGGAGTCAAATGAGCATCAGTCACTAATGAGGTGACCGATGTCGATTGTGGGAGACCATGGTCAGTCAAGGATAACTGGTGTCAGTCATCATTTGGAGAAAAATGGGCCAAAATGAGATAGGGTGGGTGGGTGAGGTAGGTAATGGTAGAAGAAGATGTTGTTGATGGGAAAAAAAGAAGCTTGGGTAAGAGGTTTAAATAGGTATGGTTGAGGGGTGTGAAATTGAGGTGGGGGAAAGGTACGTGGTTAGGGTTGGGGTGGGTAGACAGGTCGTGTGATAAGAGGGTAATTTGTGAAGGAAAATAGGTAGGGTAATAGGTATAGGTGGGGTGTCAAGAGTGATTACGGGTATGGTTTTAATAATGTGATGGTTTGTTGGATGCAGGTCAAGAGATCAGCTGTGGATGCGAGATAGGGTACTGCCCCTTCTCGTGGAGGTATGAGGGAGTGACAGTCGATGATTGGTGCCATGTTGTAGAGGTTGGCCTGATTGGGGTTAGATGCTACTAGCACGTAGTCCAGGAGCTGAGTTTGATGGTCTACCCTCATTAACAGATGGGATTTGGTGACCAATACATTCCATCTGCCGATGGGTGAGGTCACAGTCACCCTAGAGGATGTGTACAGGATCCTATGGTTACCGATAGTGGGGATGCAGGTGTATTTGATTTCCTCAGAGGCATCTGAGGAGTTGATGTTGATCATGTTTGGCGAGGGGTTGGTAGAGTTGAGGTTCCATAGCGCCAGTATGAGCTACAGAGATATGTGTTGGGCCCATCTGAGAGGAGATGAGGCTAGTGGTGTTGTTGATGGAGGTAGTCTACTATTTTGCACTACCAGATGTAGAGGGTGGGAGATTCCCATGATCATTGATGGGGGTTCTACATGATATGGTGGAGGACATGACCCATTTTGCATGGGAAACCACATTCTTGGTATAGTTATATAGAGAGCTATGGGCTTATGGGTGGCTATGGAGGTTCAGCCTGTGTTGCACTTTCTTACTACACTGTTGGGTGTACTAGCACATTGTGTGTGTGTGTGCGTCCAGTTGGTATGCCCCAATTGGATGCATTCAAGCTAGGTTTTTTTTGGGTGGGCTTCAGGCGATGGGTGCCTATGATTGGGGAGCACCGAGCTGCTAGAGCTACACATGATGTAGCCTATTACAGGCATTTTCTAGAGGGGTTGTCCTGTGTGGACATCATTTGGAGGCCATATGTGGGTTTCCCATCATATGGGCAGATGGACTGAGGAGCTACAAGAGCTACAACTACTCTGATGGATAGAGGGGCGATGACGTGCAGGAGAGCATGAGATGATACCATAGATAGGGTCAGATGGTAGTTCAGGCTACCTCAGGATATACCCCCACCATTCCCACAGTATAGGAGGGATGATGTGGAGAGGCCTCTACCTCTACCATAGCCAACGGTGCCTACAGGTCAGGAGGAGCAGGTGGTAGATTGGCGGATTGATGATGTGAGGGTTACTGATAGATACAGATAGTGGTGGGCCACACATTTACAAGTAGTACCACTGAGGCTGGGGCAGCCGGATTTAGCCACCATCACTATTTAGAGGGATGCCCTACAAGGGTAGGTGGCTACCCTGGTGACATAGTTGGGGATAGTGCAGGGAAAACTGACAGGGTCAGAGGCATAGGTTGCCACTTTAATAGGCACATGTGGCCACTCTTCAGGCCTAGGTAGCACAAGGACAGGAACCCACACAGGGTGGAGGTGGGGATGGGGTACATAGTGGCTGCCCTACAGGCATAGGTTATAGGTTTACAGGCCATTTGGCCACTACATAGGTGTAAGTTGTGGCCCTTCAGGCCCAGATATAGGCACAGGGGTAGAGGGATCCCACTTTAGGCAGGGGCAGGGTCTTTAAGACAGGGTCCCACAGGATAGGTGTAGGGTCAGAGGCCGATAGCACCACCACAGACAGTACCTATAGCCTGGTTGAGGGATGCCTTAGGTGAGGTGAGGTATTATCAGGATCAGCTGATGGCCACAGGGATAGATTTCCTATCCTATGGAGAGTATAGAGCACAACAGGCCTCGAGTGAGAGGACCAGGTCACGTACCCACAGTGTGGAGAGCACAGGGGGCCATCGAGCCCTGAGACAGGGTTCAGGGTGAGGCCACCAGTTCACTGAGGCCAGCCCCAGGTGAGGTACCAGCAGAGATCCGGCCAGGACCCATGGTGGGTGGTGAGATGTTAGCTAGAGATGCCGTATGGAGGTAGAGGAGGAGGAGGAGATAGGTGAGATAGATATGGAGGATATCCAGTAGGGGGATACCTGATAGTCGTACGTACCTCCATTTTGGTGTAGTTGTGTATTTTTGATATATACCGGCCTACGTGCCAAAGAGAGTGAGGATGTATACGAGAGTTTTTGTTATTTTTGATCATATAATGGCATGCGTGCCAAAGATGGTGAGGCTGTATATGAGATTTTTTGAGAGATTGTGATTATTATTTGGCATCAGTGTATATTGTATGGATACACAAATTTTTATGATGAGATGGATGATTGGCTAATGATGTACTTGTGTTGGCAAGAATTTGATTTGTTATGTATAGATGGATGGAAAATAGGTGTGTTTAGGCATGGTGGAGTCAGGTCATAGGCATGAGTGGAGTCAGGTTATAGGCATGGTTGAGTTTAGGTCATAGGCTTGGTGGAGTCAAGTTGGGTTAGGTATGATTGAGTCAAGTTGGTTTAGGCATGAGGTAATGTCCAAGTTGTAGGTAACATGGGGGACAAATGGTGATGTATATATAGGTTATGATTTTAATTTCCAAATATGTGCTATAGTGGAAATGTGAAAATGATAAATGAATGATTTGATGATGTAATAAATATGTGTATTAATTGATGCTTATTTGGTTTAATTTCCAGTTATTGATATAAAATGAAAACTAACTAGGGTAGAATGTGAATAGGAAAGTGAAAGGGGGAATTGGTTAGGGTAAAGAGTGGCCGAGCTAACCTCCAAGGGCCCCATGCCCTCAAAGTGCTGCCTACATAGTCCCAGTGAAAAGGGACCTCAGGCCAATGTAGTTCTCCCATAAGCTAGGGAAGATTATGATGAAGTAGAGGAATGGGTTGATAAGTGTTAGGCATGGTTGAATGTAGGTCATAGGCATGATTGAGTTTAGGTCGTAGGCATGGTTGAGTGGTTTTTAAATATAGGTGTCGATGATCTGGTCCTGTATAGGATAATCAATAAGTAATGAGGAAGGCGAATGGTAAGAGGTGGTAAAAGAGCCACTTAATTGATAAGAACCCTAATGAGTCTACGATACCCAAGATGGGATTATGAACGTAAGACCCTAAAGGCAGTTGCATAATGGACTATGCTAAAGGTGAAGAAAGTCACATAATCACAAAATGTCACATTTGCAGCAAGTCCCTTGAGTAAAGAGGAAATTAGGCTAAAAAGGAAAGGAGGTGAGAATGGGTGGTTTAGCGTAACTTAGTGTACGACAACTTTGTTTTTCAGAACAAGAAACCCAAGATAAAAAATAGGCAAGTCCATGACAAAAATTTCATCTTTTTCTTCATTTGTTTGTTTTTAATAGATTGATCGATGTGGGAAGTCTATATGGGATGAGTATATTATCTCCTTGAGGTCTTTGTGAAGCTGATCGATGCGGGAAGCTTCTAGATATTTTTATTGGATTTGTGAAATAACTTGATATAGCTATCCTTCAAGGGAGTAGTCTATTTATAGCGGTGGAATTAGAGTGAAGAGATGTCCCTTTTGAGGGAGTCATCTTTTTCTAGAAGTTTGACTCAAGGAGTTACATCCCTTTTTGTTTTTAGACGTTTAAGTCATGGACAAGACTATAGAGGAAGATTAGGTTCTTGTTTAGAAGACAAGACCATAGCACACAGAGATTAACTATGAAAGAGGTGGTTTCGAGTGATGAATGACCATGGGATTCCATCTTGAAGAAGATGAAAAGTATCCATGAGAATCATGCTATGAGTAGAGTCGTGGTACTCATATTGAAGATAAGGCTGAAAGGTGACGGGTAATCACATGATTCTTGTTGAGTCGTGGATCCTCAAAATGGGTAATATGGAAGGTGGACAACGCTCAAGGGATGAGTGATCAACTAACAGAAAGTGATATAGAACTTGATGTCAATAATAAAATGGTCGAAGATGCAAGGCATTGAGGGGCTCAAGTTTGGGTTTACCTTCGAGTGAAGACAAATGATAAGCACCTGATCCATAGGCATGGGTAACGATATAGGGTCCAAGCCAATTAGGAGAAAATTTGCCCCGCTTACTTTTCTCCTCTTTGGTTACATGTTTATTTTCTTTCAAGATGAGGTCACTGACCTGAAAGGTTGTTCATGAACACATTTTTCATAGGCACATTTTATACGTTTTTGGTAGATTTGGAGATGGTCAAGAGCATTGAGATGGTGTTCATCTAATAACTCAAGTTGCAGCCAAACGATCTTGGTGAAAGTCATCTTCATTGAGCATGTCTTGTAGTGAGATGTGGAGAGATAGAATCTGGACTTTGAGAGGTAAGACAACCTTGGTACCATAGACCAGAGAAAAGGGTGTGGCAGCAAGTCAAAGTACGAATACTAGTGTGATAAGCCCACAAGGTGAAAGGAATGTGTGTATGCAAATCCTTCCCAATATCGTTGACTACCTTCATAAGAATTTTGTTCAAGGTTTTATTGGTCGATTCAGCTTAACCATTGGTTTGTGGGTAATAAGGTGATGAGAAACTGAGTTGGATGCCAAAAGTGTCGCATAGTTTGCGTAGGGTTTTGTTTTTGAATTGCTTTCCATTATCAGTGATGAGGTGGTGAGGAACACAAAAGTGACAAATGATGTGATGGTTGATGAATTCACATATTTTCTCAGCTTTTGTAGAAATGAGGGGAATGGCCTCTACCCATTTAGTATAATATTCAGTAGCAGTTATGATCCATTGGTGGCATTGTGATGAATGGGGGTTGATCTCACCGACAAGATCCAAACCCCATTGAGAGAAAGGCCAAAGGTCTCGTGTGACCTGTAAGGCATGACTAGGTGTGTGATGGAGATTAGCATGTTGTTGGCATTTCACAAAATGCTTGACATAATCACAACAATCACGGTTTAAGGTTGGCCAATAATAGCCAAGGCAAAGAATGCATTTTGTAATAGCTAAACCACTAAAGTGACCTCCAAAAATTCCATCATGGACTTCCTTAATGGTATAGGGAATTTCAGAACTTGTAAGGCATCGTAAGAGAATACCATCAAAGCCACACTTATAAAGGAGACCACCCATGATGACATAACCAAATGAAACTTTTAAGAAAGGCTCGTTGTCCATTACGAGTGAGATCAATGGGTAAAATGGAAAGGGAAAGATAGTCTGCATATTGCTTATACCAAAGGTCATGTGGGTCAGGGGCAATGGTTCTGATGGAGTAGACCTCATGAGGTAAATAAGAGGGTGATTGTAGTCCTTTGTATTGTGACAAAGATTTTAGAGTCAACAGGGTGAAGCAGGTATCTGAGAAGCCAAGTAGGCCATGGTATCCACAAATTTATTGGTAGATCGTGGGGTGGTTTGAAGTGTGTAATGGTCAAAGGTGGTCAAGAGTATATCTACGTGATGCTTATACTTTTGAAGTATCTCATTATGACATTGGTATATACCATTGACTTGGTTTACAACCAGTTGAGAATCACCAAAGATATTAATGGACTTAACATCTAAGGCATAAGCAGCCTGGAGACCCAATACGAGTGCTTCGTATTCAACAATATTGTTTGTACAATCAAAATTGAGTTTTAAAGACAAAGGCATAGGTTCACCATCAAGAGGAATGAGGATAACACCAGCCCCACCCCCACGCTGACACTTGGAGCCATCAAAGAAGAGTGTCATTTGGTAAGTGGGTTCATCCAGGGAAAGGGTAGCTATAGACTCATCTGGGAAATCAAAGTTAGATGGTTGATTCCTAGAAATAGGTGTGTCAACTAGTTGATCATAAATAGTCTGGCCCTTGATGGACTTTTGATGAATGAATTTGAGGTTGAGGTCAGCAAGAAGCATAAGCCAATGCGTGGCATGCTGATGTTGATAGGGTTTGGCATACATATAGTGTAATGGGATCAGTATTAGTAATGACGAAGGTTTTGTGGTTGAGTAGGTAATGGCAGAGTTTAGTGGCGATGAAAACTAAGGCTAAGCAGAGTTTTTTGGCATGGGTATATCTAGTTTTGTAGTCCAGAAGGGTACGACTTATGTAATAAACTGATTGCTCTTGGTGTTGGTCATCGCGATGAGACAAGCATGACACCTAAATAATGGTCAGTGGCAGAAATATATAGGTAAAAGGGGTGGTCATCCTTAGGAGGAATGAGACACTAGTGGTTGAAGGAGGTATTGTTTTAAGGCATCGAAGGCTTTATGACATTCATCATCCCATTTGAATGACATGTCTTTCTTGAGAAGATGATGGAATGGTTTACAGTGGTCAGAAAGCTACAAGATAAAGTGATGAATAGATTGCAACTTACCTTGTAGGCTTCAAAGTTGATGGAGATTAGTGGGCAGAGGCATTTCAAGAATAGCCTTGACTTTAGCAGGATCGACTTCTATGCCATGCAAAGAAATGATGAAACCTAGGAGTTTTCCAGAAAGTACCACAAAGACGCACTTCTTTGGTTAAATACGCACACAATACTTGATGAGATGGTCAAAGATGACCTTAAGGATGGGCAAGTATTCAGTTCTATATTTAGATTTGGAAAATATACCATCTACGTAATCTTCCAATATGTGATGCACGATATCGTGAAAGATGTAATTCATGGCTCGCTAATATATAGCACCAACATTTTTTAGGCCAAAAGGGATGAATCGATAGCAGAAAGTCCCCCCAAGGGGTGATGAAGGAAATATTGTGTTGATCTTCTGGAGCTAGCAATATTTTATTGTAGCCTAAGAAATTATCCATGAGAGATAGCATTTCATGGCCAGCAGTGAGATCAACTAGTTGGTCGATGTCTGGTAAGGGAAATAATCTTTCAAACAAGCTATGTTGAGGTCACGAAAGCCTGTGCAAATGCAGAGTCCCCCTATTTCCTTTGTGACCAGAATGATGTTAGAAATCCATTGGGGATAGTCAATGGGTAAGATAAAGGAAACTGAGAGAAGACGTTAAAGCTCTTATTTGACCAGAAGAGCAATGCGAGGATGCATTTTCCACAGCTTTTGTTTGATGGGTTTGGCATCAGGAATGGTTACGATATTGGGGACCATAATTTTTGGGTCAATACCAGGAATATTGACATAGGACCAACAAAACACATTGCTATGGTCCTGAAGGAAAGAGGTGAAGGCTTCCTATTCAGTAGCATCTAAGGATTGGTCGATCTTTAGAATGTGTGGGTCATCCTGAGTGTTAATGTTGATTTTGATGGTCGATTCATTCAACATGGTTTGCATCTAAGAAGGTAATGACTAATGAATATAAGAATCTTCTGTACCAAGGTAAGTGAGGATAGATTCATCATCCTAACATTGAACGGCATTAATAGAAGATGTATCATCATCGATCATGTCAGGATACATGAATGGGAGAGAAGAGGGAGCCTCTCCATCACATTGATAGGTCAGAGGTCCCAGGCAAATGGTGTTTACGAAAAAAAAAGTTAAGAGGAATAGATTTGGGATCTATGGGCTCCGTGGGTGAAGATAATAATGTGGGTGAATAAGGTAGGGAAATTTTTTTTGTCCTGAATGAGGTCGACGTGAACCTTTCTTATAAGGTGGTGTGTCAAAACGAATTCCATTATGGTCATTTTTTTTACAAGAGGTACAGGAAATGACAATATGGCAACCTTGTTTGTAAAAATTTGAAGCCAAATCCTTTCCACGTGCACCAGGGGAGGAAAGTTTGAGTGAAGTGGTGGTTAGTGAGGGAGTTTAGGTTAGATGAAAATGGTTGGGTTTGGGATGGAGGTTCAAGGTTATAGGTGGAAATATCAAGTCCCCCATACATTATATTATTGCGAAGGTGGGGAGGTCCAAAAGGAAAAATGTCGTTGACAGTGGATGTCATAACTGGGATGTTGACGCAGGTTCCCATACTCTTGTGGGGTGAGGAAGGTGTTTATATTATATAGGCAATATTCCCCTAGAGTGAGGCGTTGAAAAAACACCTTCTAAGGGATCAGCAGTTGGTATGTGGGTAGCAAGGATAGACAACTCGCTAGATGATGAGGAAATAGGTGAGTTAATGGTAGAGGCTACACCAGTAGTAGGGATAGCAAGGTTAGATGCTGAAGAGGTAGTGGCAATCTTGGTGGATGGGCTTGTAGGTGAAGGTGAATTCAGGATAGTGGTAGATGCGGTGAGTGGTACAAGCACCTCATTGGGCCGGTATAGCATATTATAGGTATTGAAAGGCGATGGGTCAACAGGGATGGTGTAATTATGTTCTTCATGTTCAAATTTGAGGCAGCGATGTAAAGTCAAAGGGACACAAACCCATGGCATAGATCCAAGGTTGTCCAAGCAACAGATTATCCTGGAACTCTCCCTCTAGGACATAGAATAGTTCTGGGATAGTGCAGGAACCCACGCGGACATGGAGAATGACACTACCCAAGGAAGAGGTCATGGTGTCATTGAAGGAGCACAACATAACTAAGTTACCATGCATGTAATTAGAAGATATTCACATTTGGTCATATGCATGGGAGGATATGATGTTAATACTAGCACCACCATTGATCATAATGTGTCGTATGCGTATATTATCGATAAAGACAGAGATGAAAAGAGCAGGTTCGGGGTCATCGAACTAGAACGGAGTGATTTCTTCATCTGAAAAGTTGAGGGTGGCTACTTGGTGAGTAGGTGGAGGCATAGAGGAAGGTGATGACCTAGTGAGAGAGGATATGTCATGAGGGGTAATGATAGAGGCTATGGGTGTGGGGTCATTCAGTAAAACCTCATTAGATTGAAGGACCTCCATGAGGGCTTGACGATGTGACTCAGAGGTTTGAACGAGGTCATATAAAGACATTTTAAGGGGGGGTTGGTGTAATTGTTTTAGCATTGTACAATGTGTGACCCCATCAAAAATAGGATATGCAGGACCTCAAATGGTGACTTTGGGTATGGGTGTGGATGGTATGTTGGGTACATGGTTGGTTGATGGGCTAATTTCAATTTCCTTTCCTTTGTCTTTCTGGGCGCAAGTGGCAATGTTGATCATGTTGATCTCGAATCTCGGTGGTGGATCAAATAGTTACGGGGGTGGAGATATTGGTCACTGAGTAGGTAATGGAAGAAGATCTGGGGAAATTGGTGGAGGAAAAAATGGGGTCCTCATCAAGAACACCATCATCGTCAAAATTTTATTCAAGAGGACATAATTGGACAAGGGTGGTTTTTAAATCCGTATAGTTCTCTGCATCGTGTCCTAACACATGATGGTAGGTGCCAATTTCAGTTTCATCAAACCATTTTGGTTTGGGTTTGAGCGGGGTCGTAAGGTCTAAGAGGTGGTAATGTAATGACAGAAGTTTCGAGGGGATTGGTTAAGATTTTGGCATAGGACCCTGCTAGTGGATCGCAATGGGAGGTGAGTGTAGGTTTGGGTACATATACGGCTGATTATAGAGGAAGAGGCTTTACAGGAGGGGGAATGGGTTGGTCCACTATTTTGGTGTGTGGAGTGGTCTTATGTCTTGTTGGCATCAATTTAGGTATGGACATGGTAGAAGAGCTAACAACGGAAGGTTTGGTTGGTTTAACTACCTTATTGGAGGGTAGCAAATTTTTAGCTTTAGGTTTCACTTTTTTGGGAAAAGGTGACACAGGTGTATGAGATGTAGAGGGAAAAGTAGATGGTAGAAGAGCGACGAGTTACCCATGGGGGTAACCAAGTTCCTATGGAGGTGGTTGGTAGAGGTTAGGTAGAAGGTGTGAGTGGAAGAGAAGAAAGTGTCATGGGTAGTGAAGAAGTTATGGACAATAGTAGTGGTATGGGTGGTTGTAAACACTTAAAATTGGTTACTCAATTTAGTGTCCCTCTCATCCATTTACTTGTTTAGATAACCTGGGGCACGTTTTACGTCACCAACTATCCCCTTGGGATATTATCCAATTTGTGATTTAATCACTTACTCCAAATTTAGTTCATCCCATCACATCTTACCCATGAGTGATTAAATATTAAATATTTAATTACGCTTCTTCCCATGCATCTTAATCACTTATCCACCCCCAAATTTATTCTATCTATGTATCGCATCTATTTTTAATCTTCCCTAAGCGGGATATTTTCCCGTAGTCAGGATAAGTCTTATCTTTCTCGAAATCGATCATTTTTGGCCACCTCGGGAGTCTATTCCACGATCGGTGCCGACCCATATGGTCGGCGCCGATTTTCTAGGAACGGCGCCGATTATAAAAGCAAGCCCAGAGCTCAGTTCTAGGGACCGAAAAAGAGACCACAAACGAGCGAAAAGCGAACAGACAAAAAAAGGAAGCACTTATGCACGAACAGAGAGTGACAGAGATACAGGTTGTGAGAAAGAGAGATATTTTAGCATCAATTGTATCAAATTAGGGCAGATCCTATCCGAATCAATCCCTGAGAGGAGCACCGTTACTCTGTCCCTGTCACATCAGCATCGCACACCACCATCTATAATCTGGTGACTCTGTTCCAGTGTCTCACCAACTTCGGCACATCCAGCAAACCACATTCACCTTCCAATTCCCTGATTGATCGATCTACCTCCAGTCGACGCCGATTCTACCCAGTCGACACCGATTTCCCTGCAGATAGGTAAAAGGACACAGGTAACACAAATCTGGCATTATTTCCTAGTTCCCTGTTTTCTGTACTTTCTGTCTGCTGTTTAGATTCGGTCTTATTACTGCAATCAGAAGATATAGCTTTTTACTTACATCTTTTATCATGTATGCTTCTTTTCTTAATTGAAAATGTGGACTAACATCCACCGAGGAAGCTTATCGCTTCCCGGACCCGCTTCTCGAGTAGTCCACCTAAATATCTTTTAACGTGGTCTTTTTCTGTCAAGCATCGGTGTTTTGCACGATACACGGATCTATTGTGCGAGTTGCTTGTGTGCGCCCGTCCTATCTACATCGGCTTCCTCATTTGTCCTCGTGGATCATCCCAAGCCTTTGTAGAGTAGTTTGAATCATCTCTCCTCCCTCGAGCCACGGAGAAGGGCGAGGCCCCTATGCCTCCCTTTTCTCTTCCACCTACCATGTCGACTAGTTCTCAAATAGTCGTACCTATTCCTAACACCGCAGTTACCTCGAGTATTCCACAACCTACTTCTGAGAAGTCTTCTACCCTGGCTATAATGAATGCGTCTACACACCCGCATAATTACTGTTAATTCATCTATGCCCTCCATCGTTTCCCAAGGTCAGATCTCTTCATGAGCCAAACCCCCTCCGAAATAGTCAGTTGGCTCCTACTTCTCGTCCTCTAGGGGGTTCTTTCTTCCAATATTCCAGCAACTGTGACCTTCGCCCTCCTCTAACATCGGCACCCTTAATACCTAATCCGGCAGTAGAAGGCCCTTTCAGGTCCTTGTTCCCCAACATGTCCAATCCAACCAACACCCATGTTCCTCAATCTGTCCCGATCCAATCAACAAACATCGGAGTCCACCAATCACAGGCTCCATCCGTCACCCAACCTTTATTTTCTCAACCACTTATTATCTCACAGCCTGCTTATACGCAAGCTATCTCACAGAAAATACCCCACCCGGGGTCACCCAGAACACCTAGTTATTCTCTTATCATCCTATCCAACAACAGATGAATCCCCCATTGACACCTCAACAACAACCCACTACTTGCTTCTTATGTAGGACATACCAATGTACCCTCCTCCTCAATCTGATGTGGTTCAAATTCTCTTCAAGAAAATCACAGACTTGGAAGCCTCCACAAAAGGGGCTCGTCCTTCCTACTCCTTTGAAGAAGTGTGTAATGAACCCATTCACCCCTCAGTAGCTTTCAAGCCTTATCCTCCCCAATGGGAACTTCCTAAATTTTCAAAATTTCATAGGTCGGGAAGACCCTCAACAAACATTTGTGAGCATTCAAACATGCTTGCTACCTCATAGTCCAGGATCATGAGCTTATGCTCCGTACCTTCCTATGTCTCTAGTAGGTCCTGCTTTAGACTGGTACAAATAACATTCCTTAACATTCCTTGTTTTCTTTCTCTCAATTGGCCCAGATGTTTGTTGAAAACTTTTCGATAAATATCACGCATAAGATCTCGATCACAGATCTTTATAACATTTGCCAATTCGATGATGAGTCTATTGCAGACTTTGTCACTCGTTGGAGAGGGATAATCAACCAATTGTCTTCTTCTCCCTTCCTCAATCCCAACAGATCAAGTTGTTTACCTCGATCTTGTGCTAATCACATTTCTTCACTTTAAAGGATCCAAACTTTTCATACCTTTGAAGAAGCCTTCACGATGGCACGCAAACTTGAATCTCACGCCATTGAGCAAGGGAAGCTAAAACTTCGCTCTAAATCTAAACCAGATTTTTCTCGGTTTACCAAACCAAATTCTTCCCCTTCTAAAGACAAAAATCAAGGATCCAACCAAATGCTATCGTACTAAAAGCATCACGAGCCGACAATACTTCTAATCAAAACACCACGAAGAGACCCCTCATCTTCTCGAAAAGGGACTTCATCATCTCGATCCTTCGCTCCATTGGGGGAATCATATGCCTCTATCTTAGAAAAAAATGTTGGAAGTTCGCATGATCGAACTTCCCCCCATTAGGGATGTTGATGAAAAGCCGAGAGCGTCCATTCTGGTATAGGGAAAATGATTCTATCCTTATCATAGAACCAAGGGTCATGACATCGAACAATGTTAGACTTTCAAAAATCTTGTCCAAAAATTCATTGATAAAGGCGAGCTCATTCTGGATAACCAAATGCTCCCCCAAATCAGGCGCTCGATGTTTTAAAACAACCTTTTCCCAATCATGCCCCGAACCATAATGCTTCAGAGTCCTCAAAAACCAAACACCCACACTATCAAACTTCAATCTCTACTGAAGAATCTTCTTCTGAAACCAAGCCATCTGCGAACACATCATCGAATCAGAACCTCCTTCCACTTCATCAATCACTGGAACTCCACCATCTTCAAATAGCCCGTCTTTGAATATTCCTACATTACTAAGCACGGAATCATCTCTCTCCACTCCTTTGTCTGACCTTCCATCCATACCCGAGACAGTGTCATCCTCATCTGGCTCATCGTCAGACATTCTTTCAATACTCGAGCAATTAAACATTCCCTTCGAATTTCCACTGCAGACACATCTACTTTCTGTTGCTCTCCCATTACGCTGCCAACTATGCCCTGGTGAACGTACCTATAATTTGCCGACTCGATGGAAGCGTTCTCGGTTTGACCCTTCCTTCTCTTTTCCACGTAGTGGTTTAACCATGATTACTGCATCAGAAGTGGTCCCTTCGCAAGGAACTGCTTTCTCATCACCCCCTTCTTCAATCACCAATGTTACTTGGCTATTAGGAAAAATCAAAAGAAGTAGCACCAACACCTATACACTTGGTTACGGAAACCTAAACGAGACAACCAAAATCGAAACAATTCCACCATCAGTAGCCTCCCCAATGCTTCCTCCAAAAAAGGGTACAAACACCTTTTTATGCCGTTGAAGGTTGCACCATCCTGAAAAAAGGAAAGCCAATATTTGGACATCAAGACTCTGGTGATCTTACACAAAAATCTCTCTCTACACCTCATAAACGATTGGCTTTTCCCGCTGAGAGGCGTCTTCGTCTACACACTTATCAAAAGCATTATCATCTTCTGCTACACACATCGTCGCCAATAACCCCAAAAAGTAGACTTACTACTAAAAGACGTCACCTCTTCTATCAGGAATCATCATCTTCATTACCAAAACCAAGGCACCTAGTCACGTCCAATTACACTACTTGGGAGCTTATTCCTCTTCAAAAACCGACATTATCTAACTCATCAGTAAATTCGACCAAGAACCACTTTGTCTCCAACAGATCGCAACAATTTGTCACATCTCCATCATTCTTCAAATCTATTTCGGGGCTCCTCCTCCACCAAGTCAATCAGGTCTCACATACTCCATTTCAAGTACCCAAGAACTGCTCCTCAAATGTTGTCCAAAACAAATAAGAGGATCCCTAAAAAGATGTTAAACCTTAACATGCAAGTTCTTTACTCGGCAGTCGGTTAATGTAAGGAGAACCATTCTATCATCCTCTATCCTCCTCGTAATCGCCGGATTCTACACCGAAATCCTTCATCAAATCAATCTTCATCCATAACCCTTCCTCGATTTAACTTATAACCCTAAAGGAGTTAAACATACCTGTTAATGGATCGATTGTGTTACACCGACCTGGGTCATGTACGAGGGATGTAAAGCACTTCAGGCTGTGTCAAGAACCTTCTTGGAGATAGGACCTTTGCGGAGAGGAGGAAACAAGTACCTCCTGTCATCTTAGCCCCATCTAAGCCTCAAACTCCACTCAGACCTATGGTGCTCTGCTCCACTGATTTTCCACCTCTTCAAATTGACACAATCCATATAGCCACTAGAACCCAACACTATGAGAACCCATCTTCATCTGCTTCAACAGCTCGACCCACGGTTGTCATTTCCTTCAGCCCCTAAAGCGTTTCTCCTTCCTCATCACCCCACGACCGTAAGGTCCTATTCGTGCTGCACCTCGGGCTCAAAGTTCCCATGTCGTTGAGGAGAGTGTTATGACACAACTTACCTACGCCATGCGCCCCCAGTCGCCGGTCAAAATGTCCCTCTTTTTGACCTCATCCAATCTCTCCACAACATGGCCAAGCTCTAATAGCATAATCTCTGGCGTCGTCAAATCGCAGTGATTCAGATGGACCCCAGCCCTACGAGTTGTTGTTGGATTGAATGGTCCCATCAACCACCATTTCCGTTAGATTCAGAAATTCCCTTTCCTTCCTCTTTCTTCCGAGTATTTGGAGGCTCCCCTCTTCATCACAGTCCAAATCACTAACATACCTTAAAACGTGGGGTCATGACGATAGTGGAGCTGCACTCACGTCATCTCCTCGCACACATTCAAACAACTTTAAGTTCACCACAGAATGTAGTGTCATCCCCGCTTTCGGCCTTCATCATTTAATCGATCACTAGCATCACTCTAGGACTGTGGTCCCTTACCCATTCGCGTAGGTAGAAGCTGCGTCATGAACTCTTCTACATTGTCGAAGGAAAATTTCATTCACTATAATATGATCCTCGGACGCTCCTGATTCGCGCAATGCATTGGTGTCCCATCCCCACCCTCCATCGATCTTAAAATATCATTATGAGGGAACATAATATACTCCTCCAGGAGATCCTTTTCCTTCCGCCAATGTGACATGACCACAATATCTGCCCCTTTAAAAGAAAAATGCATGTTCCTCCTCATCTGACGGGGCTCATCTTCTCCATACTGCAACCAAACTACCCCTTATTACAAAATCTAGAAGAGACATTGCAGCGTTTCCTCACTAGGAGAGCTTCCTCTTTTTTCTTTCAGATGCCCATCTCAAACCTAATGAGTAATGGAGACCCAGACAAACAACTGAATATCACCTAAGGTCTCGTCGCATCGTCACCATTGGTCTGCCCAATCAACAACTAATTCATCTCCAGGTGGTCTTGATACGCCTCACTATCGCACAGATTCTCCTCCTAAGACAAACCTTACTCAACATGGGGGGTTGATTATCTACGAATCCCACGTTTCCAAAACTTATCTATATCGATGCGCGGGAAGTTTTGGCTGGAAAATATGAACAAGGTAGGCATGACCCAAGTCCATTCCTATCTCTGCCACATCAGAAATTTGGTTTAGGGTTTAAACCCCTTTCAAAAGCCCCGTCACTATTCTTGATGAGCCTCTTTCCTACCGAAGAACCATCTTCCCCCCTAAATCAGAAGCACCACTCGATGTGGACGATGACATTTCCATCCCACCTACTTTTGTTTTTATCAATACCAAGTCCTTAGGGCCGTTAGCCTATGAGACTAACAATCGGTCCGCTTCTATACCATTAATCTCCCTGAAATAGTTTGGAGACGACTCTCTATAATCAACACTATCCCTGTGTGTATGATGATTCTCCTCCCCCCCCCCCCACCACCCTATCTGTCAAAGGGACACAAAACCATGGGCATAGCATCCAGGTTGTCAAGCCAATAGATTATCTGGGAACTCTCCTTCTAGGACATAGATAGTCTGGGACAGTGCAGGAACCCACGCGGACATGGAGAATGACACTACCACGGAAGAGGTTCATGGTTGTCATTGAAGGAGCACAACCTAACTAAGTTACCATGCATTGTAATTGGAAGATATTTCACATTTGTCATATGCATGGGAGGAGATGATGTTAATATAGCACCACCATTGATCATAATGTGTAGTATGCGTCTATTATCGATAAAGACAGAGTGAAAAAGAGCAGGTTCGGGGTAATCGAAAAACTAGAAAGGAGTAGTGATCTCTCATCTGAAAAGTTGTGAGGGTGGTACTGGTGAGTAGGGGGCATTAGAGGAAGGTGATGAACCTAGTGAGGAGGAGGATAGTGATGAGGGGTAATGATGGAGGCTATGGGTGTGGGGTCATTCAGTAACACCTAATTAGATTGAAGGACCTCCATGGGATTGAAGAGGTGACTCAGAGGTTTAACGAAGGTCATATAAAGGACATTTAAGGGGGGTTGGTGTTGTAATTGTCTTTAGCTTGTAACAATGTGTGACACCCTCAAAAATGGATATGCAGGACTCAAATGGGACTCTGGGTTATGGGTGTGGTGGTAATGTTGGGTACATGGTTGGTTGATGGGCTTAATTTCAATTTCCTTCCTGGTCTTCTGGGCGAAAGTGGCAATGTTGATCATGTTGATCTCAAACTCGGGTGGTGGATATCAAAGAGTTACGGGGGGGAGATATGGTCTTTGAGTAGGTAATGGAAGAAGATCTAGGGAAAATTGGTGGAGGAAAAATGGTTGGTCCTCATCAAGAACCCATCTCGTCAAAAATTTATTCAAGAGGACATTAATTGGACAAGGGTGGTTTTAAATCCGTATTATATCTATACATAGAGTCCTAACACATGGATGGTAGGTGCAAATTTCAGTTTCGTCAAACCATTTTGGTTTGGGTTTGAGCGGTTCGTAAGGTCTAAGAGGGTGTAATGTAATGACAGAAGTTTCGAGGGGATTGGTTAAGATTTTGGCATAGGACCCTGCTAGTGGATCGCAATGGGAGGTGAGTGTAGGTTTGGGTACATATACGGCTGATTATAGAGGAAGAGGCTTTACAGGAGGGGGAATGGGTTGGTCCACTATTTTGGTGTGTGGAGTGGTCTTATGTCTTGTTGGCATCAATTTAGGTACGAGCATGGTAGAAGAGCTAACAACGGAAGGTTTGGTTGGTTTAACTACCTTATTGGAGGGTAGCAAATTTTTAGCTTTAGGTTTCACTTTTTGGGAAAAGGTGACACAGGTGTATGAGATGTAGAGGGAAAAGTAGATGGTAGAAGAGGACGAGTTACCCATGGGGGTAACCAAGTTCCTATGGAGGTGGTTGGTAGAGGTTAGGTAGAAGGTGTGAGTGGAAGAGAAGAAAGTGTCATGGGTAGTGAAGAAGTTATGGACAATAGTGGTGGTATGGGTGGTTGTAAACACTTAAAATTGGTTACTCAATTTAGTGTCCCTCTCATCCATTTACTTGTTTAGATAACCTGGGGCACGTTTTACGTCACCAACTATCCCCTTGGGATATTATCCAATTTTGATTTAATCACTTACTCCAAATTTAGTTCATCCCATCACATCTTACCCATGAGTGAATTAAATAATTAAATATTTAATTACGCTTCTTCCCATGCATCTTAATCACTTATCCACCCCAAATTAATTCTATCTATTGTATCGCATCTATTTTTAATCTTCCCTAAGCGGGATATTTTCCCGTAGTCGGGATAAGTCTTATCTTTCTCGAAATCGATCATTTTTGGCCAACCTCGGGAGTCTATTCCGCGATCGGCGCCAGACCCCAATATGGTCGGCGCCGATTTTCTAGGAGTGGCACCAATTATAAAAGCAAGCCTAGAGCTCAGTTATAGGGACCGAAAAGAGACCACGAACGAGCGAAAGTGGAACAGACGAAAAAAGGAAGTACTTACGCATGAACAGAGAGCGAGAGAGATACAGGTTGTGAGAAAGAAAAATCTTTTAGCATCAATTGTATCAAATTAGGGGCAATCCTGTTCCGAATCAATCCCTGAGCGGAGCACCGTTACTCTGTCCCTGTCACATCAGCATTGCACACCACCATCTATCATCTGGTGACTCTGTTCCAGTGTCTCGCCAACTTCGGCACATCCAATAGGCCACATTCACCTTCCAAGTCCCTGATTGATCGATCTACCTCCAGTCGACGCTGATTATACCCAGTCGACGCCGATTTCCCTGCAGATAGGTAAAAGGACACAGGTAACACAAATCCGGCATTATTTCCTAGTTCCCTGTTTTCTGTACTTTCTGTCTGTTGTTTAGATTCGGTCTTATTACTGCAATCAGAAGATCTAGCTTTTTACTTACATCTTTTATCATGTATGCTTCTTTTCTTAATTAAAAACGTGGACTGACATCCGCCGAGGAAGCTTATCACTTCCCGGACCCGCTTCTCGGGAGTCCACCTAAATATATTTAACGTGGTCCTTTTTCTATCAACGCATTGGTGTTTTGCAGGATACACGGATCTATTGTGCGAGTTGCTCATGTGCACCCATCCTATCTACATCGGCTTCCTCATTTGTCCTCGTGGATCATTCCCAAGCCTTTGTAGAGTAGTTTGAATCATCTCTCCTCCCATCGAGCCACGGAGAAGGGCGAGGCCCCTATGCCTCCCTTTTCTCTTCCACCTACCATGTCGGACTAGTTCTCAAATAGTCGTACCTATTCCTAACACCGCAGTTACCTCGAGTATTCCACAACCTACTTCTGAGAAGTCTTCTACCCTGGCTATAATGAATGCGTCTACACACCCGCATATTACTGTTAATTCATCTATGCCCTCCATCGTTTCCCAAGGTCAGTATCTCTTCATGAAGCCAACCCCCTCCGAATAGTCAGTTGGCTTCCTACTTCTCGTCCTCTAGGGGGTCTTTCTTCCAATATTCCAGCAACTGTGACCTTCGCCCATCCTCTAACATCGGCACCCTTAATACCTAATCCGGCAGTAGAAGGCCCCTTTCAGGTCTTGTTCCGCCAACATGTCCAATCCAACCAACACCCATGTTCCTCAATCTGTCCCGATCCAATCAACAAACATCGGAGTCCACCCAATCACAGGCTCCATCCGTCACCCAACCTTTATTTTCTCAACCACTTATTTAATCTCACAGCCTGCTTAGACGCAAGCTATCTCACAGAAAATACCCCACCCGGTGTCACCAGAACACCTAGTTATTCCTCTTATCATCCTATCCAACACAGATGAATCCCCCATTGACACCTCAACAACACCCCACTACTTGCTTCTTATGTAGGACATACCAATGTACCTCCTCCTCAATCTGATGTGGTTCAAATTCTCTTCAAGAAAATCACAGACTTGGAAGCCTCCACAAAAGGGGCTCGTCCTTCCTACTCCTTTGAAGAAGTGTGTAATGAACCCATTCACCCCTCAGTAGCTTTCAAGCCTTATCCTCCCCAATGGAACTTCCTAAATTTTCAAAATTTCATAGTCGGGAAGACCCTCAACAACATTTGTGAGCATTCAACATGCTTGCTACCCTCATAGTCCAGGATCAGGAGCTTATGCTCCGTACCTTTCCTATGTCTCTAGTAGGTCCTGCTTTAGACTGGTACAATAACATTCCTTAACATTCCTTGTTTTCTTTCTCTCAATTGGCCCAGATGTTTGTTGAAAACTTTTCGATAAATATCACGCATAAGATCTCGATCACAGATCTTTATAACATTTGCCAATTCGATGATGAGTCTATTGCAGACTTTGTCACTCGTTGGAGAGGGATAATCAACCAATTGTCTTTCTCCCTTCCTCAATCCCAACAGATCAAGTTGTTTACTCGATCTTGTGCTAATCACATTTCTTCTACTTTAAGGATCCAAACTTTTCATACCTTTGAAGAAGCCTTCACGATGGCACGCAAACTTGAATCTCACGCCATTGAGCAAGGGAAGCTAAAACTTCGCTCTAAATCTAAACCAGATTTTTCTCGGTTTACCAAACCAAATTCTTCCCCTTCTAAAGACAAAATCAAGGATCCACCAATGCTATCGTACTAAAAGCATCACGAGCCGACAATACTTCTAATCAAACACCACGAAGAGACCCCTCATCTTCTCGAAAAGGGACTTCATCATCTCGATCCTTCGCTCAATTGGGGGAATCATATGCCTCTATCTTAGAAAAAATGTTGGAAGTTCGCATGATCGAACTTCCCCCCATTAGGGATGTTGATGAAAGCCGAGAGCGTCCATTCTGGTATAGGGAAAATGATTTCTATCCTTATCATAGAACCAAGGGTCATGACATCGAACAATGTTAGACTTTCAAAAATCTTGTCCAAAAATTCATTGATAAAGGCGAGCTCATTCTGGATAACCCAAATGCTCCCCCAAATCAGGCGCTCGATGTTTTTAAACAACCTTTTCCCAATCATGCCCCGAACCATAATGCTTCAGAGTCTCAAAAACCAAACACCCACACTATCAACTTCATCTCTACTGAAGAATCTTCTTCTGAAACCAAGCCATCTGCGAACACATCATCGAATCAGAACCTCCTTCCACTTCATCAATCACTGGAACTCCACCATCTTCAAATAGCCCGTCTTTGAATATTCCTACATTACTAAGCACGGAATCATCTCTCTCCACTCCTTTGTCTGACCTTCCATCCATACCCGAGACAGTGTCATCCTCATCTGTCTCATCGTCAGACATTCTTTCAATACTCGAGGCAATTACATCCCTTCGAATTTCCACTGCAGACACATCTACTTCTGTTGCTCCCATTCCCGCTGCAACTATGCCCTTGGTGAACGTACCTATAATTTTGCCGACTTCGATGGAAGCGTCTTCGGTTTTGACCCTTCCTATCTCTTTTCCTACAGTGGTTTCACCCATGATTACTGCATCAGAAGTAGTCCCTTCGCAAGGAACTGCTTCTTCATCACCCCCTTCTTCCATCACCAATGTTACTTCGCCTATTAAGGAAAAATCAAAAGAAGTAGCACCAACACCTATACACTTGGTTCCGGAACCTAAACCGAGACAACCAAAATCTAACATTACACCATCAGTACCTCCCCACCTGCTTCCTCCAAAAAGGTTACAAACACCTTATGCCGTTGAAGTTGTCACCATCCCTGAAAAAGGAAAGCCCATATTTCGGACCATCAAGACTCTTGGTGCTCTTCCACAAAAATCTCTCTCTACACCTCATAAAAGATTGGATTTTCCCGCTGAGAAGGCGTCTTCTTCTACACACTTATCAAAGCCATCATCTTCTTCTACAACACATTCTTCGCCAATACCCCAAAAAGTAGACTTACCTACTAAAAAGACGTCACCTCTTCTATCAGGATCATCATCTTCATTACCAAAAACCAAGGCACCCTATGTCCCTCCAATTACACCTACTTTGGGAGCTTCTTCCTCTTCAAAACCGACATTATCTAAATCATCAGTAAATTCGACCAAGCAACCCCCTTTGTCTCCAAAGATCGCAAAATTTGTCACATCTCCATCATCTTCAAAATCTATTTTAGGGGCTCCTCCTCCACCAAAGTCAATCATGTCTCACTTACTCCCATCTCAAGTACCCAAGACTGCTCCTCCAAATGTCCAAACAAATAAGAGGATCCCTAAAAAGACTGTTAAACCTAACATGCAAGTTCTTTTACCTCGGCAGTCGGTTAATGTAAGAGAACCATCTTCATCATCTCTATCCTCCTCTTCATCTACCGGATTCTACACCGAAATCCTTCATCAACTTATCCAATCTTCATCCATAACCCTTCCTCCGATTAAACCTTATAACCCTAAAGGAGTTAAACCTACCTGGTTTAACTCTGATCTGATTTGTGCTTACCACCGTACCTTTGGGTCATGATACTGAGGGATGTAAAGCACTTCAGGCTGTTGTCAAGAACCTTCTGGAAGATAGTGACCTTTTGCTGGAGGAGGAGGAACAAGTACCTCCTGTCATCTTAGCCCCATCTAAGCCTCAACCATCCACTCAGACCTCTGGTGACTCTGCTCCACTTGATCTTCCACCTTCTCAAATTGACACAATCCATATCGCCACTAGAACCCAACACTATGATAACCCATCTTCATCTTCAACATCTCGACCACGGGTTGTCATTTCTGCAGCCCCTAAAGGCGTTTCTCCTTCCTCATCAGCCCCACGACCTAAGGTCTCTATTCGTGCTGCACCTCGGGCTCAAGTTCCCATGTCTGTTGAGGAGAGTGTTATGAAACAACTTACCCAGGCGCCGGTCAAAATGTCTCTTTTTGACCTCATCCAATCCTCTCCACAACATTGCCAGGCTCTAATCGATAATCTGCGTCGCATCGCAGTGAATTCAGATGAGCCCCAGCCCTACGAGTTGGTTGTTGGATTGAATGGTCATCAACCACCATTTCCTTTGAAGATTCAGAAATTCCTTCTCTTTCTTCCGAGGATTTGGAGGCTCCCCTCTTCATCACAGTCCAAATCAATAACACTACCTTAAAACGTGTCATGATCGATAGTGGAGCTGCACTCAACGTCATCTCCTCGCACACATTCAAACAACTTAAGTTACCAAAGAATGTAGTGTCATCCCCGCCTTTCGCCCTTCAATCATTTAACGATCAGCTAGCAGTCACTCTAGGAACTGTGGTCTTACCCATTCGAGTAGGTAAGAAGCTGCTTCATGAACTCTTCTACATTGTCGAAGGAAAATTTCACTATAATATGATCCTCGGACGCTCCTGGATTCGCGCAATGCATTGTGTCCCATCCACCCTCCATCGATGCTTAAAATATCAATATGAGGGCAAAATATATACTCATCCAGGAGATCCTTTTCCTTCCGCACAATGTGACATGACCACAAGATCTGCCCCTTTAAAAGAAAATGCATGTTCTCCTGACGGGGCCTCATCTTCTTCCATACCTGCAACCAAACTACCGGATTTACAAAATCTAGAAGAGACATTGCAGCGTTTCTCACTAGGAGAGCTTCCTCTTTTTTCTTTCGATGCCCATCTCAAACCTAATGAGTATGGTAGACCAGACAAACAACCTGAATATCAACCAGGTCTCGGTCGCATCGTCACCATTGGTCTGCCCAATCAATAGACTAATTTCATCTACGGTGGTCTTGATACGCCTCACTATCATCCAGATTCTCCTCCTAAGACCAAACCTTACTCAACAGGGTTTGATTATCTACAGAATCCCACGTTTGCAAAAACTTATCTATATCGATGCGCGTGGAAAGGTTTTGGCCTAGGAAAATATGAAAAAGGTATACATGACCTCAAGTCCATTCCTACTCTCATGCCACATCAGAAATTCGGTTTAGGGTTTAAACCCCTTTCAAAAGCCACCATCACTATTCTTGATGAGCCTCTTCCTACCGAAGAACCATCTTCCCCCACTAAATCAGAAGCATCACTCGATGTGGATGATGACATTTCCATCCCACCTAACTTTTTTTTTTGATCAATACCATTTCCTTAGGGTCGTTAGCCTATGAGACTAACAATCGGTCCGCTTCTATACCATTAATCTTCCCTGAAATAGTTGGAGACGACTCTCCTACTATCAACACTATCCACTGTGTGGATGATGATTCTGTCCTCACCTATCTGGGGGCAGAGGATTCATATCTCCCCAAAACTATTCCTTCTGACACGTCTACCCTTCTCAACGAAGCCACTGTCGACCTTAATATAGGGACTTCTGAAGACCCTCGCATCATTAAGGTCGGCCCGTCTCTTAATCCACAGGAATTAGGGGACTTTACCACTTTTCTTTCCAACCATCGTCAAGCCTTTGCTTGGTCATATGAGGATATGCCAGGACTCGATCCCGATATTGTGGTCCACAATATCGTTACTCTTCCCAATATCAAACCAGTTAAGCAAAAATTGCGTAAAATGCACCCTCGAGTAGCCCTTCTTGTTAAAGAAGAATTACAGCGCTTACTCTCAGCTAACTTCATCCAACCCATCAATTATCCACAACGGGTGTCCAACGTAGTACCAGTAACTAAGGCTACTGGAAAAATTTGAATTTGTACTGACTTCCGGGATCTTAATCTTGCCTGTCCAAAAGATGATTTTCCTTTACCTAATATCGACCAACTCGTAGATTTAACTGCGGGTCATGAGATGCTTTCTCTTATGGATGGTTTCTCTGGGTATAATCAAATCCTCATCGCACCAGAAAACCAACATAAGACTTCCTTCATAACTCCTTGGGGGACCTTTTGCTATCGTGTCATGCCTTTTGGTCTTAAGAACGCAGGAGAAACCTATCAACGAGCAATGACCTACATCTTCCATGATCTCTTGCACAAGACTGTGGAAGATTATGTTGACGACCTCCTCGGCAAGTCCAAACGTCGTCAGGATCATCTTTTCATCCTTACACCTCTCTTTGAGAGGCTTATCCGCTTTTGTCTTCGTCTAAATCCATCTAAGTGCGTATTTGGCATTCTCACTGGTAAACTTTTAGGTTTTATCATTTCCATCAGGGGTATTGAAGTCGACCCCGCAAAAATAAAAGCCATCCTTGAGATGCCTCCCCCGTCTAACTTGAAGCAACTCCGCAGTCTCCAAGGGCGTCTTCAGTCAGTGCGTCGTTTTATCTCCCAATTGTCAGACCGTTGTCAACCTTTTCACCATCTCCTCCGTAAGAATGTTCATTTTGAATGGGATGAGCATTGCCAAAAGGCCTTTGATGATCTCAAAGCTTATCTTCTTTCTCCACCCGTGCTTACACCTCCACGCGAGGGGGAGCCTTTCTATCTTTATATCTCTGTGACTGACCATGCTCTGGGAGCCATGATCTCGCATCGGGACACTTGTGGTAAAGAACAAGCTGTCTATTACATCAGTCGCACCCTCCATGAGTATGAGACACGTTACTCCGAAGCTGAAAAACTATGTTGCGCTCTCTTCTTTGCAACTTCTAAGCTTCGTCATTATCTCCTTAATCATAAAAATTATATTGTTACAAGTGTCAATCCACTTAAGACGATTCATGCAAAGCCTTATCACAATGATCGTATCACTCGTTGGCTCATGCTTATGACTGAATTTGACCTCAAGTTTATCCCGCAAAAGGCTATCAAGGGTCAGGTTATTGCAGATCAATTAGCAGATGCTCCTCTTCCGGACACTCAAGACCCCCTTGCTCAATTCCCTGATGAAAATATCCAACAAATTGATTTTGGTCTATCTCCATTTAAAGTAAAGCTCTTCTTTGATGGATCCAAATGCCAGCAAGGGGGAGGTGCGGGTTTCGTGATGATTCCTCCTTGGGGTACGCCTATCCCAGTTGCACACAAATTAAACTTTGAGTGCACCAATAATGTGGCTGAGTATGAAGCTCTTGTCTTAGGTCTTCAAAATGCCATTAATCTCGGCACTCGTCATATTGACATCTTCGGTGATTCTGAACTCATCGTTAATCAGGTCACGGGTGTCTATCAATGCAAGAATGATATCCTTCAAAAATATCGTGATATCGTTCTCGCTCAACTCCAGTCTTTCGATAAATTCACCATCTAAGCCATTCCTCGCACTGCAAATCAATTCGCGGATACCATGGCCTCATTAGCCTCACTTATCCCACCTTTTACCGAAGACTTGCGTCTTTATGTGGCTGTGCAACGATTAGATCAACCATCTTATCTTCAACAACTAACTTCGATCAATGCTGTCACAACCCATACTCAAGATGAGTGGTATCAACAGATTGTTGATTATCTATCTCATTTGATCCTTCCTCCAGATCTGACTTCCAATGGTAGAAGGTCTTTTGTCCAACGCGCCAATCGTTATACTATCCTAGGCGGGATTCTTTACAAACGAGGCTTTGATGGTATTTTGCTTCGATGCCTCAAAACCCACGAATCATCTAGGGCTATCCAGGAGGTCCACGACGGTATCTGTGGTGGACATTTTAGTGGCTTAGCTGTATCTAAGCGCATCTTACGTCTGGGATATTATTGGCCTTCTCTTAATCAAGATTGTTGTGAATACACTAAGAAGTGCGTCAAGTGTCAACAACATTCCAATCTCACGCACATCCCTAGTCAGGCTTTGCAACCTGCGGCGGATTTGTGGCCTTTTTCGCAGTGGGGTCTTGATCTTATTGGTCTCATCAATCCCCGTTCTTCACAGTGTCATCATTCTATCATTACTGCCACTGAGTACTTTACTAAGTGGGTAGAAGCTATCCCTCTTTCTTCAACAAAGACTAAACACATAGTTGATTTCGTCTATCAACACATCATTTGTCGCTTTGGCGTTCCACATAAGCTAATCACAGATAATGGTAAGTCTTTCAAGAACGCTGATTTGCAGAATCTCTACAACGCTTTCAATATCAAGCTTAGTTTTTCTTCTCCATACTATCCTCAAGCTAATGGTCAAGCCGAAGCGTCCAATAAAACTTTACGTAGTATCCTCGCAAAGGTAACTAGTCGAGCCGGTAGGGATTGGCATTTACATATCCCTTTCACTCTCTGGGCTTATCGAACTAGCATTCGTACTCCTACTGGTGCTACTCCCTTCTCTCTCGTCTATGGGTCTGAGGCTGTCCTTCCTTTGGAAGTCCAGATCCCATCTCTCCGTGTTTCTCTCAGAGAATTTGTCTCCGATGAGGATTATTGTCAAAATCACCTAGCACAACTTGAATTATTAGATGAGCGGTGTCTCAACGCTCTTGAACATCATCAAGTCTATCTTGAGCATGTCAAACGTGCTTACAACAAGCACTTGCAGCACCGTGACTTCAAAATTGGTGATCTTGTTCTTAAAGAAAATCAAAATGTCACCACACTCGAAAGAAGTCAACGTGGTAAGTTTGCTCCCAACTGGATGGGCCCCTACATTATCACTCATAAATATGGGTCTGGGGCTTATCGTTTATCTTCCATGGATGGTATCCCTGAGGCGGAACCTCTCAATGCCTTGCATCTACGGCCCTTCTATTGTTAAAATCTATCTTACACAAATATAGTCGCAACTCAGATCTTCCATCCGTCCTAATACCCAGTCATCTACTTTTGTGGTGATTTGAAATCGTGTGGTTCTCCGCCTATTGCCTCGTCTACCTTAAATATGAGTATCGCGGCTCTACTCATTGCACGTTTCTTTTGGATATGTTCCTCCTCATGGTAGGAATACCTTAATCACCACTTCATCTGTCCCAAGTACTTATCTTAATTGGATCTACTCGAGGCATGAGTACATGTTCTTCTATGCTCTCTTCCCCTCCATCTGATCTATCTAGGTCTAAACTCAGCTTCTTCCAAGAAGAGTTTCAAAAAAAAACAAGATGCTATCCAAAAAGATAGACTAATCCCTCGAAGGATAGCTATCCATATATTATCAAGTGAATCAAAAATTCTAAAAATATAGACCATACCCTCGAAGGATGGCTATCATTCAAATTCAAAATACAGACCGCTCCCTTGAAGGACGGCTATTTCTCAAAGAAAAATTCAAGGCTTCTTGTAATTAATCAGCCTTCCAGTCAGTTTATACACTCTTTAGCATCACTGAAAGACTTCCCGCATCGATCAGTCTTTCCATATCAAGCAAACTTCCCACATTGATCAGTTTGCTTTTCTGTCAAAGTCATGAAGCTGAGATTTAAGACCTTTTGTCAATCATATGGAGAATCCTATTTTCCTATCATGGACATGTATCCTGTCCCTTGTAAATTTCGACAAGATACTTACTTTTCTTTCCATTTCTATCCTAGATCTGGTTTACGACTCGTTAGTGTCAGATTTATTTTAATCTTATGTAGGGCCTTGTATGCTTGGTCTTTCGGTTTCCTTTCTGGATCTTATCTATGGCCGGTTGGAAGTCCAACTTATCATTTTTCTTCTTATCCAAGTATCTTCTCTTCTAATTCACGGTTGTTTCCACTTACATCTTTGGCTCTTGCAAGGAGTATTCCCCATTTCTTTGTCTTGCATCCTGTTAAATTGACATTTCATATGTTAATTCAATCAAAAGTTATCTTCTATCTAAGTTCATCTTATCTATCAAAACATCTATCTGTATCCATTTCTCATTACAATTACATCCATATATCAAACACATTTATCTATCTATCCATCAAAATATCGAAAAATACGTACATCTAAGTTACATTACATATACCTATATCTAGTCCATACATCAATCACATCTATCCATCTATCCATCCGAACATCAAACACATGTACATCCAAGTTACATCACATCCATCTATCAAGGTTATATCCACATATCAATCTATCTAATCACATCTATTTCTATCATCTTTCAGTCTATACCTATCCAATCACATCTATTTTATCCTCTATCAGTCTATATCTATATCCATCTATCCATGTATATCCAAAATTAAAAGCATGAGTACAATTATATGACAAATAATGAATCTATATCTATATATACATGTGTGTCTGTAAAAAAATGGATGGCTTCTAATCAAGCCATCTATACAATGCCTTCCAATCGAGGCTACATCACTATACAGATACAAAATCTATCAAATCTCTATATAGTAAAATCTGAAGCATGGAGGACACTATCTCCTCCACCCTCCTCTGCACCTGGCTGTCTCTCCTGACCGCCGCCTATCGAGCTCGATGCACCTGCTGCTGGAGGTCTCGGCCCACCTCGATCTCTCCTAGTGCTCCCTCCGCCTGAGGCTCCACTCGCCGTAACCGTCACTACTCTCCTCCTCGCCCCGTATCGAGGCACATCTGGGGCATGCTGCGCTAGGGCATCCTCATAGTATCTCAGCTCAGCGAGGAGAGACTAGTACGTGCTCAGGCTCACAGTACCCGGTGCTCGTAACGATGTTGCTGGTGCTGCTGGGGCTGCTGGCGCTGCTGGTGGTGCCCCTCCTAGGGTCATACCCTGTGTACCAGACTCTGATGTGGCACATGTCTCCCCATACTTGGCCCTGAGGGCCTCCCTGTGCCGAAAGTAACGATCCCTCTGCTGGATCGCTGTATCTCACTCCTGGCGAGTGGTGTCTCTCTCCACAATCAGGGCATCCCTCTCCTCCATCAAAGCCCTGATCTTCTCCAGAGCTACCTGATGTGTCTGTGTGAGGGTGGCATGCTCTCCCTCTAATCTATCCAGCGTAGCAGCTATATCCTCCTCATCAGCATCTATAGAGGGCGGGAGATGTCGTGGAAGCTCTGTGTCGTACCATGCTGCGTAGCCCTCATCCACCCCCGCGTCATCATCACTGTCTGTGGAGGGTGGGGCCTCTCTCAATGGGTCTGCCGGGATCAACATCGGCAAATCCGTCTCCCTGCTATCCCGTCTATACGGCGTGTAGGTGGCCAGTACTGTCTGTACTAGGCCAAACTGTCTCAGTATCCACATAAACGGGACCCGCTCCCACATATCCGGCCTACGGCCCCTGACCACCCGGCTCCGTCTCAGTGCTACCAAGTGGGCATCCTGACCAACCCATGTCGGGAATGCCTGATATGGTCTCCAGATAACCTGATCTTGTGTCAGCGTCCTGAAACGCTCAGAGTACCACTCGGCTGATCTACCTGTATCTCCTGCGGCCATGTCAGCCCGCCATCTCCGAAATCCATAATCAACACCTCCCACTGCTGCTGGCATCCAAGGAAGCCCGGATGGCCTGATCACCGCTATGTGCTCATATGCCCAGCAATGGAGCACAAAGCTGACGTCAATCCCTGTCCTCCGGCCAGTGGTGTACATCCATAGCTCATGGTAAATCTGAGCTATCAGGGCATCGGCGAAGGAAAAAACCTGTCTGTACTGCAAGATGTCGCACACACAGTCTAATAGTAACAATGGGAATCTCCCACCTCCTGAGTCTGGCAGGGAAAAATAGGATATCGCCATCTGAATCAAGGCTATCCGCCTACTCCGAGGGCTATCCTGCCTGTACTGTGAGGCTATCCTCACTGCCCCAGATACTATCTTTAAGTCATCTGCTCTATCTCTGTATAATCGCACCAGGGCCCTCTGCTGCTGCTCCCGGGGTGTGATCTCGATCGGGTCTCCAGTAATCGGTAATCTGAGAATCCTGAATACATCCTCATGGGTGATCGTCATCTCACCCGTCCTGAACCAAAATGTGCATGTGTGGCTGTCCCACCGTCGCACTAGTGCCCGCATGAGCTCTACATCTCGTGGCACTCATCTATAATATCGGAAACCCCCGAGCCCAGCTAGCTCTAAATGCTGCCAGTCTGCATCTATCACATCAGGGAGAATCATCTCTAATAGCTTAGGAATGGCATCCCTCATATGTAGTACCTCTCGTGCCTGCATCCACAACATCAAAAGCGTAATTAGTCTCTTATTTCCCCACATCACATCTTCCAAAACCGTAACAAAAAAAATGAACATCTTTCAATCGGCGTCAACTTGGTAAAATCGGCGTCGTTCATTCTAGTCGGCGTCAATTATTACCAATCGACGCCGATCCAAAAACAATCGACGCCGATTAAACCAATCGGCGCCGACTGCCTGGCCGGACGTAAACCAGACCCTGGCCTCCCATGCACAAAAAAATCAAACAAAAATAATAATAAAGAAAAGTGGGTTCAAGAATGACCACTTACCCCAGGTCATGTCCTCCTACGCTTCTGTCCGCTCCCAGAGGCTTCCATAGTGTTCAAAATCAAATTCTGACTTTCTCTGAATCAATCGTCACGTTGCAAATAAATCGTTTACATTTTCCGTTCGCATATTTATATGCGTCTGGATTGGTCGGCGCCGATTTTTTTGGTCGTCGACGTTTGTTTTGATCGTCACCGATTAGTTTGGTCACCGCCGATTTTCCATATCTTTTTGCCATAGTGTTGATGCTTGGTTTATTGGTCTATCTGATCATTGTTGTGTGCTGAATTTTGCCTTTTGGCACATTTTTTTTTTTAGATATCCATCTATTTCGGGTTTGTTCCCTTTGCGTGGAGCACTCGCTTTGTTTGGCAGCTTAGAGTTACGCGGATCTGTAGGCACTAACGTCGTCTGATTTATGGACCGTCTAGTTGTCCCTACCAATGTGTCTCTCTTTAGAGGCTGACTCTTTTGCAGTTCTCCTTACACTCATGGGTCTGTAGGGACTAACTTCGTCTCATGAGGAGACCGGCTAGTTTGCCCTACCAATGTGAGTTCCTTAGGTTGCTGCCTTTTTACTTATTTTTAATGCGTCATCAATGATCAGATCTACTCCAGACACCCGACTGGGGCATCCTTGCATTTTTCATCTACCTCTTTCAAACTCGGGATCGTCTGTTCTATCATCCATCCCATCCCTAGTTTGAGGGGGATCACATCACCACAAATTCTTCTCTTCTTCCATCTCCTTATTTTTGTCTCATAACCTTGCTTATCGCAAGTTACTTGACAAAAAGGGGTAAAATGTAGACACTTAAAATTGGTTACTCAATTTAGTGTCCCTCTCATCCATTTACTTGTTTAGATAACCTGGGGCACATTTTACGTCACCAACTATCCCCTTGGGATATTATCCAATTTGTGATTTAATCACTTACTCCAAATTTAGTTCATCCCATCACATCTTACCCATGAGTGATTAAATATTAAATATTTAATTACGCTTCTTCCCATGCATCTTAATCACTTATCCACCCCAAATTTATTCTATCTATGTATCGCATCTATTTTTAATCTTCCCTAAGCAGGATATTTTCCCGTAGTTGGGATAAGTCTTATCTTTCTCGAAATCGATCATTTTTGGCCACCTCGGGAGTCTATTCCACGATCGGTGCCGACCCATATGGTCGGCGCCGATTTTCTAGGAGCGGCGCCGATTATAAAAGCAAGCCCAGAGCTCAGTTCTAGGGACCGAAAAAGAGACCACGAACGAGCGAAAAGCGAACAGACGAAAAAAGGAAGCACTTACGCACGAACAGAGAGCGAGAGAGATACAGGTTGTGAGAAAGAGAGATCTTTTTAGCATCAATTGTATCAAATTAGGGCAAATCTTGTCCGAATCAATCCCTGAGAGGAGCACCGTTACTCTGTCCCTGTCACATCAGCATCACACACCACCATCTATCATCTGGTGACTTTATTCCAGTGTCTCACCAACTTCGGCACATCCAGCAGACCACATTCACCTTCCAAGTCCCTGATTGATCGATCTACCTCCAGTCGACGCCGATTCTACCCAGTCGACGCCGATCCGTCTCAATCGACGCCGATCTTAGTCAGTCGATGCCGATCAATCTCAATCGACGCCGATTCTACCCAGTCGACGTCGATTTCCCTGCAGATAGGTAAAAGGACACAGGTAACACAAATCCGGCATTATTTCCTAGTTCCATGTTTTCTGTACTTTCTGTCTGCTGTTTAGATTTGGTCTTATTACTGCAATCAGAAGATCTAGCTTTTTACTTACATCTTTTATCATGTATGCTTCTTTTCTTAATTGAAAATGTGGACTGACATCCGCCGAGGAAGCTTATCGCTTCCCGGACCCGCTTCTCGGGCAATCCACCTAAATATCTTTTAACGTGGTCTTTTTCTGTCAAGCATCGGTGTTTTGCAGGATACACAGATCTATTGTGCGAGTTGCTCGTGTGCGCCAATAGTGGTAGTGAAGAAAGTGTCATGGGTAGTGAAGAAGTTATGGACAATAGTGGTGGTATGGGTGGTAAGAAGGTTACAGGTGACAGTTAAGGTTTTGTGGGTCACTTAGGTATATTATAGGTCCATGATGATGAGGTGGGCTACTAAATTCTTAGTTTTCCAATGGAAGATATTTGCTTGGCCAGGGTTGAGGGGTGAGGTTCTAGGATTGACGGAAGAGGTGAAGGTGATAAATGTTGATTAGAGAATACTTGTTAGAGATCACACAAGAAGTCCACATGGGAGAGAAGGCCAATATTAAGGGCACAGAGGGACAGGAATAATCTACACATGGAGGGAAAGTTCAGCTTTCGGGACTTAGCTGATTTTGAGCATGAAGACCTGTTTTTAGAAGATGGCATGCAGAGATCATAGATGAGGTAGAGATGTGCGTGCCATACATTATCTATCTTTAGAGGATCAGATCAAATTTTTTTGCATGGAGATGAGCTAAGAATATCATTTTCACTTTAGTTAATTGTAAGAGGTCTATAGATATCACACTTACATGTGTGGTTATTCCTGTAAATGGTGTGTGGCTATTAGTAGCATGTGGCCTATTTTTGGAATAGATAAGCAGTGAAGGGAAAGTCCTCACCCTATATATATATATGATGTGAATCACATAGTAGTTGATATATATATATATATATATATATAGCATAAGAGGTAAGCATAAAGAGGTATGTGCATATGACTGGATTACTGTATCAGATCCATGTGCACATCGGTATAGATTTCCATTATTGTAAGGAGCTTTTGTGTTTATTAATAGATGGAAGATATTGGTTGAATCTAAGTGTCATTCCTATGTGTAATTGAGTAGCACATGTTCTTGATTCAATCATGATTATTGTTTAAGCTTGTTCTTTCCTAGATCTAAATATGACATGCATTGTACAATGATGGATTAGTTATGGATCTATATGTTTCTTCCTTAATCACGCTAACATATTGTTATAGAAACCCTAAAGAGGGACCTGCTACCTTTTCGCGCTTTGGGTGAGCACTCATTCTAGGCTCAGTGATGTTCCAGTGTGACTAGGGTGTTATCTGGTAAATTCTAGGATGCATCATTAGTTCTACTGCTGGGACCTCTTTTTAGTTTTTTTTAGGATGGTTCGCGATGAAGACATACCGGTTGACTCTAGCAAGTATTGAAGAGTGGATACACGATCTGAAGGAAGAATATGCACGGTGGTTTAGCATTGGATCTGAGTTTAACACACACACTTGGGTAGAACAAAATCTATATGATAGCTGATACGAGAGATTTTTTGTCATCTTTCCAGTAGAATTATACGAGTGGCTAATTGTTTATGCATCTTAGCGAAATTGGAGGTATCGCGCACTAGTCTAGACATAGGAATAATTTCAAGCCCTTTATGATTTTGATCTGATCTAGACTCCCCGTTGTGGATATGTTGTTTCATGGTGTTATAAAAATTTATATTTTGGAATATTCAATTTTGATGTACTCTTTCCCAGAGGTAGTTAAATTCTAGTTTTTGTGATATCCAAGAGGAGCATATCTGCTAGGTATTCCACTAGCAATCAAGATCTTGATGGTAACTTTGAACTTGGAAAGTAAACTAATGGCTAACTAAACCTCACCACACGTGAGGGTAGGAACAGGTTTGGTGAAAGATGGAAGACCTAGCATCAGAAAGTCAGAGAGAGGAAATGCAACTTAAGTATAATGAGGCACACAAGAGGGAGATAGAGAAGCAGTGTTTCATTGCAGAAAGTATGGTGTTGAGGAGAGAGATGGCTCATGAAGGATTTGAAGCTTACGTAGAAGACATGGAGCCAAAGCATCAGGAACTTTCCCATCTTAGATAGCATGACAGAGATTCCCCCTTGGCTTCAAATAGAAGTGTGCCAGCAGAGACTACCTGGGCCGTGGACACACATCTTAATCCACCTGGTGACCTAGCCCTTACACTTGGTTTTCCAATATCTAGTACAACAAGTAATCAACAAGTGGATTTGGGAAAAAGGAGAACCTGAGTAAGTCAGAAAATAATTACATAAATGGTAGGACATATGGCTTCAATGTTATTTGGAGGAATATTTTCAGGTGCATCATCTGTAAAGAATGTAAGTGCATCAAATGTTGGATTCACCTCTGGAAGTGGAACTACCACATAGACTGTAGGGGTTCAGTATAGTACTATTGTTGGATCATAGGGGAGTACATCTATAAGTCCTATTCCAGCTACAGGTGGAGGATCAGGAGGTATAGGTGGTTCTAGTTCCAATGGATCTGGTGGTTCTGGAGGTAGGGGTAACATAGGAGGTTCTGGATTAGGTAGGAAAGGTCGGAACTAACCCCAAAATATTTATATGGAGATGTCTCTTTATCTTCTGGAGTATAGGGGCATAGAGGTTGATGTTGAACATGTGCACATGTGTGAAATATTGTTATGCACAAAAGGGATCATGGCTTCTGAGCGCAAGGCAAGTCAATTTGCTACTACATTACAAGGACGTGCACACAGCTGGTATAGGAAGTTTCACCTTGATCAAACTTGCGTGGATTATGCAGTTTTGAAGGATGTGTTCTTCAAAGAGTTCTATATCCCATAATTTGAGTAGAAGAGTATAATTTTGCTTAAGGATATTAAGCAAGGCACTACTGAGAGTGTATGTGAGTATGATGCCCATTTTAAAACACTTTTATCTAAGATTTCCTATGATATTCATGCAAGCCAACATGCACAATGGTTCATTGGTAGATTGTTTACACCATTCAGAAGAGCACTATCACATAAGACATACACTGATCCACGTGAAGGACTGGAAGCAGCTTTGTGTGTTGAGGCAGTTAGGAGCATTGACACTGGCATTAGTCCATTATTAGAGGCACAGATTTTAGCTATGGAAAAATAGTTAGAGAAGCTATCAACCAATTCAGTCCATGAAACGCACTCAGGGATTTGGTGTACATATAGTGAAGTGGAAGGTCACACCAAGGATAGTTGTCCTCGCAGAACAGTACGCTCATTACTGTTGGACTCTGAGATCTATCATTTGAATCATGATGTTATTCATTGTCCTTTGTTACAGTGCGTGATAAGGAATAATGTATCTTGTTACTGTAAAAAAAATTCGGTCCATGACCCATGATACTAAATCTTTTCAATTGATTGGTCAGATTCAAGATGCTATAGACATTGGGGTATGAAAGACAAGTGTAACAGATAATTCTAAGGGTAAGAATGAGCAATAGGATCAGGATCATAATCAAATGTGCTATGACAGGAATGAGGGGTGTTTTGAAGGAGGTCATGGAAGAGGAAATGGATATATAATTACGCCTAAGCAATTTAAATACTTAAATTGCGCTAATTATCCCCTTTCTCACAAATTGACCACTTATCGTCAAAAGCACTCATATTCCCTCTTATTTTCGTCAATTAATTACAATACGCTAATTGACTAAGTCACATATCCAGCTAACAGCCTAATTAACGACCTTCCGTTAATTATCACTTCCTCTATCTAAATTAATTAATTATTATTAATTAATTAGTCTTCCCCTTCATTTAACTAGTAAATCAATATTTAATTGATTTAATCCCTTTTTAATAGCCTAAATCGCACTAATATTCTTCTAATTGGCTTCTATAAGCTTACACCTACCTATTAATTAATCACCTTTGATTAATTAAAGCCCCCCAACTCCCATGACTTGCTAAACATGTATTAAACCCTTCTAAAGTAATGTTACCTTTAATAAAGCAACCTTATCCATTCCTAATCATGTTTTACCTTTATCCCACATTCATGAGAATGTGTTGAATCCTTTATCCTTTGGGCTATATAAAGAGCCCTCCACCTACCTTTTTACTTACACCTAAACTCCTTAAGAGAGAAAATGCAAAGCATATAGCAAAGAGACTAAGAGCTTGCACCTTGTTTTCTTGAGAGTTCATCATCTTGAGGAGTTAAGCCTCTTTCTTAAAGTGCTTGGGGTCATATGGGAGGTATCAAAAGGGTCTTGTAGCCCTAACTTTGATTAGCCCCCATTCCTAGGTTCTTGGAACATCAAGGACAACTATTTTTGATAGCCATGGAACCTACCTAGGTTCATTTCATTCGCATGTTGTTAAAGAATAGAGGTTATTTAGATACTTTAACATTGTTGATTTCATAGTTTTAAATGCATAAATGTTAGCATCTAACCCTTGATTAATTCTTATCATGATGGTGCTTAGAATGTTTGTTTAATTCTTGCTAATAGAGACTATTTAGGTGTTAGTCTTCCATTCATATTTAGCATTGAGTTAGAAACAAACACTTGCACACATTTGGCACGCCCGGTGGGACACTTAGTCCCATGGAATTTTAGTTTAAATTTCATTATTTTGGCTAACTTTTGATATGCACATGTAGTAATTAATTTCCATTTTTTGGAATTTTTTCTCATTTAATATGTGTTACTTCATGTTTATAGCCTTGATTTTAATGGGTCATTGCCATTTTTTAAACTAACTTGTCAAAATTTAGAGTATTGTGAAGTTTTTTGCGTTCTTTTTCATATTGTGGTTGCAGGTCTGGCACAGGACACAATTTTAGGAGCGCAGACGTGATTTTCGGGGCACAGGCATGATTTTAGGGGCGCACACATCTCTCTGGTGGCGCAGGCATGCTGTCAAACTCTGTCATTCTATCTACCGACCCCTGCGCGCAGGCGCACTAACCCTGGCACATCCACCCTAACCTACGCATAGGTGTATTAACCTAGGTGCACACACGTCGTTTTGTATTGTACCTTCGCTGCAGTCAGAAACCTGTCAGAATGGTGCACACACCCTAACCAAGGCACACATGAGGTTTTAGTGGCGCAGGTATATTTTTCTGCTAATATAGTTATTTTGTCTATTTTTCCTGTCTATTTTCTTAGAGTAGCACAAGTATGTTATTTTTAGTGGCACACACACCTCTTAGGTGGCGCAGGCATTTAATTGATATAAAAATCCACAGAGTGGCGCAGGTGTTGTTTTAGGGGTGCAGGTGTTGTTTTAAGGGCGCACACATCTCTCGGGTGGCGCAAGTACACTGTGTGCTGACAAACAAATTTTGGTGGCACATACACCCTAACTCGCACGCAGACACAGAAAAAAGGGCGCAAGTGCATCCTTTTACATTTTTTAGATTTAAAGGGTTGATGTGCTAACTTTTTTGCAATTTTATCTAATCACATATCTGTCTTTACAGGCTATTTTTACATGTTGGTATTTGATTAAATAGTATTTTACATTATTTACTAACGGGATTGAGATCGTGTATGCTCTTCCCTCACGTCCCTTGGGGTGACCTTGGGAATCAAAAATGATTCTTAAGACCTTTTTCCACTTTAAGATTGTTAAGGGTATTTTAGTTAGAATTGGTCAATTTGGCATTTGTTGAAATTAAAGTATTGTTCCATTTGGTTATCTTTTGAGATTTTTGATGACATCACGTATGCTCTTCTCTTGCATCCTTGGATGATCTAGAGAATAATAAATGGTGCCTTCTCTTTTGATGGAAAATTACTAATCATTGTCATTCATGACCAATAACTCTTGTCAAAGAATGAAGGAAACGAAACAAAAGTCAAAAAACTTCTAATACACGTGTTCTTGCAGGTTACCAAACGTTGTTCAAGAAAACCACATCTAAATTAAGAAAGATAAAAAGAACAACATATTCAAAACACTATATTGCAAGTTTCTAAAAAGGGTACGTCCCTCTCCGCTTAACTGGAACATAACCCCTTTGGCATAACGCCTTAATCTACAATAATGGGGGTGGTTCCAGGAACCCCAAAGTAGTCCACGCAAGAGGGAACCTTGTGGATGAAACGGGAAGTGCTCCGTACTACCTACTTGACTAGTGATTCCTTTGTGAGATAGCATTATAGGTTGTCCATTGTGGTGACCCCAGTGATAGTACACGTAGATGCACTAGTTTCCTACTGTTCTTGAAGGGGGTAAAGTAAAGCCGAGATACTCCCAAACTAGTCAGTGCAACTTTTTGGGTAAATCACACTCGCTCGTGGTAACTTTGTAACACCTAGGGTGAGAGAACCACCTAGGAGAATATACTTTGGCCAGGAGCCCACTTTGACCATTTTAAAACAGTGTTGAGTTGTGAACCATACTTTCATTGAGAAACGTGTGACGCATTACTTTCACCTAGTTTTTACTTGCCTTAGGGCAAGGTGAAACTCTGCCGAAGTGAGGCTAGCATTTTTCATCATTTTTTTTCTTGATTTATTTCCTTCATATTATTTTGACACTTTGTTGATCAAAAGAGGTGTGATTACCTTTGTGTTTCCATTCGACTGTTTCTGTCACTTTTATGTCCTGTTTACGCCCATCCATGTTTGTGGCTGGGTTAGTTAAACATCTAAAGTGAGTGGAGGCATTTTCACGTCATTTGGTAGCCATTGTGATCTTGATACCCACGTCAAGATCATCATCGTAGTTAGGCATGGTTCATCACCACAGACTTCCTTAGAGGAGTTAGCTTGTTTGTCTCATATCATTACAATTTTGATATTTACGTCTTGTTTCTTGTAAACTCGACATAAATACCTATATTGTACGGTTATGCTACACACATTCTTAACTATTCCTAGCTATACTTTGAGCTTTTTTTTGGTTCGGTTCTATTATTACCTCGATTTCAAAAGGTGCTAGGCATTACCATTTGTGCATGTTATATCAATAACACCTTGATATCAATACTTCACTTTCTTGCAAAGTGGGTTAACATATCTTGGTGATATTGTTGTGTCATTCGCAAATCATAATTGGCACTTTTTGAGATATAGGTCTTAATCAGATTTGAGCTTGCTCATCGTATATCTTGATTGGGAGATCACATTTAACTTCATGTATTTACTTACGTCTTGTTCATTCCCTTGAACTTGGCATAAGTGGAGACATCTTGTTAAACATCTGGCGTCACAAATTACTTTGAAACGTAGTCTAGGAAATACTTCATCTTGATCAAGTTTCAATACCAAACGATTTCTTCATTGGTGATTTTATCACTCTATCACATTGGTATTCTCACACTGTTAATTTACTCTTAACACGTACATCTTACATTTCACTTAGGGGTAGTCATTAAACTTTGAACAAATCTACAAACTCACCCTAGTGAAACCTTCATGAAAACATGGCTCCCAAGATGCGTCTAGGGCTAAAAAAACAAACATATGAGGAACAACAGGCACAAGCTTGGGAAACCTCTCACAGACAAGGGTCAAACCCATTCATCGGACATGATCTAGGACCATTATTTTCTATAGAAAAGGAAACAGAAGAAATGGTCGACCATAGTGGAAATGAATTAGAGTCCCCATGCGCGGACTTTGATTTTGACCCTACTCTACTAGATGAATTTCTTCTTAGAAACAAAGACAGAGTGTTGGCTCGGGTTGTCGAATTAGGGGCCAAATTTCCCATTGAGAATGAACCAATACTACAAACAAATGACACCACTGAGGAAGAATGCCCCCTTATCAATATGGAAGATATTTTAACAGGTGGGCATGCTTCCACTTCTTATGTAGAAAATGATAAAGTGGTAGGGCATAGAATACCCCTCGTCAAAGTGCCACAAAGAAATAAACTAGAACTTGAGACAGAGGAAGAACCTCCACAGTACGAAGAGGAGGAACCTTTAGAAGAAGAGGCTATAAACCAAGCCACAATCCAACAACAAATCATCAACCTAAGCTGACAACTTGCTTTGCTTACTTCCCATGTATAGAAAGATGCAAACAAGAACATTCAAAAGGTGAGGCCTAAGGTTAAGATCAATGAACTCCATCAGGAAAAACAAGGAGAAGAAGACATAGGGTACCATCATGTTTACATCCCTACTTCTCCCACTAAAGAACAATTGCTCACACAGAAGTGTAGTCTATGAAAGTGACACTTGCAGAGCTTACAAGAGAGCAATATAGGGAGCATCAGGAAATATCAATATGAAGAGTTGTGCCCCTATCCTTTTGACAAGACAATGACCCTTCAACCCTTTCCAAAGAAATTTGATATGCCAAAGTTTGACAAATACAAAGGAAAGGGAGACCCAAGGGATCATGTTAAATATTTTTACATGGCATGTCAAGAGGTGTCTTATAGTGATAATTACCTCATCAGACTTTTTCCCAAGAGTCTTGGAGGTCAAGCATTGGAATGGTTTACATGCTTACCATGGGGATCAATTTCCACCTGGCCAAAATTGGTAGAAAGATTCGTGTGTCACTTCTCGTATAACATAGAGAGTGACGTCACCATGGTAGACTTGTGTGGTGCCAAACAACACCCAAATGAGACCTTTGCTAGCTTCCTCCAATGATGGAGAGGGATAGCCAGTCGCTTCCCTTGTGCTTTCCCTGAAATGTAGCTGGTCAGTATCTTCATTCCCAATCTCAACCCAGATATCGCCTTCCACCTCCAAATGCATTGTGTTTGTACTTTTGAGGAGGTTATCGAGAAAGGGATTCAGATAGAAAAGGCTCTCATTGCCAAAGGAACCCTTAAAAACCAATCTAAAGACAACCAAAGTGTCAAACCCACGGAAAATCCCAAGATCTTCAACAAAACAAAAACGTGGTGGGAGACGGAATCACTGATTCCAAACGCATTCAAACAGTCCAAACTGGTCAACCTTTTAAACTGACCAAGGGCCCAATTCAACCACCACCAAAATGACGAACATTCACCTCTCTCAATGAACCATTTTCAGTCATACTAAAATAGTTGGATGTGGCCCACATGATGACCTATCCTACAACACAACCATTTGATGACAATGCTCCTAAACCTTCATGGTATAAGGAGCATGAATATTACGAAATGCATCGTGTTAAAGGTCATAAAATAGAAAAATGTTTGTGACTTTGCCACTATATTCAAGACCTCATTGACAATGGGGAGATAGAGGTGGATAACCCTGGCCACACACAAACACCTAACGAGAAAATGGGAATTTATAAGGAACCATTCCCAAAGCATGATAAGTCAGAAAAGGAAAATTCGGATCAGGGAGAGTCATCCCAAACTTATAAAGCCGTGAATTACTTGTATACCAAGAGAGATAACAATCATTACGATTCGCTTATCGGATGTATTCGCTCCCCTACTGACCGTGTCAACACTATCTGGATTAAGGGAAAAGACTGCACTGTGGTAACAAGGGCACGCCCACCTTGTAATTCCAAAACCCTCTCTGTCGACCCCACATACTGGTAAGTATAACCTTTTAGAACATCTTGAGAAGACGTCCACTAAGATTTCAATCTTAGACCTTCTCAAGATTTCCAATGTGCATAAGGACATCCTGTATCAAACTCTTCAGGGGTCAGGAGTGCCTTTAGAAGTCAATCCTGCACACCTTCAAGTTGCGGTGGCAAACATTGCACCAAGTGAGCATCTCACTTTCAACCATAGGGAGATCCCTGCTAAGAATCCTACACATAATCTTCCCTTGTACATCGAGGTAGTTGTCACCCGTAGGAAAATCAAACGGGTGCTTGTGGACAACGAATCGGGATTGAACATCTACATGCTTAAGCTGGTCAAACAATTAGGGACATATGGAGGAAGATCTTGAGTCCCATATTATCACTATCACTGCATACGACAACGTAGAAAGAGAGTCAACAGGCACCATCACACTTGCCCATAGAGGTGGGCCCCACTTGTCATCAGATGAAGTTTCACATCCTAGACTTGGAACTTCCATATAATATGCTTCTAGGACGACCATGGATTCATGCCATGCAGGTCGTGCCATCAACGTTTCATCAATGCATCAAGTTGAAGCATGAGGGACATACGATAACAATACTAGGAAGATTCAGAGCCCTTTGCTCATTATAGAGCTCTCAATAGCTTTGCACGAAAGGGTACATATGCATGTCCCTCCATAGATATAGTTATTCCTCTTCAGTCTGAGGCTATGGAATCCTGTATGGATTCAGATTCACTTAGTTCTTGCGCTCATGGGGCGTCTACTTCAACATCTCCATTTGATTCATGGGAGATGAAAATCCTGGAATATGGCTGTGGGGAGTATAATGTACAACAAGCACTCTTGGTGTCAGATCTCTCTTTGTCACCCAAGACTAGAGGATGACCCAACTACCACTTTAGGAGACCTAGAGAAGAACACACTATTAGGTCATTCCTGCCTGGAGGCTTGTTGGCTGAGGAGAAATTGCTTGATCCACCTACTACTTGGGTCCCTAAGGACACTTAGCCATCCTGTTATCAAACCCTGGAATATGAAAAATCTAGCAGAATGATGTACTCCATGGGCTACAAAGGCCTAGGATGTGGGAGGAATGAACAAGGACAATGAGAACCAGTCCCCTCTTCCACATTTCAAAACAAAAAGATATGGCATCAGGATTCATCCTTATGAAGCGCACCCCAATGATCAAGACGTGACTTGTTCTGAGCATGAGGATAGTTCCGATTACCTAGACAGTGATACGGATTCCTGTTGTAGCCAATATGAGGATCTGGCCTCCATGAACCTTTTCATGAATAACGTTGTCCTGACCATCACCCCCACTGAACCAACCCTTGACCTTGTATACCCTTCCCTTATTGAATGGGACCAACAATGTCACGTGCCACTAGATTTATTCAAGAATGACGAGGCTATTGCAGAGTTCATGGGCATAAGGGATACAATCCCCATTGGAGATCATAAGAAAGGTTTCTTTATCGACTTAGACACCTGTGCCTACTTCGGCGAGGAGGCTGAACTTCGTGGTCAGCAAAATTTAAAGAAAAGTGAGGGAAAAAGTTCTAAAGAAAAGCCTCGGCAAAAATCAAAGTCCAAGTCGCACAGTGAAAACCTCTTTGAGGCACTGGCTGACAAACAAATAAGAAAATCAAAGGAAAAACAAAGTGACCACGCCAAGGATGAAAATCTCATGGAGACATCCTTGGATGAAGATCTCAACCTTCCTCCTGATCCTACGCGTATGGAGGATTTATCAAAATTGTTAGTCGAAGAAACCATTGATGTCAACATTGGTACTGAAGAAGATCCCAAGATAGTAAAATTGGGGGCATCACTCTCAGCTAGAGAACAAAAGACGTTCACTATGTTGTTGCGAGAGTTCATTGATGTGTTTGCATGGTCTTACAAAGACATGCCTGCCTAGATCCAACTTTGGTCATGCACAACCTGGTCGTGCACACAGATGCCAAGCCTATCAAACAAAAACTCTGAAAGATGCATCCAAGAGTGGCCTTGTTGGTCAAGGAAGAGTTGGAAAGGTTGCTTGCAGCAGGATTCATCTGACCAATTGACTATTCTAAATGGATATCGAACATTGTTCCTATCTAGAAGAAACTTGTCGGTATTTGAATCTGTATGGATTTTAGGGACATCAATAAGGCTTTCCCTAAAGATGAATTTCCATTACCCAACATTGATATGATTGTTGACTCAACAGCAGGATATGAAATGCTATCACTCATGGATGGATTTTTGGGTTATAATCAAATTAAAATCACTAAGGAGGACAAACACAAAACAGCTTTCACAACTCCTTGGGGCACCTTCTGCTATCAGGTGATGCCATTTGGCCTTAAGAATGTGGGAGCAACTTATCAGTGAGCCATGATAGTAATCTTTCATGATATGATTCATGACATCATGGAATACTACGTAGACGACATCTTGGGAAAGTCCAAAACAAGAGAGGATCATCCTATCATTTTGCAGCGTATCTTTGAACGCCTGCGTGAATACAAAGTCAGATTGAATCCCAAGAAATGTGTCTTTGGTGTGCTATCAGGGAAGTTATTGGGCTTCATTGTGTCAAGATGAGGTATTGAGGTAGACCCTGGCTAAAGTGTCTGCCATCACTGAAATGCCTCCACCTGAAAATATCAAGCAACTGTGTAGCTTGCAGGGGAAAATTCAAGCCATTCACCACTTTATTTCCCAGCTTGTAGATAAATGTCACTCATTCACCCATTTTCTTAAAAAGGACGTCACTTTCATCTGGGGACCCGAGCAACAACAAGCCTTTGCTTTGCTTAAACAGTACCTGGCTAATCCACCTGTCCTCATACCCCCTACTCCAGGAGAACCACTTTTGCTCTATATTTCTGCTACACAATATGCTATTGGTGCACTGCTCACCCAATATGACCTTAACCATAAGGAGAAAGTGGTGTACTATCTGATTTGCACCCTCATTTCCTATGAACTTAATTATCCTCAGATTGAAAAGGCTTGCTTGGTCGTTGTTTTTACCTTTCAGAAACTTCGCCATTACCTACTGAATACTAAGACCAAGCTCATATCTAAGGTCGACCCACTCAATTATTTGTTGTCCAAACCCGCCCTCATGGGTAGAATGGCTAATTGGATCATTCTACTTAGTGAGTTTGATATAGAATTTGTCCATCAAAAATTAGTTAAAGGACAAGTACTTGCAGATCAGCTAGCGGAAGCACCTTTGCAAAGCACGGAGCCTTTGAGTCTAGATCTGCCAGATGCCTCTTTACTCTACATTGAAGAATTATCATATGGCAGATACATTTTGATGGATCTTTTACATTTCATGGTTCAGGTGCAGGAGTGGTCCTTATTACCCCTTCCGGTGATCCTATACCGCAGGCTTTCCGCTTGGCCTTCCCTTGCACGAACAACATTACAGAGTATGAAGCACTCATTGTAGGAATGAAGCTAGCCATCAAGTGGAATATTCATCATGTTAAGGTTGTAGGTGATTCGCAGTTAATCATTAAACAAGTTAATGATGAATATAAGGTTAAGGATGACAAACTCATACCTTATAAAAAGTTAGTGGAAACTCTAAAGGAGTATTTTGTGTGCATCACCTTTGAGCAGATCCCAAGAGCGCAGAACAGATCAGTGGATGCTATGGAAATGGTGGGATATATGCTTCGTATTCCACCAGGGAACAATGATATGCCTTTCTTCATAGAAAATCTATGCCAGCCCGCGTATGACATGCCAGAATCTTGCCTGGCTTGTGAGGTTGTTGGTCCCCATTCACCATGGTATGAACCCATTTTCACCTATCTTAAGGACAACACATTCCCTCCCGATATCTCCCACTCTAAAAAGCAAAGCCTAATTCACCAGATATCCCATTACACCCTTTTAGGAGGTACACTTTATCATCGTGGCTATGACAGGAATCTGTTACATTGTCTGGATGTGACGGAGTCAATCTAGGCAATCAAGGAAGTGCACGAAGGAGTATGCAGAGCGCATACAAACGGAATGGTCTTGGCTAAGAAATTGTTGAGAGTAGGTTACTATTGGCCTACCATGGAAACTGATTGTTGCAATTACATTAGAAAATGTGTGCTTTGCCAAAAGTATGGAAATTTTATCCATGCTCCATCACAGCCATTGCAACCAATCACTACCCCATGGCCATTCTCCAAGTGGGGACTCGATTTAATAGGGAAACTTACTCCTACCTCGTCTGATGGTCATACACATATTATCATAGCCACAGAATATTTTACAAAATGGGTGGAGGCCATCCCGTTAACCTATGTCATAGGAGCACAAATTTCTAAATTCATCATGAATCACATTATTTGTCGGTATGGCATTCCTGCAGCCATTGTTACAGATAATGGGAAGTCATTTAAGAACAAAACTATGAAGGGTCTTTGCCAATGGTTCCAAATCAAATTAAAATGGTCCACGCCATATTACCCTCAGGGTAATGGACAAGCTGAGGCAACAAACAAGACTTTGGTCAGGATAATGGAGAAGATGGTCAGCAAAACAGGTCGCAACTGGCACCTACAAATTCATCCAGCCCTTTGGGCTTACCGAACATCCATTCGCACCCCTACTAGGTGCAAACACCATATTCCCTAGTGTTTGGGATAGAATCTATCATCCCCTTAGAGATTGAACTTCCATCCTTGAGAATCTCTCTTCGAGACTATCTGGATAAGGATGAAGATTATCGAGTGGCAAGGTTGGTTGAGTTAGAACTACTGGATGAGAGGCGCATTCGCACTCTTAATCACCTGAAAGTATATCAACACAGAGTCTCCAAAACTATAACAAGAGAATCATCCCTCATCAGTTTGAGGTTGGTGATTTAGTCATGAAGGAGAACCAGTTCAATACCAGAGTAGAGCGAGAAAAGAAAGGGAAGTTCGAACCACATTGGTTAGGACCCTATGTCATAGTTGCCAAGTACGGCACAGGGGCATACAAACTGGCTCACCCCAATGGTGATGAGCTCCGGGAGCCCATGAACGTGCCATGCATCTTAAGAGGTTTTATGCCTGAACATGGCGTAGGGAAGTCATAAAAATCAAAAATACAAAAAATCAAAAAATTCAGAAAAAGAAAAAGAGAAAATAGGTCGTCCACTAGTGAAAACCACACAATTGTGGCACTTTGGGCAAGTCCTTGGGTGAAAACCGGTTTCCGGCACCTCAGGAGGATTCGTTGTTCACAAGCATTCTATATTAGAAGGGTAGTTGTCTTGGGCCTAGGACCAGGTTCTGCTATCTTGATTCCTTGTGCACATCATCTTGTCCAGCCTTGATCTGGCTTTGTCTTCTTTTATTCGTCTGTGAGGGGCATGGTCTTTCGTTATTTCCCATCTTACACTGGGGGAAACTCAACAAATTTCACCTTCTTGTTCATAAGTGTGTGGCTTCCGCCCTTGTATATTCCCCACCTAACATGCTGGGGGCATCCACGCTTTCTTGGTTACCTGCACATAGCTTTGGAAACCGTTCAGAAACAACAAAAATAATAGAAAATTGTTTCAGAACAAAAACAATAGAAAATTGTTTCAGAAAAACACAAAAACAATAGAAAATTGTTTCAAGAAAACACAAAAACAATAGAAAATTGTTTCAGAAAATACACAAAATCAATAGAAAATTGTTTCAAAAAAACCTAAACAATAGAAAATCGGTGCATGAAAACATATTTTACAAAAACATTTACTTGCATGGTCTTGTTTCCTTGCTTTGCTTGTTGCTTGTATAGTGTTTTGTGTGCTTGCTTTTGAGTTGTTTGTTGCTTGGGTGTACTTTTTCATAGTTCATCTTTTCTTGCTTAGATTAGATTCATTCTCACTTGTGCATATTGCGGTGTGTCTCGACATGCTAGTGAACCTTGGGAAATCATGATGTAATGTGTTAATTCATTATGTTCTTTCTTGAGCATTTGGTTGTGTTTGTTACTTGTTAATAAGACATGGTGAATCATGGTGTATTGCATTAATTCTTGGTGTTCTTTGTTAGCATTTGGCTGTGTTTCTTGCATGTGCTCTATTTTGTTATCATTCACATCACATTACCATCACTATCATCACATCTAGCATCATCTATACATCATATATAAACAAAAATGCTAAGTTTTACATCATGCATGTATGCTAAGCTAATCATCACTTATCGTATCATCAATGGGGGCAAGAGGGGTTGTGCATAATCAAAAATCTATCCCCCCCACACCAATATCATCATATCATCCCGTCCATATACATCAAAATAACACATGAGAACAACATTTGATATCATCTACAGATCTATCATCTAACATCCACAGAGCATGTATACATCAAAACATCGGAATCAGATACATACAAAGTACAAAATCAGATAATACATCCATAAGTGTTGAATCAAAACATGCGGCATGCAATGAGAATCAATGTATGCCCACTCGTGTCACAACGCATCCATAAGTGTCTGAATTAAACAAACGCAATATGCAATGAGAATCAACATATAGTAATTTCTGAAAAGGGGTATTTCACATCATAGAATTATGCCCACTCATGTCACATGCATCAAAGTACAACAACAATACAATGCATCATACGAAAACATCATAACAATATCCACAAATGTTGAATCAAGACAATAACATGCATCGAATCCAATGCAGGCAACAAGCCCACTCAAGGTACATAAACACGATTCATGTCCCGTCATCAATTGGCTCCCCATATATTTACAGACAATGCAAAAACCATCTATATACATGTATCAACAAAACAAAGATGTACATCATCTCATAACCATGTGTATCTGAGCCAAAACAATGAGTCCTCATATATATGTGTGTGTGTGTGTGTGTGTGTGTGTGTGTGTGTGTGTGTGTGTGTGTGTGTGTGTGTGTGTGTGTGTGTGTGTGTGTCATATACATATATATATATATACACACACACACACACACACACACACACACACACACACACACATACATGTGTGTCAAATATACATCTGTATCAAAAATGGATACATACAAATCTATGCTCTATATCAAAAATGCCTTCAGCTGAGGCGTACAACAGGGATACATCAAAAATGTCTATATAATACACAATGTCCTGATCAGTGCTCAATATAAATACATCAGGCGATACACAATGCCATAAAAAAGGGGCATGTATCTGAAAGAATCAAGCCTTCATCATGAGGCATCATCAAAAATACATGTCTACAATCACTGTACATCAAAATCAGCCTTCATAAGAGGCATACATACAAAAGAATCTATACAATACAAAGGTGGCTATCAGCCATAGCTCTCACCCTCGCCGGGGCTCCCAGGTCTATCCTCTGGATGTCAGACATCTGTAGGCTGGGCTGGCACTGGTCTCACTGGCTGATCTGGAAGGGGTTGTCTGACTGATCTGGTGGACTGCCCAGACCTCCATGAATGAGAGCCAGATGCACTCGATCCTGATAAATATGGCAATGCCACTCTCTGCTCTGGCGGCACCACTTTGTAGTATGTTGTCCTATAAAAAAGTGCCTCCCCACCAAGCCTGGTGGCATCCCAAATCAAATCAGCATCTCCTGAGGTGAGCGCTGCCTAAAGGGCAGTGTCTCGCTCACCTGTAACCTAGCCCAGGTCTGCCTCGGCCTGTCTAGAGGCAACAGCCTCTCGATCTCTCTCCATCGTCATCACCTGTAGCTCGGTGGGCCTGGTCCCTCTGGGCTACTGCTGCCTGATAATGTGTATACACGTGGTCTCTCTGTGCCATGACCATGCGCAGCTGTGACTGGGACTGATGTAAGAGACTCAGTATCTGTGCCCCCTGTGCAGCTGTCTCTCGGATCTAGCTCTGCCATGCTGCTCTGTCATCTCCTGGCCTGGCCTGGGCCTGAGCCTGATCCCACCCTGAAAGTAATGTAACAATATGGGCTTGAGCCTCATCTCACTCTGTTGTGGCTGTCACACACCAACCTCGAGCCTTGTCTCTCTCTGCTCTCGCCACATCTCTCTTGGCTAAGAGCTACTGCACCTGTACCTGTGTTGTGGCTATCTGCGCCACTGGCTGTGAAGCTATGTCATGCCTTAGGGACTGGTCCCTTGCGGCACTCTGGAAGACTGGCCCTACTCAAAAATCCTACCTTGGGGAGGAGGCATGGCTACCTGTACTGGGCCCTGTGGCCTCAATCCCTGTGCCTGTGCGGCACCCTGTCCATCATGAGGGATCCCATCAAAAGGATCCTCAGGGTCTGGCCCCAATGCTACTGCTCTGGCCCTGCGCTCTGACCCGTGCCATACCTCCACAGGAGGGTGAATACCTGCTACCCATGCTGCCTCTGGAATGGTAAGTCACTCAGGGTAACACTGTAGCATACCACACTGCATAATCAGTTGTGGTCCCTGGATCTCTAATCTGGCGTAATGGATCCCATGCCTGGGGGACCGCCTATAGGAAACTCGGCCCTGGCTCAGGCTACTACAATCTGAGGCCCCATGGTCTACCTCTCAGAGTCCCTGCAAGCATGCCAGATATCTGGCTACGGGATGCCCTGTACTTGGCCTAGCTGCCACTGACACCTGTCAACGCGATACAGCTCCATGATGTAGCTATGGTTGCCAATCAAGAAGTGCTCCACCAAGCACATGCTAAGCTCTGTGGCATCCTCTGGCCACTGGAAGTGTCTATATGGATGTCAAATGACATCTATCGTGGCTAGCTCATCAAACTCTTGCCTATATCTGAATAGGCTACCTAGGTGACCATGGATGTCTCTGCCAATTGCTATCCAAGCCATGTATGATGGCTCCTCAGGGTCTCAAACTTGGAATGGGCCAACAGGACATCCAATGGCTATATGATCCCATGACCATATCTATAACAATGATGATGGCCCCATGGTCTTCTGACCATGGTATGTGATGAGATGCAAATCCCAATATAAATGGGTCAGTATACACTGACCCCAGCAATACCTCTCACCACTATAAATCCCATGCACTAATGGTAGCAATCCTCTCGGGAATAAAGTCCATATCTTATCAGTGAGTAGGAACCCACTGATAAGTGCCATGATATAAAGCGGCCCCTGATGCAATTCCAGGTTTGAGATGTAATCGTGTAAGGCCACAGTCATCCCGTCATGTGGGATGTCATCAACACCGAATAAAGCACTACATGTTGCTTTGATCAACCCTAGATCTGATCTATACTCAATCAGTGTGCCCATCATGGGCACGCGCATGATCCACCACACATCCTCTATAGTCATTGTCATCTCACCTGTGGGTAGTCTAAAACACTAACTCTCACTATGCCATGACTCAGCAACTGCAGTCAGGAGGCCGTGATCCAATACAATGGATGGCATCTGAGCCATAGGGCCTAGCCCCACTGCCTCCAATAATACATCCATCTCTCAGCGGTTGCACCAGTGCATATTGCCCTCTAACTCAGCAATCTGAGAGTGTCACTCCCGCGTGTGCAACACTAGTAGTTGTCTCTACAAAATCACGTGCCACTCATTAGTTTCTAGCATTTCATCTAAAGATCTATCTCTATTTTTTTTAGGGTTAACCCAAAAATCCTAAAACTTCTTCTAAGTGTCACATTTTTGGACACTTTCCTTTCTTTTTCTGCCTATCTAGGGCCCCTGCATGCCCTTTTAGGCATGTGCACCACATTTCTAGTGCCTGCGCTTGTGCACGGGTGTTTTCTGGTGCGTGCATCCTCTTTCATGCACTTACACACCCTTTTTGGTTGTGCGCCACCTAATTGGTGCTTGTGCATGCATATGTGTGCTTCTGCCTGTGTGTGCTTAACTACATGTGCCTATGCCATGCTTTTCACATGTGCACCCCTTTCCTACTATGTGCGCGTGTGCACATGTGTGCTTGTGTGTGCACGTGCACGTGTGTGCGAATGTGATTTTTGATTGCGCATGTGCATATATAGACCTGGCGCCTACACCCTTTAACAAACACCTGCGCCTACACACAGGCACACCTACGCATTTTATATGCCTAAACACCCTAATTAATGCATTAATGACAAAATTTTAAGGGCAAGGTTGCAATACTCACAAATGGCCCCTCGTCTGCGTGCCTCTGGTACACCCGGACTGCGTCAACACACCTCAAACGGTCTCGTGTGATCACCATCTCTCCTGAGTGTCAGAGCCTCATGGTAATTTTTCTAAACTTAGCAGTTAAAATGAACTGATTGCGATGTTTTTACCTCCCTGGGGGGTATATTAACCTGTTTTTCACCGTTCAGATGGCCGGGAAACCCATTTTGATCACCGTTTTCTCCTCTATTCACTGTGGAATAATTATTTTTATTAAATAATTATTTTTCTCTTCTTTTTCACCGTATTGGGGCATCTTTTGTCCGATACCCCTTTCTTCTCCCCCGGACAATTTTATTGTTCCCTGGAAATTTTTAGTCTTCTTCACACTCTCGTAAATAATTATTTTTTCAAATAATTTATTTTTTTCTTAATTTTTCCACTAAACAAGGACATTATTTGTCATTTGTTTCTCCTTTCTTCCACCTAGGGCACTTTCTGTTGCCCCTAGGCCCTTTGTTTTCTTTTTCTCCTTTCTTCTATTGTTTACCATGGTTCAAAAGGCCAAAACAATACAAACACTTAATATATCAAAAAAAAGGGATCCAAAAAATAAGGCAAAATTTTTTGAAAATTTCCTAAAAAGTAAAAAACCCTAAAAATGGTAACTTGCTTCTTACGGCTGAAACTTGTGTCTTGCGCATGGTATTTTCTCCATATCCTGTTGGTTTGTCTCACATCTTCCCTGATTATTACAACTCACAGATCACCGGATTCACAACCATTCACAAAGCTAGTTGCTTGCTTCGTCTGTACTCTGGGGCACTTTTGGTTGCCTAGTGTTGTTTCGTTGTGCACAAACACTTTTCATGGACCCCGTGTCCATTGTCATTTCCCCTTGCATGTATCCTTTCTTGGGGCATCATTTTTAACCCTTGTCATCAATCACAAACTTATGGATCTCTTCAGCACTGATAACAAAACATTTGTACAACATTCTTGACCATTTTTGGGTTGGATATGTGCGTTCGTACTAGTTTTCCCTGTTACATGAGCTGGTTTCCTTATCGTATTGCATTGCATTTTGTATGTTACGTGGAGTTGGTACTTTCAGCAATGGAAAATTGTTCGTAGTATGGCTTTTCATGTCATTCTACCTTTGTCGTATGCTTATATTTTTAATAAAGGGCCAATGATGTAGTTCCTCTGGTAATATGATGACATCAAATTTGTTCCACATAAACAATGGCTAGAGGATAAGCTCTTCTCTCCCTTCTTCCTTATTTCTTCTACACCACTTCCCTTTTCACCCCTAATTTTCTCTCTCATTAGCGCATCCTGCCCATTCCCATTCTTCTCTCTACCTCTCACCTTTTTCGATCGTCAATCGGCTTCTTTCATCACCCCATCGACACTCGAGGGGGGAATCTCTCCCTCCTACTAATTTTTCTTCTATCCCTTCAAAATTTTCTTCTGTATACTATCTTTGAAGTGGCGTCACTTATGCCACCCCAAAGAGGGGCAAATGTAGACACCTATAATTACACCTAAGCAATTTAAATACTTAAATTGCGCTAATTATCCCCTTTCTCACAAATTGGTGACTTATTGTCAAAAGCACTCATATTTCCTCTTGTTGTCGTTAATCAATTACAACACGCTAATTGATTAATTCTCCTATTCAGCTAACAACCTATTTAACGACCTTCCATTAATTAATCACCTCCTCTATCTATATTAATTAATTATTATTAATTAATTAGTCTTCCCCTTCATTTAACCAGTAAATCAATATTTAATTGATTTAATCCCTTTCTAATAGCCTAAATCGTACTAATATCCCTCTAATTGGCTTCTATAAGCTCACATCTACCTATTATTTAATTACATTTGATTAATTAAAACACCCCCCAACTCCCATGACTTGCTAAACATGTATTAAACCCTTCTAAAGTAAGGTTACCTTTAATAAAGCAACCTTATCCATTCCTAATCATGTTTTACTTTTATCCCACATTCATGAGGATGTGTTGAATCTTTTATCCTTTGGGCTATATAAAGAGCCCTCCCCCTACCTTTTTACTGACACCTAAACCTCCTAAGAGAGTAAATGCTAAGCATATAGCTAAGAGACTAAGAGCTTGCATTTGGTCCTCTTGAGAGTTCATCATCTTGAAGAGCTAAGCTTCCTATTCTAGCCTAAAGTGCTTAGGTCATATGGGAGGTGTCAAAAGGGTCTTGTAGCCCACCTTTGATTAGCCCCCATTCCTAGGTTCTTGGAACATTAAGGACAATTGTTTTTGATAGCCATGGAACCTACCTAGGTTCTTTCATTTGCATGTTGTTAAAGATTAGAGGTTATTTAGATACTTAACATTGTTGATTTCATAGTTTTATTGATAAATGTTAGCATCTAACCCTTAATTAATTCTTATCATGATGGTGCTTAGAATGTTTGTTTAATTCTTATTAATCAAGACTATTTAGGTGTTAGTCTTCCATTCATATTTAGCATTAGTTAGAAACAAACACTTGCACACAATAGAAGATCAGTGGGTGCCTAGGATAGCATCGGGACCTGTGGCATTAATAGTGAAGATTACTACATGAGCTAAAGTGGCGCGCGTAAGAGAGGCATTACACCAGAAGCCTATGATCACCAAGGAGGAGGTTTTGCATGCAAGGTACTTGTTGTATATATCTCCCCCTGGGTAAATATAGACAAGCAGAAGATGTCGACATGAAAATGGATATGCCTATGGCACAGGTAAGAATATTTTGACATGAAAATGGATGCACCTATGGTACAGGTAAGAAGATGTCAACACGAAAATGGATACGCCTATGGCGCAAGTAAGAAGGTGTCGACATGAAGAAATTCGCACCTTGGCGTAGGTAAAGGGCGCATGACATAAGGTGTTGACATGAAGAAATTTGCACCTTAGCACAGGTAAAGGGCACATGAAATAAGGTGTCGACATGAAGAAATTCATGCATTAGCGCAGGTAAAGGGCGCATGACATAAGGTGTTGACATGAAGAAATTTTCCCCTTGGTGCAGGTAAAGGGCGCACGACATAAGGTGTCGACATGAAGAAATTTGTGCCTTGGTGCAGGTAAAGGGCACATGACATAAGGTGTCAACATGAAGAAATTCATGCCTTGGCACAGGTAAAGGGTGCATGACATAAGGTGTCGACATGAAGAAATTATTGCCTTGGCACAGGTAAAGGGCGCATGACATAACGTGTCAACATGAAGAAATTTACGCCTTGGCGCAGGTAAAGGGCACACGACATAAGGTGTCAACATGAAGAAATTCATGCCTTGGCACACGTAAGAGTATATCGACATAAGGATGGATGCACCGGGGTGCATCTTCAGGAGGCTCAACATTTTGAGTGCTGACAGGAAGTAGACCCTAACCCAGATATTTAAATGGCCATAACTTTTCACAGGGAGCTTGGATTCACACAAGGTTGGACTTTTCGAAAATCTTACGAGGTCCTCTATCCAACTACGACTGGATATCTTTAATTGGGTTAGAAAAAATTCTTAAAAATTCAAAATACAGTTTTCCACTTTTTGGGTTTGCTAGGGTTCTCACCTATCGCCATAATGAGATAAATTAAATGTAACCTAGAGGTGGTTGGGGTAGATTTGGATTTCCTCTCTCTTCCCTCTCTCATTATTTCTATAAATTGTAAGGAGGGGCTTCTTTCTAAAGGTTGTACATTCCTGTTTTTCCCCTCCCCTCTTCTCTTTGGCAGGTGAATTTGTGGAGTTTAAACCTCCCATCTAAAACTATAATGCAACCTTGCCTCTTGGCATTTTGTAGTGTATTGTGTCAATCTTTGGAGCAAATAATGCATGTCTATAGATGATTCTCAACCCTCTCTATGTTCATTTACATCCTATTGATATGTCACTGCAAATTTTGTTATCTATGCATGATCTTGCATTGCATTTTAATGGTTTGTGTTTATTGGCAAGACAGTTGTCCTTCATTCCTCGGTGCATCACCTTTTTAGTTTAAGTTTATTTTTATGCGTCTTCTTACCCTATCTCCTTGGCAAGTTAGATTAGGTTTTTGAGTAAACCCTCTACATTTTTATGTGTGCATCTGAACAGAGGAATAGGAACCGGCCTTCATCCGGAGAGCTTTCCTGATTCACAAGGTCCCACACTTGGGAAAAGCTCCATGTTATGCAATCGCACTAAGAGTCTCAACCCATTGAGTTACAGACATTCAGGGGTGTTGTGATTCACCATCAACAGTTTTGGAATGCCTGGTGGGACCAGAGGTCATTCCACAAGATTTGAAGGAATTTTCAAGAAATTTGGACTAAAAATTTGTAGGTTTTACAATTTCAGATTTTTCACCTTCCAGGCTGAACTTTGAAATCGATTTTCAAGGGCTTAACTTGCTCAAAACAAGTCAAAATTTCACCAGTTGATAGATCAGGGGATAATCTTAAAAAGGGTATTCTTAGATTTTTAATATTTTGACTTTCAAAATTTCATAGTTTTTTGTATTTCAGGTTTTCCCAGGTGTTAAGCATGTCCCAAGTTCCAACACAATGTGTTTCAGGTTTTGTAAGTTGCCTTAGATGACCTGAGTTTCACCTATACCTTTCGGGGATTAGTAGCTACACAACAAGACCCGATAACCAAATTGAAGAACTGTATCTTATGGGTCCTTCAAAGTTTTAAATTATTTTTTAATATTGTCAAGTTTGGTGTGTAGCTTGGAAAAAGCTAGCCTTTTGAGGCTCCTTCCCCAACACATCTGGCGACTCTGAAGGGATATAATTCAATGGTTTAGCACCAAAGGTTGCCTAGGTACATGAGAATAATTCAAACCATGTTCGATACTCGAGAAGAGGGGTTATTTGTCCACTTACAACTATCACCAAGCAGAGGAAGGAGAGGAAGAAGACCACAAAGATCACCTTCTCCACCTAACAGGACTTTCTCAACCCCTCCACCTGGTAGACCTTTCATCTAATCAACAAGGATTCTTAGGCCAATCAGAATGGCACAACAAAACCCTTTTGTCAACTTCACTGGTAGCAGTCCACTTGCCCTCAATGCACAGAAACTAGTTCTAATTGCAGCATTGAAGAAAATTCCGTTTTTCACTGGAGAAAATCATACCACTCCTGGTGATCATGTCAAAGACATTGCTAATGTTTGTGCAATCCATGAGATAAATGAAATTGATGTTTCTTTCAAATTGATGGCATATTCATTCAAAGGGAAGGCATTGCAATGGTTTAGGAGCCTTGGAGCTGGTTCTATCCAAAATTGGAATTAGTTATGCATAGTTCTCCATGAGCAGTTTGGAGAAAAGGGAGACAATTTTTCTCTACTAGAAAAATTGACAACTATCAAGAGAGCTCCCAACGAGCAGCTGACTGACTTCAACTTCAAATTTCAAAGGTCTTGGGATAGGATTCTAGTGGCCGTTAGGCCAACAGCTGAAGGTGCTTTTCTATATTATCTTAAGGATTTGAATTCTGATATTTCTATGTTAATTCAATCTATGGGAGGCATAACCTTACCTGCTACTTATAGCATTGCCATTAGGGCTGAAAATTGTTTTATTCAAGCTGGTAAGCTGGCTCCTAGGCCTCCCATGCCCTTGTATCCAAACTTAGAAAATCCAATCACTAGTCAAACACCCACTTTGGCTCCTATTCCCACTCCTAGAAATCAAAGTTCAAATGAAACTTCTACTTCATCCTCTAGTGCTTCAAATGAACTCCAGGAGGTTATGAAACAATTACAGAACCTTGGAAATGAGCTGGTGACTATCAAAAGACAGCAAGCTCAAAGTGCTAGACCGTATCAGCCTTAAGCACAGTACCAGGCTAGGCCACCCAATCCAACTGCAAATCAAATCCAAGTAAGGCCTCCCACCAATAGACCATTTCAGCCCTATAACCCCAATGTTGCATCTACTTCTAAAGCCTTAGTGCCAGTACAAAACAACATAGCTCAAGAGTATGATTGGTGTTTCCCATGTAATGAACCTCACAACCAATCTATGTGCTTCAATGGTGCTTTGAACCAAGCCTTGATGGTGAAAAATACTAGCATAGAGGGTGAAGTGAGTCAAGAAACAAATCAGCAACAAGGGACATCTCAGCAAAACATAGCTCTAAATGATACTGCACTTGCGAATTGGCAAGCTGAGGATTTTTGTGGCATGAATCAAACAATTTCTCAGAGTGTAGCAACTAACACAAGATCAAATAAGAGGAATATTGGTGAAGGGAATTCATTGGCTCCAAGTGATCTACAACCTTCCATCATGCAACAAGGGACATCTTAGCAAAATACAGCTCCAAACATGCAGGGACAGCCCAAACCACCTTCTAAACCAACTCAAATGCTAGCTGTTACTTCCCATACACAAGAAAGGAATGCACAAACTAAAGGACAGCAAAGAGATTTTTCATCCCCATTTAGCATCATTGATCAAATGAAGAAGACAAATGTGAATATATCAATGTGGGAATCTTTATCCATCCCAGGCCAAAGAGATCTTCTACAAGCTGCCATGAAGAATTGGTCAACTTCAAACCATCATGTCCATATGCAAGAGAAGGTCCTCACAAATTCTACTCAACCTGAAGGGAATCATGGAGGACAACAAGGTAAAATTTTTAAGCCCCCTCCATTTTATGTTTCATTAATTATTGGGGATAAACTAGTACACAATTGCATGATCGATTCTGGGGCAAGTAGTTCTGTCATGCCCAAGCAAATAGCTGATCAGATAGGTCTCCAATATGAAGCCAGATCAAAGGGGGTAGTGTAGTTGGATGGGAAAGCAGTAGCAATGGTGGGAGTGATTAAAGGTTTGAATATTATCTTTCATGCATGCCCCAACATTACTGTTTTGCAAGATGTGTCAGTGATAGATTTTCCACCACTCTTTTCCCTATGCTTATCAAGGGATTTCACAGCTAGAATTGGAGGCTACTTATCTACTGACTGGTCACACATGTTGTTTAGAACAAGATATGGTACTAAGGTCACAATCAAATCTGAACCAATTGCAAAATTTCATATTGAGCCTCATACTCAAAGCCAAATCAATGCCAACTGTTCAGCATTTGATCAAGAAGATTATCCAAGCACAAATGAAGCTAACACCAAAGTTGGAAGCATCCCAGATTTGACTCTTGATGAATGGGCAAGCAAGGTACATGCTTTTGATCCCTACCAAGAAATAGAATAATTTGAGCTAGGAGTCTATTGCATACATGAAGAAAACTAGCCTATTCCTAGCATCACCAAACCAAACCATAAGGATGATAATGAGGTATGGCAATTATTTTTTGATGGATCAAGGAGTAGGAAAGGTGTAGGAGGAGGAGCTATGCTTGTTTCACCTCAAGGCATCAAATATTATTCATCTTTCTATTTCCAGTTTTCCTGTTCAAACAACACATTTGAATATGAGGCCTTGATTCATGGACTTCATTGGGCTAGGAAAAAGGGCATAAAGAACTTGCAGGTGTTCAGGGATAGCGAACTGCTCGTCAATCAAGTCAGGGGACAACATGCTACAAAGAATGACCTGCTGAAGAACTACAAGAACAGGGTATGGGACCTCGTTGAGGATTTTGAAGCTTTTAACATCGTGTCCATACCTACGAAGAAAAATGAAGCCGCGGATAGGTTTGCAGCAGTTGGAGCAACGTTTGATGTGGTTGACAACATCAAAAGGGAAAAAACACAAACACATATCCATGTGATTGTGAGGCCAGCAGTTCCAGATAATAACACAAGCTGGCAGGTGTTTGAGAACGATCAACAGATCGTCAATTTCTTACAAGAAGAGGCTGAATTCTCAGCTAGGAATTAGGATAGACTAGAGCAACAATACAATGATCAAGTAGTGCAGCTATGGAAAAACAAGATTCCCAAGGGTTTAGTAATATTGGAGTCTATCTTCAACCCTAATGACCAGTTTCATTAGGAAAAGGCTAACATGTAGGTCAAGAGAGAAGATTCAGAGCCAATTCTGGTTAGGGAAGGTAGAACACTTCAAATTGGTAAAGTGGCCACTGAGCAGGAGAAATCAGATTTCATATAGCTTTGCCAAGAATTCCCAGATGTCTTCGCTTGGAGCTATGAAGACTTGAGAGGATTCAATCCGAAGTTGGCACAACATACCATAGAATTGGATCCATATGCTAAGCCCATCAAGCAAAAGAAGAGACCAGTCAACCCCCACATTGAGCCTCTAATGAAGAAAGAGTTAAACAAGCTAATAGAGGTGAGCATTATATTCCCGATCAAACACTCAAGTTGGGTTGCAAACTTGGTTCTGGTCAGGAAGAAGAGCAGACAAATTAGGTTGTGTGTAGACTTCTGAGACCTCAACAGGGCATCTCTCAAAGACCATTACCCACTTCCTTCAATGGAACAAATATTGCAAGTGGTATCCGGTTCGGAGAGATTCTCTCTCCTAGATTGCTACTCAGGGTATAATCAGGTAATGGTGAAAGAAGATGACCAGTTCAAGAGGGCTTTCACCACTAAATGGGGCACCTATGCCTACAAGAAGATGCCATTTGGGCTATCAAATGCTGGAGCCACTTTCCAAAGGGAAATGGATATGGCATTCAAGGGGTTGATCAATAAAATAGTTCTGATATATCTTGATGACATCACTATATCCTCCAAAGATGCAGTGGATCACCTCTTTCATCTGAGACAGGTATTTCAGAGGTGTAGAAGATTTGGGGTATCATTGAATCCCAAAAAATGCATATTCTTAGCTCATGAAGGAAAACTTCTAGGCCATATTGTTTCAAAGGAGGGGTTGATGATTGACCCAGAAAGAGTTGAAGCAATTCAAGCGTTGCCATTGCCAAGTCATAAGAAGGCTCTTTAAAGCTTCTTGGGAAGGATCAATTTTGTCCGCAGGTTTGTTCCAAACTTTGTAGCTCTCGTAAAGCCAATAACGCTAATGTTGAAAAAGAGCATGACATTTAAGTGGACATCTGAAGGCAAGGAAAGTTTTGAGGCAATAAAAGAGGCTATATCTCAAGCTCCAACTCTCATCAATCCAGAATTCTCCAAGGATTTCATGCTATATGTCTTTGGTGGTGGAGACACAATTTCTGCAATCCTGGTACAATAAAACAAAGAAGGATTAGAACAACCAGTTGCTTTCTTCAGTCAAGGCTTAGAGGAATATGAAACTAGGTACTCTTTCATTGAAAAACATGTCCTTGCAGTGATTAGAAGCTTAAAGAAATTCAAGCACCTAGTCTCAAACAACAAGATCCAATTATTGGTCTCTCATGCGGGAGTCAAGGACTTCCTTCTAAACAAGGATCTAAATGAGAAACATGCAGGATGGATCACTCGTGTCATGGAATATGACATCGAAATTAAGGTCATTAAGCTGGTCCGTGGAAAGGGATTATGTGAACAACTAGCTTTGAGTCAGCAAGTTGAAGTAGGTGATGAAAAAGAGACTGTCTTGGTACTACAGGATGGTCAAGAATAGGAAAATGATGATGTGCCCACTCCTTGTTGGACTCAAAATATGATACACTTCCTACAGGTAGGCCTATTCCCTCCAGAATTGAGCAAAGAAAAAAGGAGATACTTCAAATTACAAGCCATTCCATATGTGCTTGTTGATGGTGTTTTTTTCAAGAAAGACATCAATGGAGTTCTATTGAGGTGCATTGGGACAGGTCAAATTGAGAGAGTGTTACAATATTTTCATAATGGAGATTCTGGAGGATATTTTTCCCCATGGATAATAGCTCTCAAGATAATGAAGGTAGGGTATTATTGGCCCACAGTGTTCAGTGACTGCTATACATGGATAAGAAATTGTAAGAAATGTGCACTCTTCACAGGAAAAGAAAGACTAGCAGCGCTTCCATTGCACCCAATTTTGGTTGACCAACCATTTATGCAATGGGGATTGGACTTCATTGGGGTCATAAATCCAAACTCAAGCCAAGGCCACAAGTGGATTCTCATGGCAACAGACTATTTCACCAAGTGGACCGAAGCAGTAGTGCTCAAGGAAGCAAATGAGTCTAACATACTAGACTATTATGAAGGAATAGTGACCAGGTTCGGTGTGCCGATCACTATCATATTAGACAATGCATTGGCATTCATAGGTTCCAAGATTACATAATGGGCTGTCAAGAATGGAATCTATTTGAGCACCTCTTCAAATTATTACCCGCAAGGTAATGGACAGGCAGAGTCCACGAACAAGAATTTGCTAAGAATCATCAAAAGGACTCTGGATGAAAACCAAAGGACATGGCATACCAAACTAAAATCAGCATTATGGGCTGACAGGATAATGCCAAAGAGATCTACAGGTAGTTCTCCTTACAAGTTGGTCTATGGGAAAGAGGTAGTATTTCCTATATCATTAGAATTCCCAGCATTGGAGCTCATGAAGCAGTTGGAGTTGTCTGAGTTCGAACCAATGGAGGCCAAATATGTAGAGTTGATGGAATTGGAAGAAATCAGAGAGCATGTAATTCAGACGATTGAAAAGGATCAGGCCTTAGTAAAAAGATGGTTTGATAAGAAAGCAAGAGCAAGGACCTTCCAGGAAGGGATCTAGTTCTGAAATGGGATGCAGATCGGGCAAAACTAGGAAGGCATTCCAAGTTTGATTCCATTTGGAGTGGCCCCTACATGGTCATGGGATGTAAAAGTAGTAATGCCTTCCAATTGTCTACATTAGATGGAGAAGAACTCCCGATTCCGGTTAACGGAATCTATCTAAAAAATTGCTACTAAAAGGAAAAGGTTTACCCTTGTAAATATTAGCCTAGATTTCAATTCCTCTATGTGCGTATGCACATTGTATTGTTGTAGTTAGGTTTCAATTTCCCTAAGTGCTTTGGCACAGGTTTTTCTTGCTCTCAGGTTGAATTTCTACAGTTCAGTGTGCTCTCGGAGAAGGAGTTGAGGTATCAGGCTCGGGATCAGAGATCAAGTTGGTTTCAGGTTATTGCTTATGTCTCCATGCCCAATGGATTGCTAAAAGGCCACTGATTTTCTACCTATTAGGCAGGTGATCCCTTTGAGTCGCCAAATTTTTGTATATATCTCCCCCTAGGTAAATATAGACAAGTAGAAGATGCCGACACGAAAATGGATGCGCCTATGACACAAGTAAGAAGATGTTGACATGAAAATGGATGAGCCTATGGCGTAGGTAAGAAGATGTCGACATGAAAATGGATGCACCTATGGCGTAGGTAAGAAGGTGTCGACATGAAGAAATTTTTGCCTTGGTGCAGGTAAAGGGCTCATGACATAAGGTGTCAACATGAAGAAATTCGTGCCTTGGCGCAGGTAAAGGGCGCACAACATAAGGTGTTGACATGAAGAAATTTGTGCCTTGGCGCAGGTAAAGGGCGTATGACATAAGGTGTTGAAATGAAGAAATTTTTGTTGTGGCGCAGGTAAAGGGCGCACGACATAAGGTGTCGACATGAAGAAAGTCGTGCCTTGGCGCAGGTAAAGGGCGCACGACATAAGGTGTCGACATGAAGAAATTCGCGCCTTGGCGCAGGTAAAGGACACATGACATAAGGTGTTGACATGAAGAAATTTGTGCCTTGGTGCATGTAAGATTATGTCAACATAAGGATGGATGCACTGGGGTGCATCTTCAAGAGGCATAACATTTCGAGCGCTGATAGGAAGCAGACCCTGACCCAGATATTCAAATGGCCATAACTTTTCACAAGGAGCTTGGATTCATGCAAGGTTGGACTTTTCGGAAATCTTACGAGGTCCTCTATCCAACTACGACTAGATATCTTTAACTGGGTGAGAATAAATTCTTAAAAATGTAAAATACAGTTTGCCACTTTTTAGGTTTGCTAGGGTTCTCACCTATCGCCATAATGAGATAAATTAAATGTAACCTAGAGGTGGTTGGGGTAGATTTGGATTTCCTCTCTCTTCCCTCTCTCATTCTTCCTATAAATTGTAAGGAGGGGCTTCTTTCTAAAGGTTGGACATTCTTGTATGTCCCCTCCCTTCTTCTCTTTGGCAAGTGAATTTGTGGAGTTCAAACCTCCCATCTAAAACTGTAATGCAACCTTGCCTCTTGGCATTTTGTAGTGTATTGTGTCAATATTTGGAGAAAATAATGCATGTTTGTGGATGATTATCAACCCTCTCTATGTTAATTTGCATCCTCTTGATATTTCACTACAAATTTTGTTATCTATGCATGATCTTGCATTGCATTTTAATGGTTTGTGTTTATTGGCAAGACAGTTGTCCTTCATTCCTCAGTGCATCACCTTTTTAGTTTAGGTTTATTTTTATGCATCTTCTTACCCTATCTCCTTGGCAAGTTAGATTAGGTTTTTGAGTAAACCCTCTGCATTTTTATGTGTGCATATGAACATGGAGGAATAGGAACCGGCCTTCATCCGGAGAGCTTTCCCGATTCACAAGGTCCCACACTTGGGAAAAGCTCCATGTTATGCAATCGCACTGAGAGTCTCAACCCATTGAGTTGCAGACATTTAGGAGTGTTGTGATTCACCATCAATAGTACCTAGATCCTACTCATCAGAATGAATTTTGTCAGGATACCATGGAAGTGCTAAGGAATCCTCAGGGTGAGATACAGTAGTTAAAGGAGCAGAAGGAAGCATCAGAGACAGACCAAACTGATATCGATGATCTAAGAGAAGTTTGCAAAAGGTTTCACCAAGAGAACATCATTTCACTATTAGGAAGTTGGTTAAAAGGGAACACTCATGTGCATAAGTATTTAGACCAGACGGCAGATCCTGCATGAAAATATTCCCCCTGATAGCATTGACTATGAAAAGGAAATTACTCTAAATGTTGTTGTGGATGGATAGCTATTGAGAAACATATTGATTGATACAGGTGTGGAAGTAAATGTGCTCACATTAGATGCATGGGTACAAATGGGTAGGCATCCATTGCAGCCATCATCTAATGTGTTTTTTATGGCTCAAACTGGACTAAGACCACACCCATAGGAATTTTAAAGGATGCATCTATAACCATACAAGGGGCCAAGTTCACGGGGGATTTTGAGGTATTAGCACTTGCAGAAGTAGAAAGTTTTCAAAACTTTCTTAGACACCCTTGGTGTTATGTGAATAATGTTGACTTGAGATTCAATAAGGGGTATATCATCTTTGAGAACAAGGAGGAAAGTGTTGTAATACCTTTGACATATGGGAGGTCTACACCATATGTTGAGCCTCTAAGTGAGGAGGACTTAAAACATAATCTATGTATGTGCTATTCAGGACCCAGAGGTCAATGAGCCATCAAAGGAAGGCATCCTATAGTGGTAATATTCTCATTTTATTAGTGATACTATGAGTATTTCTTGTCATAGTTTCGACCTCTATTGTTCATATAAAGTAATTAGGAACAAAAAAAATACAATAAAATGCAAATGGTTTTAATGCAAGAGGAAGGGAAATCCATACCTTTTCCCGACACTTGTTAGATGGCATCATTTAGGGGATTTTAACCCATGGTATCTTGACCGGTGAAGTAGAATTTTGTTGGAAGCTTCCTATATTCCTTTGAAATCCAAGAAATCACAATTTGTGCATAGATCCAACATGTAAGAGAAGAGATATGTTAACGTATACCCAATTGTGTGGGACAGCAAGGCCTTCTCAGTAAGTATAACTTGTGCCCATGTGAAAAATCATTCCATTTTTTTTCATTATCATATGCAATCACCAAAACTACCAAGAAAACAAACAGCACATAGTTTCACCTACAAATATCTACACTTATCAATGGTGATCTAAAAGGACTGGTAAAATTATGTGAATGCACATTTGGCAGTTTAATGAGACTCTAGACAGGAGGACACTAAGGATTACCACCTACACTCTAGGTGCATAGATTGTACTCTACTCTAAGAGGCTCAATATGCATACAAATGGGATATATATACATAGAACTACATTAAGAGAATGGGAATTGGAAAGGATAAGGCATTTAGAGAAGGCTCCAGACCTTTGTCTATTTGTTAACTAAACCCCCATTTTTCTAGAATCATTGAAACCATTGATTACATGACGCTTCAACAATTACAAACAAAACAACCAGTACATTATTAGGCGTAGGCCTGAAATCTTTGTCTAGTATGGTGTGTGCTTCAATGAGGAACAAGAGATCCACTCCATACTTCTTGAACATGGTTTGCCTTGAGATTTTTTTCCAGGAAACATGGTATTCAGGTCACAAAAAACGAGGAAAGTACTGGCAAAAACCATGGATGCTGAACATTCATAAGGTGTGCATGAGATCTATAGACAAAAATACAAAAAGGTTACTCCTGCCTATCACAAACACATTGGCAGAAATAATAAAGTAAATAAAGTATTTCATGCAAAGGAAGAGCTTAAAGGAGGTCAAATATTGTAGAGACATAAGTGGTCAGAATAGCAGAAGTGGCAAAAAACACTTTCAATTACTCGTAAATAAGTATAGGACTTAGCTACCTTGAGGGTATCAAAAAGATAAAGTGCATGTATGAATCAAATTTGTAGCGGAAATGAAGATAAAGCTTGTAGAATAGCGCATACCTAAGTTAGACAGATGAACATTACACAAATCAACCCCAATGGGCATGGATAAAAATCAAAGTACGAGATTGAGAACATGTCGCCCTTCCCAGAATTAGCAAGCCTCCTAAAATTCAGTCAAAATTTTTATATTTTTCAATGGTGAACAAGTAATACAAGAAGGCATGGAAGTAGATTAGAATATGTCTGGACTACAGGGAGCTAAATATTCAACCCACTGTCATACACATATACATTCCGTAGATGCAATCAATTTACTGAGAAAAGTAAAAGGAAGAGATATTGCAGTGTACGAAATTTATCTCCCTCACGCATGGGTTGATTTCAGGTACCCACTCAGCTGCAGATTGCTTAGGAGGATCACAAATACTGCTAACTTTTACAATGTTAACATGGGGTTCAGTCATGGTTAAAATCTCATGCCTTATGGACTCAAAAATGCACGTGCTTGGATTCTCATGCCAGGAAAAGTTTTTCAGGCCTAGAAATAGTTGTATTCACAGGTTGTGTCAGGTCTCTATCTAGCAGGAAAGGACTGAAAAGCATGCGCCTCTCCTGACATAGACTCAGTTTTCACAACTTATTTTATTTCAATTTGTTTCATTACGGTAGCAATCGATAAGGGAGTATGTGTGATGTGAACACCGAAGGGGCAGTCTGGCAGATTTGAAAGACGAGGTTGGAATTTTGCTAGGGACCATATAATCTAAAAGGAGAAGAGGGTGTTACTAGTTGATCCAGCCAAGGTAAATGGCAGTCAGGATAATCCTGGGAGGTGCCTACCAGTCAATGTGAGGAAGCGTGGACCTTCTTAGGTCAGGACAGAATACTATGTAGACATGTGCAGTCAAAGGGTTTGTCAAAGTTGTTGGACCCTTGGAAGAATGACTCGATGGAGAAAGATAGATATGGTGTGGAGATGATCGATGGAGAACCAGGAGAAGAGCGCGTCTTAGAGCTGAGGAGACGCAAATGGGAGAGGACTTAATACCGCGCCCAGGTGGACATTTTCCATAATGGAGGAAGCTAAACCATTTCATGTAGGAGGAGGACATATATGGTATGGCCATGTGGCACATGTGTTAGCTCAAATGTTGGATGGAGATGATCGATGGAGATCAGGGAGATATGGTTTGCTAGAAGGAAGTTGAATCGTAGCTAAATAGAATCTGGAGATATCTATAGAGTGCGAAGGTGTTGTCAATGATAACTTGTAAGGACAAATTACACATTTTTTTGGGTTCAATGTCAAAGTCAACACCATATTAGAAATTACACATATTTCATGGCATTGAAGGTTCATTATGTTGAACAAACGATTCTTGCAATGGTGCATGTACAGATGGGTACTTTCTCTTTCAAGATTTTAAAAATTCACCCTAAAATGTGACTTAGGTCATCAACTCAAAATTGTAACTCCAAACCTGACTGCTAGTGTCACGTGAATATAACTCGGGCTCAGAACAAGCATTATGATCATTGAAGAATCCATTGTCAGATGCACAGATTATATAGGACTACGTGTTTTTTAAATCAGAATTAGATGACATTGTTGTCTAAAAATTCATACACAGGTACTAGTGTGAAAAGCTACTTGTTTATTGAACATAATGATAAGCCTTACATAATATAAACATATTTGGGTATACGCGTGGCACCATTTATGTTAATCTTCTTATGACTTATAGAAGCTTATGGAAAGATGAAGTATTCATGTCGTTGTGTATTCCCCCATGAGTGTAAGAAAATAATGGATGTGGTACATGGTCCTACTCGTATAGGAGGCCAATAAATAATAAGTAGATGTAACTTCTCAAAAAATAATAAAATGTGTCTTGATCATGGTGGGAGACGACTGTATAAAGATTGTAACAGCATCCACGTGCAGAAGCATAATTAACGAGTTTTCAGTGTCTAGGTTAACTAGGACAAAGACTTTTCTTATTTCTCCTCGCAGACTAATGGATTGGTGCTACGAACCATAAGATCAAAATGGGCCAAAAACTATGTATGACCTATTGAACTACAACCGTGTGTATCTACGTGGGTCACACTATATCATTACTGTATATAGATTATCTCACAAGGTGAGGTAGAGGCTCACATCCAATTGACGAACGCATTCGACATACTAAAATTGCTACACGACAAATAGGTCTTACATAATGGCACTAATTTCATCGTGTAGTAGATGATGGATGTCCTTGACAGCTCAAAAAGTGATAGTCTTCATCACACTGAATTTTGAATCAATACAATCAACATCCAATATTAGTTATAAATCTAAGTTTGGATCCTACCATCAAGACTAGACTTTGTAGACATGGTCAGCACAAATGGAACACCCGTGGCTTTCAACACCATTTTGGGCTACCACTTTGACAAAAGATCTATCTCTTATGTTCGAAGACAGGATCTGGGGATGATAAAGTGTCAGTAATTCGTAGAATCAAATTCGAAAAAAATATAACAGACAAAACATAGCCACACCATTTCACTTGGGTGTTGGACAACAGAAATGCAATAAAAACTATAGAATTTATGTTACCTTCTTTCTAAAGTGCGCACACTAGAGGTCTAGCTAATGAACAAGTCATTTACCCTGAGCATATTGGGATCATTGATTCTTATTGCATGAGCAATGTGACATATCACAATGGAGTCAACAGTAGGATAAGTGCTAGGTGGACATCAATGGTAATAACAAAGAGAGAATAAGGTATAAGCAAGTTGGGCATTGAAGATTAAATGGTACTTGCCTTGTATGACACTAAGTTCTTGTGCCATCCAGGCAAGCTGCATAGTACATTGAGTTGGCAAGACCTCAAGTCATCATCCCTACACACTTGAATCAGAGCCTGCTTGCTCGAAATTGCTCAGTAGAATTCTTAATTTCACATAGACTACTCGGTCAACTCTCAACGGGAATCTCGCCTTATTTCCTCCTATAAATAAGTCATCTTGGTGATTCTACTAAGGAACATATTACCATTTAGATTAGGTTTTCAATTATGTATTTCCTTCATTGTCATTATGCTTTGTCAAATTAGTTGTTGTTCTTGTGTAATAAGTGTGCTTGTGCACATGAAGCTAATTACTATGTGAAGCATGTTTATGCATAGAGGACTGCACATCCATTTAGTGTGGAGTGGTTGTTGATATCCAGGTATAAGATTGAGGGAATTGAAAGATGAAAATAATAAGCTACTACGGGTGTTTGCCAAAGTAAAGACATTGTTCCTCAAAAGTGACCAAGGATGGATATGAATGAAGGAATAGTATAATCACGAGGTAAGAAGAGGACATGATAGCTAACTAGGATAAGGTATAATGATGAGGTACTTGGGTGTAAGGATGTGCACTAAAGAGAATTCTGTGACTAGAGGGTAGGAAGGCGCACTAGAAGGGTATAGCTGGGGTGCGTAGATGTACCACACAGAATGAATGAATTTGATCAATGAATGAGAGGATATTTAGTAGCAGAAGGAGAAATAAATTCATAAAAATTTGAAAAACTATATAAGGATGGGATGTAAATTATTTTTTACCATTACGAATAAGAGTGTTTAAGGAAACATCTACGTGCAAAGAGTCGAGTGATCAGGTAAAGGTGCGAACGGTGTGAAACCAAGTGTGACAAACAGATCTGTGTGAAAAGAATATTGTGTCCCCAATGGTGAAGGGTTTGAGTGAAGCAAGGTGACATAGAGGAGTTAGGGCATGAAGTTTCCACCTAGAGCACAATTGAATCAAGCTAGGGTTTGATTCGTAAATTGTAACATTCCCATTTTAAGACTTTAGAAACAAGGGGGGGAAAAAATTATATATAATGTTCTCTGTTCTAAAGAAAGCATTATTTATAAAAAACATTCCATGCTAATCAATTTAAAATAGATAACCATATGCAGTTGTAAATGACTCGATGATCCACCGATCTATTCATTTCATAACTCAGTAATCTACCAATCTATTTATGTTATCTTTAAGTATTGAATACATATTGTATACTTCATATACTTGGTTTTTCTACCTACACCAGGTACTGGGTGATCTGTTTAAAGAACATATATGAATATTTGTTACCAATATCCATCTGATATCGTGTTTCTTTAAACTTGGTGACATAGGACAACGCAACCAGCAGCTTGCGATACTTTGGCCAAAGTTTTACAACATAGTATGTATGTCTCTATTCCTAGACAACATACTCGTCATTTTGGAATATGTCCTTCATCTCACTCCTCTATTATCATGATTGGTCTTTTACTGACTAGTGTCAGTCCACTTGTCCCAGGTTTAACACTATCCCTGGTTAGAAACATAATGTTTCACATGTTTCTTAGATCGTTTCTTTGAAGTGTTGACGAAACAAATAGGGTAACGGGCATAGGAGGAATACCTATTCAAATGTTGGTTGAGTGGATTGTTACATGTGTATGGATTCAAAAATCCATAACTGATTATGAGAGCTTCCTTTTGGCTAGGGAGGAACTACCTGTAATGTAAAGCAAGACCACCAGAAGGAATTAAACAATATGGGCAGTGAACTGCCTAGTGTATGCAAGATCTGGGAAGTGTGATACTTCCTAGATGGCTATCAGTCCACTGTTTTAAACAATTTAATGTTGTAAACAAAGTAAATCCTATTGTAATTTGAAATTATTTAGGGATATCACTTAAAACACAATAAGAAATAGATCTAATCTAACAGGAAAAGCTAGAATAGAATCTAAAGGTCAAATGATTGGTTCTGGGTTTTGCAGGTTTGACAGAGGGTCTCGAGTAGATCACAAGTGGATGAGGGTGAGATGAAATTTGGTGGGTAGGTCTCTATTCTGGGATGTATGGGAAAATACAAAGACTGATGTTGGTTAAGGGTAACTTATGGTGGTCAGGTTATAACCGGTGTCAATTACTGTGGAAATCAAGAAATTCCACAGAACAAGCTTTAGGTCTCCTTTGTGATTACACAAAGGAATTTGGTTGGTCGGGATGAGATATTGGGTGACTGGGGCAGACTTTGGTGAGGTTTTAATGGGGATATGGAGGTGGAAAGTGTTGGAGAAGGTCAATAGGGTGGCTAGGTAAGCAATAGATGATAAAATAATGATAAAATGAAATAAACCAGAGAAGTATGACATTATACTTACTTGGATTCTGGTCCTGGATGCTGGTGTGTGAAGGATGGAGGTGGTGATGAGAGGCTTGAAGGCTGGAAGTGATCACCAACTGAAGGAAATCTTCTACATGGTATGCATGTGCACTCCTCTTTGCTTGGTTACATCATATCTTGGCTGGAATGGATGTACAAGAAAAGATGTTTGATCTCCTTCCTTGCATGCATGGGTCTCATTGAAATTCACTCTCTGAAGATGTGTTATCTCTCTGAGATATGTTAATGCTTGCCAACCTTTTTGCTTTCGACTTCCAAATTCCAACCCTCCAACCTTGAGAATAAGTTTTTTTTTGGGGTCAAAAAGGGTAACCGACAGTAATTCTGGCTTAACCAGCGACGGTTAGGGGTAACCGGTGTCCATCAAGGCAGGATTCCCTAGGTTTACTAAACTATGGAGATCCTCTTGATTTCCTTGGATCTGTTGTCATCAACCCATGGATTAGAATCGGAGCTTCTTGTGATCATGCGGGAATGTGGTTAGAGGGAATGTAGGCATTGATTTGTAGGGTTTGGGTAAGTCTTAGTTAGTTATGGCAACTTACTAAGAACAGGTCTTAAGTTGAGTTGGCTTGGTGAGGTGTCTAAGTGAACTATATGTGTGGATATTATTTAAAATAATATATTTAAATAATAGATATAGTGAGGATAATTAATTAATTAAATTAATATTAGTGGGGTGAAGGGGGTCATGGCTAGGTGAATGTGATGAAGGGTGCTTATTCGTCGAGGAACCAAAGGGTAGTATGACCTAATTTTAGTGTCTACATTTTGCCCCTTTTTATTGCGTAGCTTGTATTGGTAAGCGACGCTAACAAAAATAAGATGTGGTTGCCCCATGTGTGGGTGAAGGTGATCCCCCTCATACTAGGAACTGATGAGGCAGAAGGGAGAATCAGTGATTGGTTTTATAAAAGGTAATGGGAGGAAGAGGTAGGTGGGCACAGGGGAGAAAGGGTTAAAGGTCTACATGGGAAATCTAGGTAATGGGTCTGGGTCAAAGGTAGTAACATTCAAACACACGCACATGAATAAACTACAACACGCTACTGGGTTAAAGAGCAGGCAAACTCTACATCATCTAAGGTTGATTGGTTTATCCAAATAAAGTGGAAGTGAATCCAGTATCCAAGGTATAGGATATGGTATGGAAAGACAACATAGGTTAGGTGCAGAAACATTTAGGTATGTTCCAGTACACCAAAGGTAGGGTCAGGATAAACGGTCACGGCAATAGGCTAGGTAAGGTCATCAGGTCAATCAACACAGGTAACAGTGCCACAAGGTATAGCGAACACATGAGGTCAAAGGTCACCAATGATGGTCCAGGTCCAAATATCTAGGTCGCACCACAGGTAAGGCCAAGGTAGGGGTAAAACAATGAGTTCCCAAAGGAGGACAACTGGAGGTAGTAAGTGAGGAAGTCAGGAAAGGTAAGGTAAATGGGTTGGGTAAAGGATCAAGGTGAGGGGTGGGGTACATGATCAAGGTAAAGGGTGGGGTAAAAGGGGCTTAATTGAGGGAAATGTGCAAGTGAGGATGACCGATGGTGGTCATGGATAACTAACGTCGGTATAGGTAAACTAATGATGGTAAGGTAGGGCACATGACTGATGTTGGTCAAGGGTAACCAATGTCGGTTAGGTCGGTTGGTTATAAAAACAAAAAATCTATGTTTTTATTATTCATTATTTAATTGTGAAGTGAGAAAATGACAAAAAAGAGAGAAAAGAGAGAAAGGTTTATGAAGGAAACAAGACAGTGAGTTGGAAGTGTGATTGGAAGAGGGTTGGGTTGGTGAGAGATTTGATTGGGCAGAGGTTGTGAGGAGTTATTTGGTGATGGAAGAGGCCAGAGAGGGATCTGGAAGGCCACTGGTATAGTGGCCAGACATGCCACCGAGACGGCGGCAATGCGACAAGGTAAGCACCCAACTCTACGTTGTTAATTGGATAGATTAGAGGTTTAGATAATTGTTATTTTAGGTTTTTGTTTGTTGTGGGTGGGTAAAAATAAAATGTGGGTATGGGGGGAATAATGGGCAAAAAGAGGGAGGGGAAGGGTAGTAAATGGTATATGTGGGGTGGGTAGAGATCCGGGGGTAGTTTAGGTCATTGTAGGTGGGGTAAAAGGGGAAGGGAGTGTTTTGTAGAAAATGGGGGTTTTGGGAAGTCACGGGATTTTCTGTGACAATGATCGACGTCAATCAAGTTTGGTCGATGTCGGTTGGGTAGAACCAGTATCGGTCACCAAATAGGTGACCAATGCCGGTTACCTAGTGACCGATGTTGGTTACCTGGTAACCATGGTCAGTAAAGGTGAACCGATATCAGTCACCAAACAGGTGACTGATGTCAGTTTAAGGGTGACTGGAGTCAGTTAGGATGAACTGGCACCAGTTGGGATTTGAGGCACAAGGGTCAAAAACTGATGTGGGTGAGGTATTTGAGATGCGTAGAGTGAAAATAGGGTGGAGGGTAATGATAATTGGTGAATATGGTCATGGTAAATGTGGATTAATGTTGTGTTTGGATTAAATGCAGGGGAAAGCGCAATTACATATACGGGACAGGGTTCCACTTATATTGGTGACATTACGCGGCATAGCAACCCCTTTGGAGTTGTAGCATGTGGAGGTAGTGGGCTTGAGTGGGATTCATTGCTACTAATATTTTGTTCGGAAGACAAGCTTGATGGTCGCACTCATCGATAGATGGGATCCCGCGACCAACACGTTCTACCTTCTGACGGGTGAGATAACTATCACCCTACAGGACGTGTTCCAGATTTTGTGGCTACCCATATTGCGTGCCCAGGTGTAGTCTATCTCCTCTGAGGCCTCAAAGGAGTTGATTAGGATAGTTTTTGGTGAGGGGCAGCTAATCTGAGATTCCACAGTGCTAGTTTGAGCTATGGAGAGATGAACCTAGCCCATCTGGATGAGACGAGGCTAGTAGTTCTGTTGATGGAGGCAGTGTGCTGCTATACACTGCCAGATGTAGAGAGTGGATTGTAACATCCTCAATTTATACCTTAGAACAAGTGAAAAAAAAAAAATTGATAATTGCATCCTGGTTCTAAATACATAATTTAGAACTCACAAATCAAATAACCATTCTTATAATAGACAACCATATGCAGCTGTAATGACTCGGAGTACCTCTGATCTATTCATTCCATGACTCGGTAATCTACCAATCTATTCATGAGTAATAAGAGTTGGCGTTTTTATTTAACACTTCACTCTTGTGGTTCTCTTCCCTATTCTGGGATTCAAAATGCTCTGTCCAAGGAACCTAACTGAATAATTGTTACCATTATTCATCGGCATCTCATCCCTTGGGCTAGGTGAATTAGGACAACGCAATCAACAGCTTGCGATACTTTGGCCAAAGATTTGAAACATACTGTTTATGTCTCATATTCCTTAACGGCATACTCGTCAATCTGGAATATGCCCTTCACCCCATTCTTATGTTATATAGAATGTCTTATACCGACTTCTGTCAGACCTTCCTATCACAACTCAATCACTCGGAGACAGAATAACAAGGTGATAATGTTATATGGATGCCCATGAGGATTAGGGATACGGTGACATACTGGTTCAACCCTGCAGTTAAACCAGTGTGTCATGATACCCCAAATCTCCTAGGCAGCCTTATAACATGACCACATTCCTAATCGGTCCCTGAGTAACTCGTTCGAGATCAAAGTGTAAATCTTAGCGATCAATGCAAAGGGTGTCGTCAAAAGTCACCTGCATTGTTGTAACTTCAAGAAGATCCTAATCTTCTCGGAGGTACAACCCTGCAGTTGACTTGTGTCGTCAACCTTTAAATCCACCTCAAAAAGATCTACTTAATAATATGTGTTACGCACGTTGAGTTTTAAATTACATTAAAGACTTTCCCCTAAGGTTAGCCTTTCCCGATCCCTGGATTCTTCGTCTTAAGATGACCTTCCTCAATAAAACCCATTGTATAGTGGAGATATTAAGGCTAAGGTCTCATCAAGGAGTTTTTAGAATATACATGATTCTAAAACAACAGAATTGGACAATATCTCATAACCTTCACATGAGATTGCCATCTGAACCCCATTAGATTTATATCAGTTCTCCTAATTGAATTTATATCATACTTATTAGTATAAAGATATAAATGATTAAGAATCCAATTCAGTGTTGTCCTGTCATACTCAAGACTAGGGATTAGTAATTTAATCCAGCTTGATTAGCATTCTACTTAGGTTCATTTTATCCCTATCTTTTAGAAAGACAATGATTTAAATTTCAATTTAGCTTTCGATAGAACAAATTAGAACTACTAAACACTCATAAGAATTCAATCACATTTTCATATATGCTTTCATTGACAATCACAAAAGCATCCAAATTACACAAAGATAACATTGCCACTCCGGTATATAAACCGAAGAAGGTCAACTAACAGAATTAAGAATACAACACATAAGTAACAAATACTTATTTCCATTCCTTTCATAACTATACAATTACATTTTATGCAAGCAGCATACTTGATACAACGCTTAATGGAAAAAGAACATCTTTCCTCATATAGAACATTTAGAAAATCAAGCTATAATTCATTATAAATCAAATTAAACAATCTGATCATCCAGTCAGATCTGCATGCTTTTACCACTTACGGCAACCATCTGCAAAAATAGTCAACATGAGTCAGTTCGATGAACTGAGCATGATAAGCACTAACTTTTAAAACAATTGCAATCCGTCAATTGTTTTCATTAAACACCCTGTTTAAATGATATAAAATCATCAATCAAGTAAGCATGATTCAAACCAAACGTTAGGAATATATCATGTCTATAACGTGTAATAATAATTTTCGTTACAGAGTAGTCCTATATGCTTCTCAATTATTTCATCGAAAATATTAGGGATCAAGAAGAACAAAAGTATCCTAAGCAATTATTCATCATAAATCCCAAGATGAACAAACATCAAACAATCATTATATTCAACTTAAAGGAGGAATATCATATCAATCCTGATACTGTCATTATGTAAAAACAATTACAGATGTTAGCTGGACAATTATTTCATCTTAATATTTACAACAGAAGAGAAATAAACAAATTGAACATGTTGCCCTCTGAACTAGCTCATGACTATACCTTCTGTCCAAAAGCAAGGCATTCACTTAATACACATGCAAGTAAATCAGTCGAGCCCATAAACAACACACTGTTTTGTTAAAACTTACAATAAAGCAACTACAGTACAGTAGCCCCCATGTCGAACATGTTCATTCTACCAGACAGACTCAGAATGACCTTTCGCAAGAAGCGACGGACAAGAAGATAAACACTGCCATTACCGGCTTAGGTACAATCAACAACTCTAACATTAAATCAACAAAAGAATGGATAACAATGCGAAGAAGACGTAACCTGACATCAATCCCAATAACAACCTACAGCCCATTCAAGCCCTTTTCTACTGTGTAAGGCTTTAGACCCAAGGTCGAATTCAAAGGATCTCCTTTGTTGTCACAGTCGACAAGAGGCTCGAAAACATTAAGCCATGACATTTACTTATAACTAAGCAAAGAGATTTTTAAACGAAAACCACGCACCATGTACATTCACATCAATCGGGAGTGAAATCAGAATGGAAACAAAACATGGGATAACAAAGTCACTTCTGAACGCAATCAGAACTGAAAGTATGGTGTTTACAACCTACTTTATAGAAGCCATAATTCATGACACCAAGATATTAAAGAAAGCCAACAAAGCCAAGAACATTTCCTGTTCAAACTCAGGCTTATACATACAACAGTGAACCATAATATACGATTCATTCAGAGGACTCCAAGAGTCATTTCAATATAATAATCATATGTATATATATCAATACTATCAATGGGTTGAATCCCCATAACCTCCACGCAAGGGGAAAAACAACTCCAGCAAGGTCGTAAAAGAATTCTGTAACACAGAGAATTTCCTTTCACAATAACTATAAAATTTTATAACGAAACCCAACCAGAATCCTTTATCACCACTAGATAACAACCACGACAGAGCTTATAAAAGAAGAAAGGTCAATTAACTGAACAATCAAACAATGTCCATCAGTATCCCTTCCGACAGTTTCCACAACAAGAATCGACGACCAAAAATCGACAACATAACAATGGCCTATACCCATCACAGGAATAATTTATGGGCTCACGCCGAATAGGCCGAGCATTCATACATTTCATATATTTCGCATATTTAAGCCAGAGTGCAAACATAGAGAAATAAGGCCACAGTTCAAATTTAATAAACACCCATCAAGGGATAAACGAAAAATCGAACCAGTAAGAAGATACAGTACCAAAAATCACACAAGACCACCATAGAAAATCATCTATTACCATAAACCATTTGAACAGAGTTGTTCTAATGAAATCACTTGAAAGACAGCAAGATTTGTAAAGGTTAGGGCCTAACATGCCTAGATTTTTGCTCAAATTTCCGAAGCAGACCACTGAAAGAGCTCGGACTTCCTTTTCCTTTTCCAAGTTAGAGCGACCAACAAAATTTTGCTATCCCCATGACATATATATTTTCCTTGCCAGAGAAAAGAGCTAGCTAAGCTCATACTCGCCATGCAACACAAAGAAGACTGGTGCGAAGAACCAGTGAACAGGCAGAAGAAAAACCGAAATTCACGATAATCCAAACAAAACAACAACTTTCCACATTGCATGCCTTCTCGCGAATTCCAAGCTTGACTTCCAATCTCATTGAATGCATTAACTCCTAATTTCCCGCTCAAACTCCACTGCCACCGACCTCCAAAGTTGGCGATAGACAAATAAAATCTCAAGTCCATTTCCAGTTTTGGCGATCTGCCACGTCGGCTAAGGTTAGCCGTTTCTAAAACCTCCGCCAATACCTGTCCTTCATACTTATCCACTGTATTTAATGACATAGAAAATGCCGCCCATGGTTCGCACCCCTCCATAAGTCCCCTTACATTCTTGCTCAATAGATAGGTTAGTAACTTAGGTTAGAATTTAGGATAATAATTATTCTAACTTCAAAGAACATAGATACTAACTTAGGACATTAGCACTTAGCCTAGGTCTAGGTTAGATTAACACTAATCTAACCCCTAGGTTAGGTTTAGTTTTAGGTTACTAATCATTAATAATTCCAGTTAGGTCTACATTCCGTAATCTCAGAAAAAGACCTACATCATACATTCTTGAACAGGGTTAGCTCCTGTTCTGCCTTAGGCTACAGAATTATATGAAACCGAATTATTACCTGGTCTACGATCGAGACCTTCCAGATATACTTCGATATCGGGAACCAATTCATTTCACATGATCAACCTGAGTCATACTCCGGACTAGCTTATTCAATGCTTCTAGACCTTGCAACCTGTTCAAGGTCTGTAATTTTAATTCATCACGAACAAACTTAAAGCAATACTTGGATCAATTCCACTGATCCAAGGTTAGGTATTATAGATGGATAACTCTATAATCCGTTCTGAGATCAGATTTAACTCAGATACAAAATGAAAGAAATAAAAGAGTCCAATCATATTCTGACTCAGTCAAGATCTGCAATCTGCAAGAAAATACAGTACATATCAAGCATGATTTCTTAATCAAGGAACCCATCCTTTTACCAGAAATCACATATCAACACTTGTATGCTTAGGAGGAAGTAACAACAGTTCAGGGTGTTACATGGATGATTTCCCTGATCACTAATGGGGGTACTCCATGATATGATGGTTCATGAGACACACTTTTCCTAGGCACCAGCATTCTTGGTGCAGCTATACAGAGAGCTGTGGGCATATGGGCGGTTATGTAGGTTTAGCCTATGTTGTACATTTATACTACACTACTGGGCATATGAGCACATAGTGTGCATGCGACCTATAGGGATTCCCCGAGTAGATGCATTCCCACCTAGATTTTTATGGGTGGAATAGAGGAGATGGGTTCCGGTGATAGGAGAGCATAGATCGGATAGGCCGATACATGATGTGGCCCATTTTGGGCAGTTACTGGAGGGATTTTCTGGAGTGGACATTATTTGGAGGCCATATGTGGGATTCCCCTCATATAGGCATATACATGAGGAGCTAGTTGAGCTCTAGCTAGGGAGGTGGATACAAGGTCACCATGCTGGGGAGGATGAGATGATCCTAGTAGACAAAGTCCGATGGCAGTTCGAGATCTTATAGGACATTCCTCCGCCCTTCCCACAGTATCAGAGAGATGACATGGAGAGGCCCTTACCTCTACCATAGCCTACAGTGCCAACAAGGGAGGATGAGCAGCCAGTGGATTAGTAGATAGATGATGTCGGATGTATAGATAGGTACAGGTAGTGGTGGGCGGCTTAGTTACGAGCCATACCACCCAGACCAGGGCAGCCAAACCTAGCTACCATTATAGTGCATAGAGACACCCTACAGAGGCAGGAAGCTACGTTGATTACCTAGTTGGGTATACTACAGTCATAGTTGGAGGGGTCCTAGGTAGAGGTAGCAAAGCTACACATACATGTGGCAAGTCTGCAGGCCCAGATGGTTGGTAGAGGAGATGGAGATGGAAAGGAGGGGGATGGTCAGGTGACAGCCTTATAGGATCAGGTGGTAGTTTTACAGGGCTAGTTGGCCAAAACCCAAGCACAAATTGGGGCCTTACAGGCCTAGATACAGTCACAGGGGTAGGGGGCACCACCACAGGCACCAAGAGCAGGTCCCAGTTCATAGGCAGGTGTAGGGCAGGTACAACGGCTGAGACCTATGAGACCACCACATATTGTGCCTGTATCTAGGTTACAGGATGCCCTAGGTGAGTCGAGATACTATCAGGACCAGCTTATGGTGGCCGGGATAGATTTCATCTCTTATGCCGAGTACAGGGCATAGCAGGCATCCAGGGAGAGGATGATATCCCACACTCATAGTGTGGAGAGCATAGGAGGTCAACGAGCTTCGAGGCCTGATCAAGGAGAGGCCACCAGCATGTGGCGACCAACGCTAGGTGAGGTGCCAGTACAGACATAGAAGGCCGAGGGTACAAGTGACACAGAGATGGAGGACATCAGGCGAGATGCTTGATATGTGCTCACCTGATTATTGATGTATATCAGTTATTTTTTTATATATATGTTAGCCTGCGTGCCAAAGATAGTGAGGATGTACGAGTGATTTATATATTTTAAGCATATACCGGCCTGCGTGCTGAAGATATTTTGTATTGATTCATTCTTTTTTGTATATATGAGACCGGCCTATGTGCTGATGACATTTTGTATTGTATATCATCTTGCGTGCCAACATTTTTTAGATGATGGACATGATGAGATGGGCATGTATATTGAGATACATATTGATTGATTTATATGATGAGATACATGGTATTTTGTGATTGGTTGATGTGTTTATGATATATTGGTTTATGGCTTGTGTTAGATGAGATATGGGTTTGTTGTTTTGATGTGGATGGAAATTAGGTGAGTTAGGCATGATGGAGTCATGTCAGTTTAGGCATGGATCAAGTCAAGTTATAGGCATGGTTGAGTCGGGTTATAGGCATGGATGAGTTAGGTTGGTTAGGCATGGTTGAGTCAGGTTATAGGCATGGATCAAGTTAGGTTATAGGCATGGATTGAGTTAGGTTGGTTAGGCATGGATGAGTTAGGTTGGTTAGGCATGGATATATTAAAAGTAGGTGAAGTTGTGATTCATTATCTTTTGTATATGAATGATACTATGGGTCATATGTGAGATGTGGTATAATCCCTACATAGTAATGATAGAGAATTGGTAGGCATAATAAATGTATAAAATATGTAGCAAATTGTTATGTATGTGGCTTAATTTCCAATTTTGTATATGAAAGGGGAACTAAGTGAAATGTGATGTAAATGGTGAGTTAGGCATGGTTGATTAATTGTTTAGGGTAGACAATGGCTGAGCTAACCTCCAAGGGCCCCATTCCCGCGAAGTGCTGCCTACGTAGTCCCAGCTAAAAGGGACCTCATGCCAATGTAGTTCTCCCATGAGCTAGGGAAGAATATGAAAATGAGATGGTAGGTTTTTAGGCATGTTGTGGGTTTAGGTTTGATAGGTGTGGGTAGATTGTAGGTAAAATGATGTAGGTAAAAGTGATTATGGTGAAAGAGGAGGATTACTCCAAAGGTAAGTGTTGAGGACCAAGTCCTGTATAAGGTAATCAAAATGTAAAAAAAGATGGTTAAAAGATAAGAGGGGCCAATAAAACCACCAGATTGGGTAGGATCATACCAAGTAGATCATACCTTGGAGGAGGTGATGAACATAAGACCCTAAATACATTGCACGATGGACTATTGTATGGTGAAAATTAGTCACATGATCACCAAATATCTAAGTTCCAAGAAGTCCCTTGAGGTAGTAGAAAATGAGAGTGGGCATGGTTCATAGGGTGAAGATTAGGTAATTTTTATATGGTATGAGGTAGCAAGCCCTTTAGGCAAGAGGTCCTAGGTCACAACGGGCAAGTCCATGACTAAAAAATATTTTTGTTTCATAAACTGATCGTGCAAGGAAGTCTAGATGATAGAATAATAAATAGGGGAACTCCGTAGGTCCTCATGAAGCGATCGAGGGGGGAAATTCGTTGGCTCTTATATCATTTTTTTTAGGGTGTTTTTTAGAGCTCACATAGCTGTGCCTTCAAGGGAGCAGTCTATTTATAGCAGCAATTGTCGAGAGGAAGAGGGTGCCTTTGGAGGGAGTCCATCTTTTTATGAGAAGTGTACTCCGGAGGTGTGGGTCCAATGGAGAGCCTTTGAGTCATGGATAAAGACCAATGTGAGGAAGAATTCGGGTTTAAAAGGCAAGCTGACATAACAACCCTGGGGAGCCTCATCTAAGGTAGATGAAAAGTATCCTGAGAATCATGTTATGTGTAGGCACCAGTGGTACACACATCCAAGGAAGAGAAAAGGAGGGGTACTACCACATGAGCTTTTTTATCATTAGGGAGGTGGATGAGTGGGTAGCTGCTCACTGTGACGAGCCCAGAGAAAGACAGGGTGAGGTAGGATAATAGTCAACCATAGATGGTCAAAGATTCAGGTGTTTTAAGGGGCTCAGGCTCGGGGTTACATCGACAGAAGGATAACCGATAAGCACTTGATCCATAGGTATAGTCACGATGTGTAGGGTGTCATCAAGCCATGAGTACAAAATTTTCCCTGTTACTTTTTATGCTTTAGTACGTGTTGATTTTATTTTAGGGAAGGTCACCACTTGGAGTGGTTCGCGTTATGACCATGGTTGTCATAACGGCCACCATGTGCGACTTTGTTGGTAAACCTTGAAGGTTCCAGATCATTAAGATGACTTTCCGTCTAATAATCAAGCTGTGTAGGCGGTCCTAACAAAATGCATCGATTAGTGATCATGTCATGGGAGACGAATTATGGGAGTGTGAGGGGATCTGGACTTTGAGAGGTAGAACAGCCTCGGTACCGTAGACCAAGAAAAGGGTTGGCTGCAGGTGAAGGTGTGAATACTAGTGCGTATGCCCACAGTGGCAACAGAATGGTTCGATGCCAATTCTTTTTGTATATATGAGACCGGCCTAATGTGCTGAGACATTTTGTATTGTAATCATCTTGCGTGCCAACATTTTTTAGCTGATGGACATGATGAGATGGGCATGTATATTGAGATACTATGATTGATTTCTATGAGAGTACATGGTATTTTGTGCTTGGTTGAGGTTTATGATATATTGGTTTATGTGCTTGTGTTAGATGACGATAGGGGTTTGTTGTGTTGATGTGGATGAAATGGTGTGAGTTAGGCATGATGGAGTCATGTCAGTTTCGGCATGGATCAAGTCAAGTTATAGGCATGGTTGAGTAGGGTTATAGGCATGGATGAGAGTTAGGGTGGTTAGGCATGGTTGAGTCAGGTTATAGGCATGGATATCAATGGATCAAGTTAGGTATAGGCATGGATTGAGTTAGGGTGGTTAGGCATGACGAGTTAGGTTGGTTAGGCATGGATATTATTAAAAGTTAGGTGAAGTTGTGATATATCTTTGGATATGATGATATATGGGTCATATGTGAGATGTGGTATAATCCGACATAGTAATGATAGAGAATTGGTTAGCATAATAAAGGTATAAACTATGTAGCAAATTGTTATGATGTGGCCTTAATGTCCAATTTTGTATATGAAAAGGGGCACTAAGTGAAATGTATGTAATGGTGAGTTAGGCATGGTTGATAATTGTTTAGGGAGACAAGGGCTGAGCTAACCTCCAAGGGCCCCATTCCCGCGAAGTGCTGCCTACGTAGTCCCAGCAACAAGGGACCTCATGCCAATGTAGTTCCCATGAGCTAGGAGAAAAGAATATGAAATGAAGATGGTAGTTTTTAGGCATTGTGGGTTTAGGTTTGAAGAGGGTGGGTAGTAGATTGTAGGTAAAAATGAGTAGGTTTAAAAGTGTTATGGTGAAAGTGAAAGGGAGGATTACTCCAAAGGTAATGTGAGGACCAAGGTCATGTATCAGGTAATCAAAATGGAAAAAAAGATGGTTAAAAGATAAGGGGGCCATAAAACACCAGATTGGGTAGGAATCCTACCACGTAGATCATACCTTGGCGGAGGGTGATGGAACATAAGACCACTAATACATTGCACGATGGGACTATTGTATGGTTGAAAATAGTCACATGATCAACCAAATATATCTAAGTTCCAAGAAGTCCTTGAGGTAGTCGACACTGAGAGGGGGCATGGGTTTAGGGTGAAGATGAGGTAATTTTTATATGTATGAGTATGCAAGCCCTTTAGGCAAGAGGTCCTAGGTCACAAGGGCAAGTCAGGACTTAAAAAATTATTTTTGTTTTCATAAACTGATCGATGCAGGAAGCTATATGAGATAAATACATAGGAACACTCCTTGAGGTCTTCATGAAGATGATCGATGGGAAGATTCAGTTGCTCTTATTCATTTTTTTATTTTTTTTTTAGAGCTTCACATAGCTGTCCTTCAAGGGAGAGTCTATTTAAGCAGCAATTGTCGAGAAGGAGATGTCACTTTTGAGGAGTATCTTTTTGAGAAGTTGCTCAAGGAGGTTTGTCCATGTGAGATCTTTGAGTCATGGATAAGACAAGGGGGAGGATAGAATTCTTGTTCAAAAGGCAAGCGAAACAACCCTGGGATCCTCATCGAAAGGTAGATGAACAGGGTATCAGGAGAATCATGATGAGTAGCACCGGTACACATATTCAAGGGAGATAAAAAGTGATGGGTACTCACATGATTCTTTTTTAATCATTAGGGAGGTATGGAGTGGTCGCGCTCAAGGACGAGACCAGAGAAGACAGGGTGAGGTAGGATAATGAGTCACAATGAATGGTCAAAGATGCAAGGTGTTTAGGGGCTCAGGCTCGGGTTTACCATCGACAGAAGATAAACGATAAGCACTTGATCCATAGGTAGAGTCACGATGTATGGTTCAAGCCATTAGTAGCAAATTTTCCTGTTTACTTTTTATGCTTTAGTTACGTGTTGATTTTATTTTAGGGAAAGGTCACCAACTTGGAGGGTTCGTTTATGAACAGGTTTGTCATAGGCACATTTGATACGTTGTTGGTAAACTTGAAGGTGTTCCAGGCCTTAAGATGCGTTGTCTAATAAATAAAGATGTGATATAGCGGTTCCTGAACAAAATTCATCATTAGTGAGCATGTCATGGAGAGAAATATGGAGTGAGGGGATCTGGACTTTGAGAGGTAGAACAGCCTCTGTACCGTAGACCAGAGAAAAGGGTGTGGCTGCAGTGGAAGTGTGAATACTAGTGCGGTATGCCCACAGGGCAAAAGGAATGTGCGTATGCCAATCCTTCCTAGTATCGTCAACCAATTTCATGAGAATTTTTTTGAGGGTTTTGTTAGTGGATTTGTCTTGGCCATTGGTTTGTGGGTAATAAGGTGATGAGAAACTACGTTGAATGCCAAAGGCGTTGCAAAGTCTTTGCAATGTTTTGTTTTTGAATTGTTTTCCATTGTCAGTGATGAGGTGATGAGGAACACCAAAGTGACAAATGATGTGGTGATTAATGAACTCACATATTTTCTTGGATTTCATGGAAATGAGTGGGATGGCTTCTACCCATTTTGTGTAGTATTCAATAGCAATGATGTTCCATTGATGGCATTGGGAAGAATGAGGATTGATTTCTCCGACAAGATCCAAACCCCATTGAGAGAAGGACCAAAGGTCACGAGTGACCTGTAAGGCATGACTGGGTGTATGATGAAGGTTGGAATTTTGTTGGAATTTTACAAAATGTTTGACATAGTCGCAACAATCATGGTTAAGGTTCGTCCAGTAATAGCCTAGGTGAAGAATACGCTTAGTAACAGAAAGGACACTAAAGTGACCTCAACATATGCCATCATGAACCTCCTTAATGGTATAAGGAATTTCAGAACTTGTGAGGCATTGTAAGAGAATATCATCAAAGCTGCACTTATAGAGGAGTCCTCCCAAGATGATGTAACAAGAGACCTTTTTAAGGAAGGCATGTTTTCCATTACAGGTAAGATCAGGAGGTAAGATGGAGAAAGAAAGGTAGTCAGGAGTATGATTTATACCAAAGGTCACTCAGATCAGTGGTATTGGTTCCAATTGAGTAAACATCATGAGGTAAATAAGAAGGTGAATAGAGGTGTTGTACGGTGACAAATATTTTGGAATCAGCGGGTGAAGCGGGTATTTGGGAAGCGAAGAAGGCCATGGTATCTGTAAATTTGTTGGTGGAACGTGGGATGGTTTGAAGGGTGTAATGATCAAAGGTGGTCAAAAGTATGTCTACATGATTTTTATACTTTTGAAGTATCTCGTTACGACATTGGTACATAATATTGACTTGGTTTATGACCAATTGAGAATCACCAAATATGTTGATTGATTTAACATCTAGGGCTTAGGTGGCTTGGAGACCTAGTACAAGTGCTTCGTATTTGGAAATATTGTTGGTACATTCAAAATCTAGTTTGAAAGACAAAGGCATGGGTTCTTCATCAAGAGGAATGAGGATAATACCAGCCCCACCCCCACACTAACACTTGGAACCGTCAAAGAAGAGTGCCATTTGGTAAGGGTATTCCTCCAGGGAAAGGGTAGTAATTGACTCGTCTGGAAAGTCAAAATTAGAATCTTGATCCCCAGAAATAGGTGCGTCGACTAATTGGTCGGTGATAGCTTGGCCCTTAATGGACTTTCGATGAATGAATTTTAGTTCAAGATCAACTAAAAGCATAACCCATCGTGCGGCACGCTGATTTTGATAAGGTTTGGCATACATAAAGTGTAAGGGGTCGGTGTTGGTCACAACATAGGTTTTGTGGTTGAGTAAGTAATGGCGGAGTTTGGTGGCAACAAAAACTAAGGATAAGCATATTTTTTCAGGATGGTTGTATCGGGTTTCATAGTCCAAAAGAGTATGGCTTATGTAATAAATTGCCTGCTCCCTGTGCTGCTCATTGCGATGAGCGAGCATGGCTCTTAAGGAATGATCAGTAGTGGATATATATAGGTAAAAAGGTTGATCATCTTTAGGTGGGATGAGTATGGGTGGTTGGAGAAGGTATTGTTTTAAGGCCTCAAAATCTTTGTGATAGTCATCATCCCATTTAAACGAGACATCCTTCTTGAGCAGATGATGAAGTGGTTGACACCGATTAGATAATTGTGAAATGAAATGGTGAATGGACTGAAATTTACCTTGCAGGCTACATATCTATTGAAGATTAGTATGTGGAGGCATTTCGAGAATTGCCTTAAATTTAGCAGGGTCAACTTCTATACCACGGAGGGAAATAATAAATCTCAGGAGCTTTCCTGAAAGAACTGTGAAGACACACTTCTTAGGCTGAAGGTGGACATAATATTTAATGAGGCGGTCAAAGATGGTTTTGAGGACGGTAAGGTTCTTGGAGCGATGTTTATATTTGGCCAAGAGATCATCCATGTAGTCTTCCAATATGTGATGCATGATTTCATGGAAGATGTAAGTCATAGCCCGATGATATGTGGCACCAGCATTTTAAGGCCAAAAGGCATGACTCAATAGCATAAGGTCCCCCAAGGGGTGATGAATGAGGTCTTTTTTTTATCTTCTGGGGCAAGAAAAATTTGGTTATGACCTAACAAACCATTCATGAGCGATAGCATTTCATGACCAGCGGTGAGGTCAACCAGTTGTTCAATACCGGGAAAGGGAAAGTCGTCTTTTGGGTAGGCTAGGTTGAAGTCATGGAAGTCCATGCAAATGCGGAGTCCCCCTATTTCTTTAGTAATAGGGACAATGTTAGAAATCCAATGAGGATAATCAATGGGTAAGATGAAGGAAATGGAAAGAAGTCACTAAAGTTCTACTTTGACGAGAAGAGCAATACGAGGGTGCATTTTCCTCAACTTTTGTTTGATGGGTTTGGCATTAGGAATGGTTACGATATTGTGGACCATTATGGTGGGGTCAATACCAAGCATGTCTATGTAAGACCAAGTGAAATCTTGGTTATGATCTCTGAGAAAAGAAGTGATAGCTTCTTGTTCAGCAGCATCTAAAGATTGTCTGATCTTTAGGATGTGCAGGTCATCCTGAGTATGAATGTTGATCTTGATAGTTGATTCATTCAACATGGTTTGCGTCTCAGAAGGTAATGACTGATGAATATATGAGTCTTCTGCACCAAGGTAGGTGAGTATGGATTCATCATCTTGACATTAAACGACGTTGATTGAAGGTGTGTCATCATCAATCATCTTAGGATACATGAAGGGAAGAGTGGAAGGGGCCTCTCCCTCATGTTGATAAGTCAGAGGCCCAAAGGAAATGGTGTTTATGAAAAAAAAATTATGAGGGATAGATTCAGGATCCATCGACTCCGTCGGTGAAGGTGGTGATGAAGGTGGAGCGGGTGAAGAAGGTGGAGAAGGGCTAGTGTCCTTAATGAGTTCAATGCGGGCATGTTTGGTAGGTGGTTTAGTGAATTCGATACCACTATGGTCGTTATGTTTGTGGGTGGTACATGGAATAATGGTATGGCGGCCTTGCTCGTAAAAGCAAAAACCAAAACCCTTCCATGCACAGTGGTGCAGGAAGGTGTGTGTGAAATGGAAATTGGTAAGTGATTGGAAGTTAGTGGAAAATGGGCGGATTTGTGATGGTGGTTCAGGTGTGTAACTAGTAGTGTCAAGTCCCCCATAGGTGAGACTAGTACAAAGAAGAGGAGGACCATAAAGGAGGCATTCTCCTATGCGGTGATCATAATGAGGGTGTAGGTAAAGATGTCCATACTCCTGTAGAGTAAGGAATGTGTTGACACTA